>JAPMOQ010036552.1:1089460-1114922 GCA_026543055.1 Argiope trifasciata | reverse complement strand
TATATATATATATATATATATATATATATATATATATATATATATATCTGTGTGTGTATGTGTGCGTGTGTGTGTGTGCGTGCGTGCGTGTGCATTGGGAATTTAAAGTTTTTATTCGGAATTCTAAGCAAAATATCTTATTAGCAAACAGTGCTTTTCTTGTAACTTTACTCAGTTCAATTTAGTTAACCAATATTTTAAAAAATATTACCCATTACTTCAGAAGAACCGTCTATATATAAGGTTTGAATTTAATCCTTTCAACTCTAGGAAATGTGCTGTGATTCATTACGTTTTTCTCATTTCCAACCAATCTCGTGAATCTTATTCAGTTGCTTTTCCTTTCCTTATCATGTCCTCGATCCGAAAAGAAGAACTGCATTTCGAGAGTCCACATCGGTATCCTTTCGGAGTGGCGAACTGAAATCTCCAGTCACCAGTAATTACAGACTCTAATCCCTAGCAAGAGGAATCTGAGACAAAAGAGACGATGGTTGAAATACTTTGTCTTCGATCGATACGATAAAGTACATCCTAACACAGTTGGGACATATAAGACTGAAGAAAAATGACTTCAATGCTGACTTTATTTCTTGCATCTATTATTACATTCAAGGTGTCTTTAGTAAAATAAATAATTTTATTTTGGAATCCGGCAAAATAAAATCACCTAGTATTGGATAAAAGAAACTGGTGATGTAATTATAGCAGGAGTAAAATGATCTTTGAATGGTTTAATAAGATTCGTTATTTATGTAAATTGGATTTAGGTGAAAATGCAATCAAATAAAACACCATAATCATTATACAATATAGAAAGTTAATTATCTTCATCAGACTTTTGTTAGAAAATTAGATCAATATTTTAGCTTAACTAAATAGGATTGTGTAGTTAATGTGACCCTATGTAATTCGGATTTAAAATGTAACTCAGATTTCAAAAAATATTCTAAAGAACAAAATGCATCTATTTTCTTTACTTTTTATTATACTTGGTTGCCTTTTACATGTAATAATTCCAAATATCACATAAGAAAAAGTATGATCAAAAGTTAACTAATTATTTTTGTCGGGACATTTCTTAATAACACTACATTGCTATTGATTAATTTTTACTCCTGTAAATTTTGCTCCATAAAAAGCGACTTTCAAAATATTTTGACATTTAATACATTAAATAAATTACAATCAGTACTTTGATGATTTTTATTTAAGTAATCATACGTATTGAAGGACATACAAATTATAAAGATTAAAAACAAGAACTATATAATCAAACTAAGTTATAAAGAAAATATTTTTTTAAACAAAAACTTTAAGATGCATTGTTTTCAGACCGTGTTAACACTTCTACATCTAAAACACAAAATTAATTAAATTAGATGCAAGCATTAACTTTAGTATCGATTTAAACCATTGATTTTTTTTCTGAACATAAACTGACTTTCGACCAAGTACTGACACCTCGTGACCCGAAATTGAAATTTGTAGTAGATGTAAATTCATCTGTATGAACATTCAAAATCGAAAATTCTTAGTAAAAAATTATTGAAAATTCAAATTTAAGCACACAAATCTGAATTCAATCATAACAAAATACTATAAGACAAATATAAAAGCTATCAGCATCAAACTAATAAACATCAGATAGTTATGAAATCAAACAAAAATGAAAAGAAAACTACCAGTTAAATACAGGATCAGGATTTGGTTCCTCCAAATGTTCCATGTTCGATCATTCAATATAATAAGTTACAAGAAAAAAAAATAGGAATTTATTCATGAAGATCGATACAACAGAGAAATTTGAAATTCTAAGCGTTGAATGTTGAAAACGCCCACAACTCTTAGTCAATCATATGAATTAAAGTAGACTATCTTAGCGCCATCTATTGAGTTGAAATTAATTCAGAGGAAAAAAAAACTAGGGTGAATAATATCTTCAGCTGTGAAAATAGTACATTATAAATAAATTACGTTAACTTAATAAACCTCTTATATATTTTAGTGATTAAAAATATAATTAACGTATGTATTCAAAGATATTTAAATAAAGATTTTGTAGTACATCATCTAAGAATGACTTGTTTCTGAATATACTTTAGCATTCAATACTTCGTGTACAGGATTGAAATTAAATTAATTTCTTTACTTTTGTTAAAAGAGAGTTTTGTTGTATGAAAGTATTAGCATTAAATAACTGCGTCTATAGCACTAAATATTGGATTTTAGAAATTTCAACATACATGGAATACTCACAATGGTATTTACCTGAAATAGTGAAACTTTCTTCCAACAGTTTCGAATTCTAGACTTCGATGGAATTCCGATTTCCGGACACATAATGGAAATGCATATTTCACATCGAATTGCAAATGGAGTTCGAAACTAAAGTCTACCGGAGTTTGAAAATAATGCTTTGAGCGATTCTTTTTCAATATTAAGCCATGATCCAGATAATAATGTTTAACAGGTTGAGATTCTTTTTTGTCAGAATAATACGTTTAGTGGCCACATAATCGACATATAGAGGAAATTAAAGAATGTTCTTCTTTTTAAGATCTGTGGAATTGCTGTAGATATACATTTATTACCAATAACAGCCTTTTTCTTTGTGCCTTTTTTCTCCATCTTATACATATAAAACAAGCAATTTATATATATATATACACTGAAGGAAAAAAATCCCAACACCAAGAAAAGATATTGTACAGTAATGAAATTTTAGGAATACATTGGTCTAGGTAACATATTTAATTGATTAAAGTTTCAAGATCGCAAGTAGAGCCATTGGCGAGAAGAGCCATTTCAAATGTGAAATGTTGGTACATTAGTAACCGGTGTAACCGTCAGAATTTTGAATGCAAGCATGCAAACGTGCATGCATTGTGCCGTATAGGTGTCGGATATCAGTTTCTGGGATGGAGTTCCATGCCTATTGCACTTGGGCACTGTCAATGCAAGGACGATTAATGCTGGTTGTGGATGACGCTGGAGTTGTCGTCCAATGATGTCCCATACGTGCTCGATTGGAGAAAGATCTTGTGATCTAGCAGGCCAAGGCAACATGTCGACACTCTTTAGAGCATGTTGGGTTACAACAGCGGTATGAGGGCGAGCGTTATCCTGTTGGAAAACACCCCCTTGAATGCTGTTCATGAATGGCAGCACAACAGGTTGTATCACTAGACTGACATACAAATTTGCAGTCAGGGTGCGTGGGATAACCACGAGAGAGCTCCTGCTGTCATACGAAATTGCTCCCCAAACCATAACTCCAGGAGTAGGCCCTGTGTGTCTAGGCCGTAGACAGGTCACTTACAGGCCCTCACCTGGCCCCCTTCTAACCAACAAACGGCTGTCACTGCGACCAAGGCAGAACCGTTCATCAGAAAACGCAACAGATCTCCACTCCGTCCTCCAATGAGCTCTAGCTTGACACCACTCACGTCGCAAACGGCAGTGGTTTGGAGTCAGTGGAATGCACTGTACAGGGCGTCTGGCTTGGAGTTGTCCTTGAAGTAACCGATTTGTAACAATTCGTTGTGTCACTGTGGCGTCAACTGCAGCCCAAATTTCAGCTGCAGACGCAGTACGATTAGCCACAGCCTTACGCCAAATACGACGGTCTCTCCTCTCAGTAGTACCACGTGGCCGCCCGGAACCTAGTCTTCTTGAGGCAGTACATTCCCTTGACCACTGCCGCCAATACTCATGCACAGTGGATACATTCCTGCCAAGTCTTTCAGCAATATCGAGGAAATAAAACCCACCTTCTCGTAGCAATACAACACGACCTCGTTCAAACTCACTGAGCTGTTGATAATGGCTTCTTCGTCTTCTCAGAGGCATCCTTGACTAACATTAACCCACTACGTCAAATCTCAACTGTAAATAACGATCACGAACCTTACATCGCTTATTTAAAGCAAACCTCATTTGCATTTTCATAGTGTCGCTACTTTCGCCACACTTACGCGCGTAGCTCGAAATTCGAATCGACGTCATCTTTCAGATGAATAAACACGCCTACTAAATTTCGTTTATCTAGCACAGCTCCTTCCTAGTGTTAGGATTTTTTTCCATCAGTGTATATATAGGACGGTAATAATTAAAATTCCCCTTTAAAAAACATCCAGCAACGGAAATGATTGCATTGAAATTTGGTATATAGTCAATGCACGGAATGTCGTTTTGGAATTTTAAAAAATAATTTTTAACTTCAAAATTTCCATCAGCGGACGCCTTTTCCGGAAGAAACATTAACACAATAAACGACAAAAAGGAAGTACATAAACTATATTAACAACCCAGAAAAGGATTTTTGAGTAAAAAATGTAATGCTGGGAAAAACTCTCAATTCCAGGGAAAAAAATGTTGAGATTTGTATGCTTTCGGAAAAGAGGAAGCTTTATTCGAAACAGGTTAAGATATGAAACTTTGGCAATCGTTTTCACGTCTTATGTCGACGTTTCCTGCTGTAATGATGACTGTCTCTTGTTGAGACTTTGAGTAACTCAAAGAAGTTCGTTCCTGTTCACGTGCGAAGCATCGCAGCTGTTCAGTCACGATCTGCTGTTGGACAAACTATTCATTGACTTGACATTTTGCTGGTGAATGAGGTTGGTCACATGGAGCACTTTTCCCTGTATCGTCTTGATCAAAAACTGCTAATCGTGTGCAATTTCCTCCATTGTTTTTGTTTCTTGCAAATTGAATTTTTTTCCTCTCAAACAACATACTGTTCTGCTTTCCTTACCTTTACTTAATGTTGTTCGATGACAAGCTGATAAAAATAGTCAATACATTATGGTATCGATTCTCCTTTTCGTTTATGATGTTAAAATAAGTATTTTGTCAGATAAAACACCTTTTAATGAATATTTTGGATTATTTTTTTCAAAATACCGTGAGAGCATCTCGAGTATATGTATACTAATATATAAATGGGAAAGTTTGGATGTTTGTTATTACATCAAGCCAGAATGCTGAATAGAATTGGATGAAATTTAGCACTAAAATAGATCACAGTCAAAAATAGATCATAGGCTACTTTTTATTCCGGCTAATTGATTGCTTGATTTTTTATTAATTAAAAACTAACTTTCGCGCCAAAAAGCTGAGGCCAAATCCCGTCAAAGATAAGTAAGGCTCCAGATTTTCTTCCCAACAGAGTCGAGGTTAAGCTTGAAAGAATTTTGAACGATTATTTCAAAAGATTCCAACAATTTTCTTTGTGTTTAATGTATTTAAAATCAAATCTTGTTAATTAATCGATGTTTTCGATTCATTCTGAAACACTTTTAAATTAAAAGAAAACAGAATAAAGGAAATAAAAAATTTCTAATCTGCATTGTATTACCACAATTGGCGTCAGAAAGTCAGACATGCGCATTACGATGACTGGAGTTGAAAGTTCGCCAAGCGCCTGTTTCAGAAGCTGAGAATGAATCCATGCCTAACGCTGATTGGCGGCTGGTATGACGTCTCTTGAAGCTCGGCACCCATAACAGATTGGCAAGCAATTTAAATGGGCTTAAAAAAAGGATAGCCATTGACCATTTCTGTTTTTGTCTTCGATCTTACTAACGTGAAATGGATAACACGTGCAAATTATATAAAGCACTTAAAAAAAACAAAAAAACTAGCATTTAAATAAACATTTGTCTTGCGTCCATAAATAACCGTCCAAATCGCATTGCTAAATAACCAATGATAGTTAAGATTGACACATTCCAGCAACGGATGCAGACCCTGTAAAGTTCGTGCGTGATTGTCGTGACATCAACTGTATTTGCGCGTGGTGACAGCTGTGTTTTCATTTAAATTAAAAGTTTAAAAATTATGTGTATAATACTGTTGTAGCTATCTCAATCTCGATCAATAAATAAAATAGATTTGACCTGATTTTAAAGAAATACAGACTTGATTTGCTATTTTGTTTTATTTTGAGTATACACTGTAAATAAATTGCATTTACGTTAGTTGTGTGTTTTTGTCACTAAATTGCTTTTATGTTATATATTTTTCGTATAGGCTTATACTTTTAAATATATCGTTTTTAGGTTATGTTTAATTTTTTTTTATTTGTCATTATTTCACAGATTTTCATACACATACATCAAATTTCCTCGCGAACAGAGTCGAGAGTAATAGCTAGTAGACTATATACCAAATTCCATTAACAAAATAACAGAAATGTGTTTTGATTGTTTTAATAATTTTATGATTGTATATATATATATATATATATAGTATCATTTCAATTTATTGTTACGTAACTTTAATTTATATTCTGTTCCAACAAAAAGAATTTTTTTCTTGCAAATTATCTAATGTGTAGGAAAAAGAGGCAGTTATATCTGCTATATAGTGCTAATGTAACAATATAATTCCTGAAACAATATATGTCCTTGGAAAATTTTATGCTTCCAAGATCTAATAAAAATGAATCAAACTCTTTCAAGTTTTCGTGAGAATTCCTATTTATAAAAGGAAATTCAAAGCATACTTATTTCTTCATAAATTTTCCCTTTCATTCGAAACAGGGATTGCATTTTATAAATATGCGCATTAAAGCTCGAACTCGATGGCGTAATTTAAAGCAAATTAAAGGAGCATCTTCCTTAAAAGCTTTTGTAAATATCAAGGACAATAATGTCTGGTGGCAGTTGATTTAAAAAAAAGGAGGGAATTTGGTTTTACGCTTTCTGTTGACTGGGTATTGATCACAGGAAACAGGCTCTTCTTCCCTTTTAATTCAAGAATCAAAGGAGTGTTCCCAAGAAGTGGATCGAAATAACCAAGTGACAAATAATACTTATTAGAGTGAAAGGAAAATATTTTTATCTCTCCAGTATTTCCAATATTATTTTTGATAATGCTGGAAATACTTATTATCTTTCTTGTATAAGTAAGAATGAACTTTGTACATTTTATTCAATCAAACAATGCGCTGGAAGGTAAAATATATGTTTAAAAATTTTGTCACAACTGTTTTATAAATCTTTCCTAAAAGTATTAAATATATTCATATATTTCTCTTCACATAATTTAAGTTTAAAAATTGACGGTAACTTAGTTTTATAATTGTTTGAGCAAATTGGAATATTATCATGTGCGAACATGACAATGCTTTCGCTTGAGTTTTTTTGAGCCCCAAAATGGTAAGGCAACAAATTGTTGATGAGGATGTCGTGTCCGGATTTAACTCGGAAAGGGGATGTAGTGATTTCTGAAGATAATGAACCCTGAGCATCCGAAAGCAGAAGTCTTAAATGAATATGGCACACACACATTCGCATGCACAACTCATTTTTACTGGGGTGTGGCTCATTCACACCTTTCACAGATAGAAAGCAAGGGAAGAACAATCTTGTCCGCACCCGAGATGCCCAGATCACGGGAAAGACGAGCTACCCCTAAGTAAGGACGTCGGCTAACAAATTATTCAAGACTCAAAATGTATAGCAAAACATTGGCTATTTATTCTTTCTGAATTTGACTTTTTTTCAGCGCGAGTTTGGCTGTAACATTGTATAGCTTTTGAAATATCTATTGTCTGATAATATAGTTTTAATTTGGAATCTGCATTCACTGAGGAGTTTTTGAACTATCCATCGTCTGCTGTTGTAGTATTTCACTTGGAAATCACCAAATTTGTTATTGCCTAACTTGCACAACGTTTTTGAAAAATAAATCAAACAAGTTAAAATATGATTTGTTACATGGATAAAGATTGTTGTTTCAAGGATAGTTTAAATAGCGATAAATCAGAGAAAACTTAATTTTACAACTTATTAAAATAGGGTTATTAGAAAATTATGCAGAAGTTTGCCACATTTGACGATTTATCGTCAACTAATGAAACAACTTGATTTTCAAATTGTACATTCACTTCATTCTTAATTGTCTTAATGTGATTAACTAGTTTAAACTGATGCTATTTTAAACCGGTTTAAAACAATCACAATACTACCAGATGACGTATGCATCGATGTATAAAAAATCATGGTTTTTTTTCATTTCAAAATCAGTCGGGCTTCCAAACTTTATATTAAACAATATATATATATATATGGAGAGTAAAAGAGAGAGAGATAAACACTGATACTGAAGTGACTCGCAATTCTTTCAAAACTTTTTTAATCGATTAATTTTAAAAAATAAAAAGGTTCTCACATGATAACTTGATATTTTTTTGTAGTAAAGTTCATTTTTGTTTTAATAATTCTTCTTCTTTTTTTATTTGTGATTCATTCTGTTCTATTCTAAATTAATTTATACTAGAGAAAAAAGTTGATTGGTTCTGCTTTTTAAATGCTTTCTAAAACTTTTATTATTTCCTCATGGAAACAGATCTTTATCTGATTTTTGGCACATTTATTTTTAATTTTTAGAATACAAATTTAGAATTTAAAATAAAAACTCAATTTACAGCAACATTAATTAATTTTTTGAAAGAGTGAAGAACATGAAGAAGTTGAAATCTCAAGTTGCAAATTCTTCATATTAATGGAAAGTTGCAGTTGCTTTTAACCCTGCAGTTCTATTCGGATATGTATGACCCGAAATAAAATTCAAACTTTCGTTAAAAAATATACAAGTATATTTTTTTTACTCTTCTTGATATCTTCTGTAAATAATATTAATATATATTCATAGTGATATGATATTCAGATTTATTCTTATTTCGGAGGGATATTTTTCCATTTATACCTAATGTATCTTTAGGGTCCATATGACCCGATGCTTAAAAATCATTTAATTCTTTAATCATACATGTTCACTCTTGTTTGGAATAATTCAAAAGAAAAAAATAACAATAGTTTCTGTAATCTTCTCGTTTTAGAATCTTCTCGTTCTGTAATCTTCTCGTTTCTTTTTTTTTCTCACATCTTTCGTTGACGTTTGTGTTTGACCACATGACAAGAGAGCGCATACAAGGTCCAAAAAACTACTGACAAGGACCAAATTATTTGTTCTTATTACAACGTTTCTTTTTCTCTACTGTGTTTCAATTTCTGATACACTGCAAAGGAGTTGTGCCTATGAATGTATGAGAAAAATAGGCGAATTGAATAAATTTGGGTTATTCTGATATAGCTAAACTAATAAAAGCTTTTGACAGTTAAGAGGTAACCGGGTATGAAAATCATACAAGTGATAAAATTGAGAGTGAAAGTTCTGACAACGATTTTGTAACGATATTGAACAAATGAACTACAATGACAGTATTCAGTCCAACAATCGGGAAATAAAGTGGAAGTTGGATCCACTGCCATATTCTTTTAAATCAACAGTTGCTAATATTATCAAAACTACTCCAGTTTATGGGATATGTAATGGCAAGGCTAACAGACGTAAAAAGTGTATTTGGGATAGTACTTAATTCTATAATTGAAAACGAAATCATAAAAATGTCTAATATTGAAGGAGGAAAGTTTGTGGATGACAGGGGAAACGAATCGAAACTAAAACTTTTCAAGTACATTTTGATTTGTTTCAGAACTTTCTCTATCGCGTCTGGAAATTATAAAAGTCCCACAGTCTCAAACTGTAGTGAGATGTAATTTTGAAAAGAGCTAATGGAGAATAGTTTTATCAGTATAGCGAAGAGCTAGCCTTGTGTGGAACCCAAGCGATTGCTGAATTGAGTTGAGTACCTAGCCTTGGTGTTATTGCATAAGCGGAATCGAGTTGTCTAAAGTGTAGCATGTCGAGACAGTAGTGTTTTAGGCAGTCTGATGCAGCCTAAAGCGAGACAGTAGCGAGTTGGATGTATTTAGAGAGACCGTAAAGTGAAGCTATGAGGGTTCCCTCCTCCCGTTGATTTCTGATTGGCTGTTTTGTGGTTGTTATTACTGTCGACTATTTGTGGACTGCTGTTTGTTGTAGGGGGCTTCTGTGTGTTTGTATATATATTGTATGTTATATGTTTGTATATATGTTGATGTATATATATCGACTGTATATTTGTTGTCTGCATATTCTTGTGTTCGTGTTTAACCTTCCAGCCGGCGCGCATATGTGAGAGATACACCAGAGATGAATTTCGTTTTAGATATTTTGGTATTGGGAGCGCCTGTCCTTGTCTATTTGCCCCCCTCCTTGATTTTGTATGATATCCAAATAAATCAGTATTGTTTTAGACTGGCGACAGCTGGCAAATGCACTTACAAAGGAAAATTTTGAAAAAAATCACCCAGATCACTAAAAGATGAGCTAAAATTAAAGGTGCTGAAAAGAAAAGCCTAACTAGGTATTGAAGAAGTGGAAGATGCGATGAAAGGGGAAAAAGTGGAAAAAAGAAAAGCGAACTAAAATTACGAGGCTCAGTTGTGAGATTTGACAGAAACTTATATGTTTGGAGCGCACTAAACACATTTACTGAAATTGCAACGCAGCAATGAAATAACAATAAAATTATTTTCTTTCTTTTCATATCTAACTTTCAATTACTTTTTCCTTTTTATGCATAATTTCTGTATTTTTGCTTTTCTATATTTCATATGCAAATTGTTCTGTCAAAATATCGACTATTTCATTTATATTATTTTTAAATCAATTCAGTTAACATGTGGCCATTTTATACTGCTATTTCAATTTCAATTTATTTTTTTTCTGCTTCTTTTTGATTAAAACATGTTTAAAGTAATTGTAGTTATTAATTCTAAGCTATTTACAATATAATTTTAATAGTTACGCCTTCGAAAATCTACAATTTACTATTTCGTATGTGGGAAATACGCGCGACCTTTCATGTTGGTATGACGGCCGCCCCCGTAGGAAGGTCAATAAAATTCATCGTTCGTTACTGAGGCATGTTTATTGTTTTCAAACCATATTCCCCCGACAAACAAATCCGGTTACTATACGAACTTAAAGAATTGAAGTTCCGTAACAATATATTAGACGAACTTTTAGGATCATTCCGATCTTTTCAAATGCAATCATTCTCTCCTATCTATTGCCGATGAAAATGAATTCTTTCCACAGTATCGTATTAATATTCCTGTGTGTCTCTGGTATTATAATTTGAAAAGTGAGTTCCTTTATGGAATTTATATAAGTTTAAACTTACACAGCGATTATTAGAAAACATTTATTCGAATAATAAACAGTTCGATATAAAATGCATTAGAATCCGCTTTCAACATTTCTACTCCTTCATCGAAAAATGATGTTTGATTCCATGACATTTAACAAGCAGGACTTCATGCTATCGAGTTGTTTTGTTTTTGTTATCGAGTGTCTACCCAAACACTTAAATTCTTTATTTGAAAATAAAAGAGTTAACTATCAAATGGATATATAAAATTGTTGAATCACACTATTTAAGCAAATATTCATTTACAAAAGAAGACGAATTCAAAATAATTATAATTTAAGATATAAAAGATAAATTTACTTCATAACTGAAAATCAAATTGAGGTCCAAAGGATTTTAGTAAGTATAATGTCTTTTATGCAATCATCACAGGATAATTATGATAAACATTAATTAGAAAGACGTCATATATTACAATATTGCTGGTATATCATTAAAATAAATGCCTAATTATCTTTGAACGGTAATTTTAAAATTCAGAAGGTACTTATCTTAATGAGTTAGGGAAAACGAGATTTAATCATTAATGATATTGAACATGATTAGAATGTTTTAATTCAAAATTAAATTTACTCAATTAATTTGACTCAACAAAACGTAAGCCAAAATGAAAGTCCTTAATAATAAATAGTTGAATAAAAGTTTATCTAGAAAAAATCTTTCCCCCGCATGAGTACATAGATACTGTGTCCTCTAAAATTACAATACTTTCAGAAATTTTATACACAAGCAATTTATATTTGAACATCTTGACAACTGTTTGTAAGAGATCAGATAATCAAATTGAATTAAACAATGGAAAAGAATTCCGAAGAGAGTTTAAACAAATAACTGTTTTATTAGATGTCGAATTTTATTTAGTAAAATGATGCTTTTTTTTCTCTATAGAGTTGAAAAGGTTTAATAATAAAAATTTAAAACCCTATTGCTATAGGATTTCACTCACCCATCCTGTTGACATCATAATTATAAAAATTTATTTATTGGCGTTTTGTTTTTCATTAAGGAATCAGTCATATGTTCAATGGAAAAATTTTGAATTTAATTGTGTCTCATGTGTTTTTTTTCAAGAATTAAATTTTAATGGCAACATATATATTTTCACAATTAAATGTAATATTATAAAATATTCCTTTTCGGTAATGATACTATAATTTGGAGTACATATTTATATGTATCTTTTAACATCCGGGAATCGTGAAGTATTCTTATTTGAAATAAAAATTCTATTAATTCTTATAAAATGCAGTTTCAATATTAAACACATTGTATTGACAAGACAGCCTGGATTCACACAAAATACATTTTGGTATTCGAAATTCGGAAGATTACAGACATCAAAAGAGAACACTCCTCTCTTCAGAGGGTTCTTCAAAAAAATTAAGAATGGTTCTTTTCTTCACAATGAGTCAAAAAACGGCATAGATTCAGAGCCCCCAATATACGGCGGGTAGTGCCTCCTGTGTGAGGGGATATGCCTTGACTAGGGATAATCCTTAGGACAGTACAGCCAGTACTGTCATAGCCATCAGGTCATTCATTTTTTCCAGCTCTTTCAATTTAATTCAAAGTAGGTAAGATTGCATTTACAAAAAGGAAAAATAAAATCAAAAAACCATTTATCTCTTCAAAGCAACACTACACATTTGTAAACACTGCAATGATTTCTTATATTAACAACACAAATTCGAACAATCCTTGGGCTCTCAAATCTATCGCCCATCAAACACATCATTGTAGAAATTATTACACATCATTGTTAAATATTTATTAGCTATAGTATGTAATTTAGATTGCGGTAGCTTTTATAACAATTTACCAACCAGCTTTATATAAATTTGCAGTTCTCTGCTGATTCTTAAAGTTACGGAGTAAAATCGAGCACTTAGTGAATATTTTGAACCCTTTTTTTCCAAAAGACATCACTGAAAATAATTTCAATCTTAAAAACCGCATTTTTCACTAGATTAATAATACAAGAGTGATACTTTCCCTACAGAAGAAAATTCCTTATTTGTGATAGAAAAACAAACATAATTCACAGTTTTTTCATTTTTCACTAATTCTTCATGATAAATAAAAATGCTAACTATTTTGAAGTCACTATTTCACAAAATCTTTATATATCAATAATGTTTCCCAGTGAAATTTGCTCATAACATTTAAATGTAGTGCATTTTTGATTGCTAAGAATATCCATCAAAGCATTTTTTTCATGATTAGTTAAAATTTTGAATGTGAATTTCATAAAATTAGATTTTGGAACATTCAATACCACTTATGATGGTAAAAAACACTAGGAGTTCCTTACAGAATTTTCATTGGCTCTTGTTGAATCTTAAAGTAACAGAAGAATTTCGGAGCTTAAAAAACATTATCACGGGTTTTGTCATATTACTTGAAAACTGGGTGGTTTTTTTTGTGTGTGTGCATTTAATTTTTATCCACAATTTCATTCTTTCAGTCATTATCTGCGCTCAACAGTTTGGACTTTTAAGATGTTAAAAGGTTACATGTTATTTATCTCATTAAATTTTAGGTTTGTGATATCATATATGCTTTCAAAACGACTTTATCATTTCACTTAGTTTTTAATTCATGGAAATAGTTCATGGACAAACAAATAAGCTGTATTTTGATCCATTCTTTCAATATTAGGTTCAAACGATATGTAACACGAAATTTCCTACTGTTTCACATTATAAAACACGGTACCCATTACAAATTTTTCAAAATGAATAGGATACTTATTCCATACTTCCGAAACTCTATAGAACATACTAAAGAATTATTATACTAAATTGAATAAAAATTATGCATTAGATTTTAATTTATAATATTTTTTGTAAGAAAATTCTATCAAAGATTAGAATTTGTGGAAATGGTAAAGATACAAAATAGTATTAAAACTTACATGAATCGAAATATAAAAATAAGGGTAATTTTCCGAAAATTATACTTAGAAACAAAGTTCTGTTGATTTTGTAAAGAAACTTCATCAAACTTTAAAAGTAATGAATAAAAAAATGCATGATTTCACAAAAAATTGACTTTTTAAGGTAGTTATTTGTTTTAACATTTTTAAAATTAAAAGCATAGAGTTTTGCATTCCTCATCTTCTTCGGGTGTTGCAATTATGCAGTTAGGCTTAATTTTCTGATGACCTTAAGTAATATGTGATGTATGTAAGTAATATGATGCATTCTGTAATACGTTCAAAACATAATTTTAATTAAGTTAAATTCATTATTTAACTCAATAATGAATTTTTTTATTGTTTTATTCCAAACTCTACTATCTGAATATCAATTATAAAATAATTGATTTCAAAATTTCATAATATGTTTTTAAAAAAATAATGAGGCTAAAAAGAGAGGAAATATAAAATTATAAATAGTTTGCTTCTCAGTATATTAAATAGAGTTTATTCAAACTAATTTTTATCAAATTTATTATCTTAATGCTACTCTTGAAACAAATTTTGTAACTCTTTATAGTTATTTTGAAGATTTAAATGAAGAGAACAGAAAACTTATCCATAAAATTTATTACACATTTTTGAAATTAAGCAGCACCTCTTTCGCAGAAAGCAATTCAATTAATTTACATTCAGCAGAATTTATTTCAATTATTTCTAGTTGAGAAGGTGCTGTAATAAAAAATTTTAATATTATTTCAAAAATGTCTAAAATTCCATGCTTGAACTAATTACGTAAACTATAATAATATTAATATAACTATAATAAACTATAAAAATATTAATATAGCTATTATAAACTATGATAATATTAATATAACTATAATAATAAGAATAAACTACAATAATATAATTTTTTTAGTCCTACATTGATTTATTTTGCAATTGAATTTACCATTTCAGTGAACTAATTCAAGAAGTTTTTTTATTTGTTATTAATAATTAATTCAATATTAATTTCAATTAACGAATCAATCAATCATTTAATTGAGAAAATAATAATTTACTAAGATACATGTCACTATCACAGATATAATTTTCTTTCTTATTTAGATCGAAATAGCAGTAACTCCTCTAAATAAGATATATCATCTAATTAGAAAGAAAAAAAAAACGTAGCCCAAGAGGTTCTTTATTGAAATATAAGAACTGTTTCTCGATGCATTGATGCAATATGAAATAAAAGGAAACAATATTATTTAGATATTTCTCACAAAAATTATGCTATTTTAGTTGTATAGGAAGGCCATGGTGGCCTGGTGGGTAGGTTTTTATCTCAAAACAGGGGTGCTTTAGGTTTTAGATTCGATTACACCGAGGAACATCGTGCAATTGGGCCTTGTTCACGTTAAATCCGTCAGTCAAATGTCTTTACGCTGGTGGGATGTGGAAGTTTAGAGAGGGGGATGTTGGCTCGGGTATTGTCGTTGTCATCTGATCATGGTTCAAAATTACGAAGTTCATTGTCTTAAAGCGAGAGGTTAAAATAATTAAAACTACAACAAAAACTTTATTATATATATATATATAAATTAAAAATCAAATCTATTCAGAATTATATTCGAATGAAAATCTTGCACACATGTGACATTGTTGAGACCCATCAATTATTCTTGCATTTTTAAAAGTAGCATGTCATCTTGGCTGTACGAAAACCAGTTTATTTGACAGTTGCTGGGCATAACTGAACGTGGAATAAATTAAAGTGCTACACTTTACTTTAGCATCTATTTTATTATTCAGCTGCATTAATTTGACTTCCTCTTTCATGTACATCAACGAATGTAACAATGTTCTGTATTTTCAAAACGAATTTGAGTTTTGATGATGTAGAAGCTTTCAAAATTGTAGTTTAGAATGGACTTGAATTATTTGGTGGATGTAAACAATTAGAAAATTCTGATGCTACTTTGTTTTAAAACTTTATATAGTACATTATCTGTGATGTCTGATGAACTTTATATAGTACATATCTATGTCTGAAAATGAATAATTTTCCATCGATAAGCCTTAAAGAAATAATCCGTATTATCTCAAAAAATCTCGTTAAAAACTGAGACACATTTCTATAAAAGGAGTGAATGTACTTCTTTCCAAAAAATTTAGACATATCCTCAAGCACTTCATTTAACTAATGACTGAAAATAATCCAATATCGAAGGATTAAATCGTAATTTAATGCAACTTCAACAAAATTAATAGTTTTAAAATTTTTTCACTAAACCATCTGTTTATTGCCCTTTTATATAGTTAATACCTATTTTAAATGCCAAATTGATTTTAACTTCAACTTATATGCAAATCTTAAGAATATCAGCTAAGAGTTTTAAGAAAATACAGTTGTTATGGAAATCTGCGAGGAAGAATATCTTTAAAACCTCATTGATTTTTTAAATTTAGTTTTTAATTTTTAATTACTGCAAAAACAATTTTAATTTCTATCACATACATATTTATCATAGATCTAATATATTTAGTTTCTTATACTTCAGGGCAATGCATTATTATTTATGTGAACTTATTGAGCATTGAAGTTTTAAATAGTAATTTGTTTTATAGAGATTCTTTATAAAAAACAACTATGTATGAGTTTCCAGAAAATTGGAAAATAATCTTCAAAAAGGTAAATGTGAAGCCTTTGAAATTAAATGTCTCTCTGTTATCATATGACTATCATAACTTTTCATCCTTAAACAGAAAGGCAAAGTAAAGTCACTGAAAACAAGTTAAAGCAAATTGACTATCATATATTTTAAGAACCAAGCGGCCTTTTAAAGGCAACAGAAAAATCACTAAGACCAAGTTAAAATCGAAAGACTTATCTTTTATGAAATGACTATCCTATCTTTTCATCAATATTACTTTCTCACTTCTTGCCATCTTTCCTTCTCTTCCATCAGGGACTTTCTCGATTTCAGAGCTGTTCCGATTTTTCAGCATATGTGCTTTTTCCTTTTAATTTGATTTTTTATTGATTTGAATAGTTTTTAGAAGATAACTTATGCTATATTATATAATAACTATGCAGAATAAAGCGCAATCTAATACGCCATGTCCGTAGCCATTCTGATCATGAAACTTTTAATGGACCTGTTACGAAAATTTTATGATATAACAAAATTTTTACTTTGTTAAATAATTATGTGCAGAATTTACTAACATGTAAAAAATGATGATAAAATGGAACACTTTAGATGGAATTTCAACTTTGAAAAATCAAAGAAATTTTTTTTGGAATTTTGATATTTAGAATATTTAGAAAAGAAATTCGTTGTCTACTTGTTATCATGAGATACTAAATGAGAATGCAATTATAAGAATCAAATGGAAAATAATTTGTCTAAAGGTAACAAGAAAAGCTTTGCTAAGAAATACATTGTTTTATTGATAATTTTGAATACAAATAAATGTGAAGATATTGAGGTGGTTTTTTTAGTGTTTGTGAGCATGACACTAGATCAGTGGTGGGGAAACTTTTTTTAAGACGGGCCATTTGTAATAACTAGACGATCGTAGCGGGCCAAAGAATAATGCTTAATCGTTAAAAAATTTATGTGTTCTATAAACATATACATATATTATTACATACACTTATTATTTTAATAGTAAAAAAGCAAAAAGTAAGAAAATTATAAGCACAAAACATAAAATGAATTTAGTGTAGTTCTTGATGTGAAATATTCAGGGCTTCGAACCGGAACTGAACCGAAAACCGGAAAAACCGTTATTTTGGGCGGAACGAAAACCGGAACTGAACCGAAAAAAATATCGGTTTATTTCGGTTCGATATATCTTTCAGTCATTTTGTTACTGTTACCAACTTATCAATATTTTCTAATTTAACGTCAACTTTATAATTATCATTACATGTATACTGCTTCTCGATTTCCTATTTTGATATTCACTAGTATTTTTCTGTTTCAGTTTCGCATGAAACTACTTGTAGAAGATATATTTAATTCAGTTGATTAAACTAGAAGTATAGATGATTTTTTAAGAAAAATATCCACGTCACAAAAGGTACAGGCTGTACAACATTTAAAGAATATTTGGAACAAATTACAATTTTTTGAAAAGTCCATTTCAATAGTAAACGAGGAAAAAAAATCTTCTACTGAAAGCTATGAAAATGAAGACGATTTAGAGACTTTTTTAAAAAGTAAAGAATTGGCAGTAATAAAAACACATAGAACCTCTATTTCTACCGAGATTGATATTGAATTCATTTTAAATATTTTGACAATGTAAGAAGGCTTGATATAAAGCATAATATTTTAGATTTCTGGGAAGAGAATAAAATTACATATCCGCACTTGTATAAGATTGCAATGGTGGTTGGCAGCTCCAGCTACACAAGTTAGTGTTGAAAGAGCGTTTTCAGGTTTGAAATTTATTCTCCGAGACAACAGAAGTAATCTCAGTGAAACCACGTTAGAAGATATATTAATAATTAGAGGCAATTTTCATATGTTAAATAAATAATATATTTTTTACATAATTATTGCCAGGCCAAGTGCACGATGTGAGAGTCAAACGACGAATGTGGGTAATCATGAACCTAGTTGTCAAATGCGATTTTGATTATGGATAACAATGCCAATGCTCGCCGTCCTCTGCTCACCGCTCTTATCGTACCTGCTGTTTGTAACAATTCACATAGAGTACCAATTAAAAAAAGAATAAAATCTTCTAAATTTTGATAGAATTACATTTTTTGTTTAGGAAAGAATTATATTTTTAGTACAAATAAGAATATACATAAAATGAAATTATTCATTTGGAACTGAACCGAAAACCGTTATTTTTGGCGGAGCGAAAACCGGAACTGAACTGATATTAATTTTTTAGTTGAACCGGAACGAAAACCGGAACAAAAAAAATTACGGTTCGAAGCCATGGAAATATTATCACTTTATTTTATGGTGTCATTACTGGTTGATGGTGCACGAGAAAAATGAAATTGAGACTGTTTTATCAAAATTTCATCATAGTCATGTTCCATTTGCGAAGCAGAAATTCTTAAAACTGATGAAAGGTGCTCATCTGTAATTCTGTTTCTTAAAGAAGTTTTCCTAAGCTTCATTGTTGAAATGATTTGTTCGCATATATAAGATGAGCCGAACATTGTCATTATCTTCACTGCATGAGTAATTAGATTTGGGAAATTATCTGGACTTAAATTTTTATAAAATTCTAGTAATGGTACTGTATGAAAAGTTTGTTTCAGGAGAGTATTACAGTTCAGTTCTATTAACTCAAGTTGAAATTTTGCATCAACTTCTTCGTAATTAACATTGAATGGGGTCGCAAAAATACTAAACTCTGGTTCCATTTTTCTAAAGTCCTGAAATCTCCTTTCAAATTCTGGAGATATTTTTGAATTATGTTTTGAACTACTGTGTTTTGAATATCGCCGCAGGTAGTTTTTATGCGGGTCGTCACATTACGAAGTAAGAATGTGTTCAAATACTCTCACGATGGCACTCTTAAACGGGCCGGATTAAACCTTTCCGCGGGCCGTAGTTTCCCCATCACTGCACTAGATGCTGAAAAACAAAGTTTGAATTTAAAAAGAAACTTAGCTTGGTCGATATCAATAGACATTGAAAGAAAGATATGAGAATATGAAGTTAAAAATTTTCTAAATGAATGTCAGATTAATGTTTATAAAAAATTTCCTTCCTATATTTTACATAAAATTATTCTTTTGAAAAAATTTGTCTGTCTAAAGAATCTAAGGAAGAAGTACGTTTCAAAATTTTTAGACCAATACAGCAAAGATGAAAGAAAATATAATCTAAGATCTAGCACGATGAAATTTATGACGAAAGTAAATTTTGAACTTAAAAGGAAAGCTAAAAAGAAAACCCTAAATATCTTTTAAGACAGTACTTAGGCGCCAAAGAGACTCAAATCACAAATCCATCAAAGAAAAAGAATCATACAATTTTAAAATGTTAAGATGTAATGTGGGCTTAAAAGTACACTTTTTCTTATTATCTTCTAGACTTAAAAGTTTCTTGCTACTAGCAAGGAATAAGTTAAAAACTATCGTCATTACATGTAAGAAATAAGAAGGCAATATCAGGGAAGATGGATTTAGATAATTAAGTATTGCTGAAAATTGTTAATTCCCGAGTAAGTTTTATTGATAAAAAGCTCATTTGAGGAAGCAAAAAATTGATTCTATTATAAGAAACTACAATTTATTTTATTAAATAATCTATGATTAAAGTCATTGTGGAGTTAAAAGTATTATTATATGTATTCCATTTACGTGTACCATCTTTCACTATGTGAAACTGGTTTCAAATGATATAGTTGATTTCTCGCATAAAAATAATGCAATACACAGTCTCCTAAGTCACAAATTCGAACATGCAAAGAATTATGTGTTATATTAACAGACCTTCTTTCGAATAAGGCATAATAAGTTCCCCCACAAGCATCAACTATTCGATGACAGAGTATCTATATGCTCCACATGTTGCACAGATTTTACAGTTCATCACATTTTGATCTAGTGTCCACCCTTTAATATTCATAATAACCAGTTTTTTTACTCATCACCCTTAACTCTCACTGATTAATTGGAAGAGAACCACCATCATAACATTTTATAATTTTTATATGCTATTTAATTTTTATAATGCATTTAAATTCTTCAAACACGTTAACTTTTTTATTTTTTTCATTGTAAATACATAATTATATGCTACTGTTTCCAGTGTTTCTTAACTATTTTATTCTGCTTTCATGGCACCATTCATTTATTTAAATTTTAAAGAATATTTAACAACTTTTTAACCACATGAATGTCGCAATTTGGCCAAAGATGGCTCTTATGCCAAAAAATACCAACCAGCCAACCAAGAATTATACATGTATAATAGATAAATTTTTTTTTCGAAATAAAGAACAATCAATAGAATAAAACAATGGTGGATATCGAGTCCTCAATGCTTCACAATACTCAATAGATAGAATAACTTTAAAACTAAACAATTTCAGCACATTCATCTACACTTTATATTCTACAAAAGGAAAATAATTCACTCTGTTAAAATTTCTGCGTATCTCTAAAACCAAGCTTCTTCATACTTCAAGACATATCCATCTCAAATTAGCATTAAGCTTCAGCAAATTAAATGTTACTCAATGAAAATTGCAATAATAATTATCTATAAGGTATTAAAAATGAAAATATTAAAATATTTTGATTTTATTTCCCAAAAATATAAGTTGAATGTCTAAGTAATGCTATTAGATAGAGAAAACAAATTTTAGAGATATCCCTGGAAATTATACAAAATTAAAACATTGTTAAAAAGTAGCAAAGTTTTTGCAGACGTGTTATTAAATTGCATTGTTGTAATACTTTCATCCGCCAAAATGCTGAGAAAATCATGTTTCTGATACACTTTATTATCATGAAAAATTTGTCTTAATTCTATAACCAGATTATATATGAAATCTTGGGACTGCCATCTTGCTGGCAGAAATTTGCTACTTAAATATTCTTTTTAATCATTTCTAAAAATTTCGCTTCAAATAATGCAATAAAAACTTTTGTATAATTTCTTAATAATTTTTACTCATTTCATAGGATACGCTTAATTTTCTTAAAAGCTTTACAAGTTTTGCTAAGTGAATTTCAAAGTCCTTCTATTTTCAATTTCATTAATGTTAATATTATTTTTGTAAATTACTTCGCATTATCAAAAATATTGTATTTAATTTTCTGGTGATAAATATTCCAGGAAACTCCAGGAATGTCAATTAATGAATAGGAGACGATGATCAATATTTTGTTTCATTGAATTCAAGAAGAGATTCGATTACTATTAAAATTAACTTTCGCATAAAAATTTATGTCTATTACCCCAGCTGAATTTATCCGAAAGCAGGCGACATTATTCAAAACCAAGTATTTTCTTCAAAATATTTTAACGTTTTTTAACATGCCAACAAGGAAGAGCTCGGCATCATTTTAAACACATCTAAAGAGAGTCTTTTTAAATTTATCTTTTTTGTGGATTATGAGAAGAAAAATTATTATAAATATGATTTGATAGTAGATAATTTCAAAAACTTTGAGAAATATTTTTACATTATTTATCATATAATAATATCATATAATTGATTTTTAAATAAAAATGATAAAGTGTGAAGGGATTTTCTTCATTAACACATTATATTATTCTGTTTTATAAAATTTTGTAATTCACTCAGTTGTGTATGTTCCCGTCTATAATGGAGTTAAAAAAAGTTTTAAATAACTTACTATATCCAGTTGTTGCTACAAATATTTGAAATATCTAAATTCATTTTCATATTTGTGTAAAAATGCAGACATTGAAATCGCCAAGTGCACAGAATATTTCTTTGTAGTTCCCAATTATTACCCGGAGAACACCTCAAAAGGAGGATGCGATGTTTCCGGTGTGGCTGGATCTCGCCATCCTGGAGGGTACACAAAAAGGTGGGAGTCTGTCTCCTCCTCGAGTTGGCCTGATGGTAAGGTTTTGGCTTCAGAACCGGAGGGTTGCAGTTTTGAAGCCCGATTCCATCAAAGTACCGCCATGTAAGTGGGTCTGGTGTGGATTAAATCCGTCGGGGCCAAACTCCTTCCGCTGCTGTAGAGTGGAAGTTTGAATAGGGAGATGCCAGCTCAGGTGCCGGTCTCATCATCTGACCGTGGTTCAAAATTACGAGGTCCGTCACAAATCATCTCTAGTTTTGCTTCAAAACGGGACATTAATTAAACTAAACACTCTCCTATCATCGATGACGATCATTGTACCATGATTAATGTTGGCCTTTACGACTCAGCCACATTTCCCGCCAAAATTGCTGTAGCGAACCATCCGGTTATTCAGTGTTTTTGTTCGTGCGCCTTCCTGTGGATCGGAGAATCAGTTATATTTTATAACTCTCAATTTCAAACCGGTTATTATGATAAATACTTTTTATAAATATTAATTTAATGGTTACATATCGTAAATACATCTTTATTCTGGATCATTTCCTATCTTAATGCCAAATTACATTTCTCTCATAATATTCAAAGTAATCGCGCTTACAATAGTAATATCACTTCTGGCAAGCAAAAATTGTTTTCAATAAATCCAAAGAATATTTAAAACTCAGAAGATTTTATCCAGCTTTTTCAAACGATGCCCTAAATGTCACTACTAGAATACGACAATGATATACTATTGCTCATTTAATATACATGTAACCATCTTGCTATTATATTTCATTTTTGTATACCGTTCGATATAATTTGATTTTTGGTATTGTCTGAGACAAGATGATTTAAAATGCATTCATTTTAATATGGAACCGTAATACCGTAAAAAGTATAAAGTACTAAATTTTAGAAAAATATTTTATGCTAATTATTTACAAAACATCCTAAGAGCTCAATTAATAAGAGAGTGTAAAGTACAAAGTGCCAATCTTTAGAAAAATAGTATCCTGTATTAATTGTTCAAAAATTATCCTAAAATTTCAGTTAATGAGAGTAAACAAAAGTACAAAGTACTAAATTTTTGAAAAATAGTTTCATATATTAATTGTTTACATAGCTAAGTACTTACATGGTAGCATTACTAAGATTTTCATAAATAAGGGAGGACAAATGATATGCTTCAGTAATCTTAGTTAGAACAATGAAGAAAATATATCTGGGAATTTCTCTACAATGGAAAGTGTTGTCAAATTTTTATATTTGAATGTTGGGCTCAAAAACAATTTCATAGAATTCTTTATAATTGTTTTTGTTTGAAACTCTACAAAAATATTTTTCCTTAAATCAAGACATTTGATAATATATTTTGAGTAATAAAAACACTCTTCCTGTAATGAAGATAATTGTTATGTAATTAAAAAAGGAGCTCTGTGATGAAATACTTTAAATCAACCAACAAAATTGAATAAACATATATTGCAAAGGATTTTTCAGTGGAATAATTCGTTGGAAACCTTTATAATTAAATTTAATTAATGTAGGTTGTTTTGTTTACGGTTTCCCTTGATATATTGCTTCATTAATTTTTGATTATTGCTCTATATAGCAAAACACTTTGTTAGATGAGTCATTATTTAACTTGAGTCAACTAGACATAGCACTTTTGAATTAACTCTAAAATTAATATGTTTAATGAATGGGAAAAGTTAAGTTACAAAAAATAATTATCGAAATGGTTTAAATAAACCTTTTTGTTTGGTCAAATGCAGTTATTTCTAAGCATTTTAAATACAGAATAATTTCCTTTTGAAATTATTTCATTGTCGTTATATTTTTCTTAAAACTTGATATAATGGATACTAAAAAGTGCTTGTTTATAAATAAAGACCAAATCGTTTTAGAATGTATATTAAAGTTAATTGAATAAGGTTTTAGCTTCTAGTTGATAAAGTAACTATTTTTTTCTCTTGAAAATGTGTTGAATATCCGACATCCATTAAAATATTTCTGAATATTGACTTGTTTTATTCGGTTTCTTATACATTCTCTCCTCAGTCTAAAATAACAACATGACCCATCGATCCTTATTATAAACAACGAATGGCATATTTATGTATTTTTAGCAGTTGAGTGAAATAATATACTCAATTTTCTAGAAAATGAATTCTTTTACAGTTAAATATAGAATAAGTTTTAAATAAAACGAACCATTTTCAGTTTGAAAGAACTTAGAAGATCTTCGAGAAAGAAAACTTTCAAATAAATGTTATCGTTACAAATTATGCCAAACATATTATAATGCTGCAATATCTCTATTTATATACATATACACACACAAATATATATAAAAATAGATAGAGAGAGAGATATAGATATAAATATTAAATTAGCAAAATAAGAGGAAATGAAACTAATTACAGAAATGGAACTAAAAATAGGAATCGATACTAAAAATTATTTCATATGCGAGCAAATTTTTAAATAAATTTTTAACAACAAATGAATTTAAAAAAACTATTATCGTATTTAGTGAGCGTTAATGATGCTACTACTAAAATACAGATGAATCTAAATAAATTAGTAATTTAAGCAACTTAAAAAGGAATACAATAGAATCAAAGAATAAATAGAAAAAGAACCTTGCCTGAAGACTTTTCAAGGGTGACCCTCAAGCAATGATTCAAAACAAGGGACTATATATATATATATATATATATATATATATATATATATATATATATACAATCATAAAATTATTAAAACAATCAAAATCCATTTCTTGATCAACAAAATTAAAATGAAACCAACTAGGTTTTCTATGGATTATTTTGATTAGGTTGTCTTATTTTGTTAATTAATATATATATATATATATATATATATATATATATATATATATATA
>JAPMOQ010036552.1:996690-1089360 GCA_026543055.1 Argiope trifasciata | reverse complement strand
ATATATATATATATATGTATACTATTGTAATTAATTGGTTTATCATATTGAAAGGTTATTCTTAAGAAATAGCTATTAATCATATTTATAATATATTGTGTATATATATGCACAAGATGTCTCTGAATTCGAAGGTCAAACTTTATGTATAAATAAATAAAAAATCATTTGAAGAAGCATATTTTGGGCTTCAATATGGGGTCAGAGATAAAATTTTAGGATGGAAAATCGAGAAATGTTATGAAAATGTAGAAATATTATTGTATACTTTATTTATATACTTAGACTATATAAATAAAGTATATATATTTATATACTTAGAGTATATATGAGAGTAGACGTTTTAGAAGCTTAATATCATAAATTTAAAAAATAAATTTTGGGAAAAACACTGAATAAATATATGTGTGTTTTTTCAGTCTGCATTATCAGATCGTCTGCAAAACAATTTTATTGAATTTAAATGGCATTAAGAGAATTCAAATAATTTTTTTGTGATTACTAAATCTTTTTTGAGTGATAGAACTATTTACGCAATGAGAAAGAAGAAGAATGCAGACGAGCATCTTTTGTATGTCAAGTTTTAATCTGATGTCAAGTTTTAATCTGATGTCAAGTTTTAATCTTATGTTAAGTTTTAATGGAAAATTAGCATTTTTCTATCTACTCTTATTTTCTGATCCCATAGAGCTGTATAAAAATACTACTTTATAAGTATTGTATTTATCCGTCTGTAGAAATTTGAAGATGAAGATTTCGGTACAAAAACCATTATAATAACGCGTATTTCGGTACAGTCTGAGATTTTTTGTCACATGTCCGCAATTTAAGCTATAATTCCAGTCCACTTATTTTTTAACGAATAACAAAAGTATTTATGATAAAATTTTGGGAATATTTATACCTTAGATGCTCGGGAATTCAACTTTATTTGCATAAAAATACTTGTTTTGCAGAACAAATTTTACATTTTAGCATTAAGGCCGGAAGAAACATAATATATTGGTTTACATGAAAGAAATATATTTTAGATACAAATGTTTTTTTGTAATATCGCATTATAAATGAATATTTCTCTTGTCTAGTTTTTTTTTATTATCAGTTTCTTCAATGTTTTAATGTATTCATTTGCTTTTAATGTCATTTTTAATGATACGTGTATTTTTAATGATACCTTTTTCACTATTGTAGGTGTTAAATATCTTAAAGGAACTATTCATTTAGGATATTTACTTTTATTATTGTTTTACCTTTCAGTCTGATGTTAGATGGAATCAATAAAGTACTTTTTTTAATGTTAATATATAGAAATTAGTTTTTTGTAGTTTATTTAAATAATATAAAAAATTGAATCATCGAAAACAAATAAATTACTATTTGGATTATCAAGCACATTTCGCAATTGCTAAGAAATGTAGGTACAGCCTAACAGTATTTATCTAAACATCCGCATTAATAAATTTTTTCCAAAAGATAGGATAAAATTCAAAGTAATGATTCCTAAAATATAAAATTAATTAAGATAAATTGAATTAGAGCTAAAGGAAATACGATTTATTATGTGTCATATTAAACTCTTACTATTTTGAGAAAATTCGTAAATAAAACTATATGCAAACTGAAGTGGCTTCTTAATATTTCATTTGTTTCAGCTCATTCAAGCCCTTTTACTAGGACTTGTTTCAACTGGGTCATAGTTGAAATTTATTTCCGTTTTTTCTTGTTGCTTTATTTATGGGAATGAGATATGAAAAGTAAATAACGTATTGAAAACAATTTATGGATTTAAAATACATACAAAACCAAAATTAGTAATCCGAGCTAGTATAACTTGATTAGGCAATTCAACATCTTAAATCAAATTCTAAATTTTTCTAAAAAATTCTAATTTTTTTTAAATAAATAAAAAAATTAAATATTCAAATTAATAAATGATAAAACAAAAGTTATCATTTTACTAAATATCAAGGATTGATAGGGGAAGGTGATAATTCTATAATATAAATGGCATTTAAAATTTTGGGTTCACTTTTTGAAAAGATTTTATTTAACTCTGAATTCTTATTTCATTTTTTATTATTCTTAAAATTGTATTTATAAATAACATATATTTATGTCATTTTTAGTGATAGAAAATAAAGAATAGTTTCCGATAAAAAGAAATACAGCACATTACAACACTTTTACTATTCAATCAAGTTTTATATCTTTTCCTTAAAAGAATATTAGATAAATAATTGACTCTATGTAATTATTTTGCTTATTTTCATACGTGATCTTTAAATTCTTTTCCTTTTTTTATGAGTGTAAAAAATTATTTTATTTAGAGTAAGAAGAAACATTGTAATGGGAGTTTAAATGCTCTTTTCCTCAAACAAGATGGGGAATACGTCGATACAGTAATACATTTTTAATGATTCAGAGATAATAATAGAATCTAGGGTTGTTTTAGTCGTTCCACTAAAAGAAATAGCACAAACTACTATTATAAAATCTATTTTAGTGATGGTGAACGAATGTCAAGAGGAGGAATAAATAGCCCTTCATGCAAGGACGTCCAATGCAATAAATTGATAGTTGTGTCTTATCTAACTGAAAATTAAGTAGAAAATGGTTTACGAGTACTGACAGAAAGACCCATACAAAGACTAATATTGAACAAAGTGAAAAAAGCTTGTCCTTGAAGTAGAATCTTGCCAATAAAATTGAAGTTTTATTCCTTAAAAGGTTACAATGCTAAAAATTTAAATGGAAGAAAAAGAAAAGATAATAGATGTCTTTTTCGTAAAGAGTGGCAGGTAATTTTCTAACACGAAAGTCCTTGATAAATGAAAGGTTCAAGAAAATTGGCTCACATTGCAGCTTAAATGGGTTTTGAATAAGTTTAAAATGTTGATATTTCAAAGAATTGAGAAAATTTATAAGAATTCGATATTGATGAACTCTACTGAAAGGAAATCGTTTTCTAATTGTTAAAAGTTATTTTTTTCCAACTAAGACATATTTAATACTTAGTACTAAGCATTCTCAATTAAATGGACATTTCTTTTCCTATGAATTAAGAAGGACTTTCAAATAATGTAAATTATTTTTTTTTTCAATTTTTCTTTATTATTTATTTGTTGAGTTCTTTGGAATCAACGATTTATTGTTACATTTCAGGAAGTAGAGCTTTTGCTTTTAAAAATGTAAATAATAGTTGATATTATTTTTAAATATCATTTGCTTAGTAACAGTATTAAAAAAATCTTAATATTTTGATATTTCTCTCTCTCTCTCTCTCTCTCTGAAGCTGCAAAAATTGATTTAAATGAAACAACTACTCTAAGTAAGGTAAATGACATTTAATGTGAAATGCAATGCATTGAACAAAGAAAGCAGGAATATTTTAGATCGACAAATAAATCTGACATACTTCTCGTGAGCAAAACTCGTTTTCACTTAAACGTAGCAACAAAATGTATCGTTGCAGAGGATTGCAACAAGTACTTCTAGAAGTCATGACGAACCGTAACAACGTGTTACAAAACATTTTAATATGAAAATTAATTTTTTAAGAATGCATGATATTTATTTTTTTAAGATTTGTAATCTATAAAATTTAGAAAAAAAAATCTTAAGAAAAAGAAGAAAAACATACGAAGTAATTTCTATTTGATTTTGTAGCTGCAAAAATAACGTCTCATATAAAAGGGGAAAAATTATCACTCAAAATTATTGAGTATAAAATAGGAATAAAAATAAGTAGAATGCAAAAGTATTCTAGCATTCAAAATTACTCCAGTAATTGGGCCCGGTCTAGCCTGATTGGCAGGGCTTCCGTTGGATTGCGAGTTACACAGGCCAAAGACCTTCATGAGTGGTGGTGACTGGATCATGTATAAATCTGTAGTAAACAAAGTCTTCTATGTCTAGAATAATGCTACTGAGGGTACTGGTTCAAAGGTGATAGTCCTTTGGTCCGAGTCTAAACTACGATCCGTGGATGAGTGAAGGAAATGTGTGAATGAAGTTTACCCTGTAAAAGGGGTTGTTACGCGTGAGTAGCCAATCTTGACCCTAGATGGCGTTACCAAATCACACACACACAAGAGACTTAAAAATTTCGAATTTAATCAGAATGGTTCTTTAGTCAGCGGGCTTGTCAATGTTAACTGCCATTAGAAACAACAATGGTATTCAGTTTTATACAAAAATTTTGGATTTCATTGGAATTAACCTTGCATATTTTTTTTTACTTTATTATGAAGCTCAATCGTACTCAGACGAATAAAAATAACAAAAAATAAAATAAAAGGCATCGAAAGAGAAAAATAAACAAATTGCTTTACAAAAATTTAGCAGTTCTTTTCCTTTCGACTTTCTCAAAATATTTCTTATTATAGATATTCGTCGCATAAGCTGAAAACAATTTTCATTCTGTTTTTCGTCATAAGTTGCATTTGAAACAATAGAAAATTGTATTTCCTACTGTGGAATTTAAACACTACAAAGTGATTTTATAATCTGGATTTTTTTTCAGAAATAATTAAAAATATTATTTTCGAAAAACAGAATTTCACAGTACACCGAAACTCGCATAAATATTAAGACACTTTTATTGACCTATGGTTTTATAATGACTTAGTATTCTGTAAATATAAATGCGACTATTAGTTCACAGATATATTTTACCTTCGCAAATGACAATTTGAATGTAAATAAAAGCATAAATATTGTTTCTAAAAATGTACTGAAAATAAGAGCTAATGTGAAACTAATAAATACGAAAAGTGGTAAGGAATATTTAATATTCAATGGGCATGGCAATATGTGTTTTAAAAATGTATTAGTTAATGTTATCCCTTATGTATAATTTTACAGATGAATAAATAATTGATTCTATTTAATCTTTATTTTGTGAATAATTCCAAACAGATATCAAATTTTAGTGCCATTGTTGTATGCGAAGTTTTATTTAAATAATGGTGAGGGTCCCCTTCGTTCGCTCATTTGAAATTCTATCAGATAACGCTGATTACATTCACATATGTATGTAATTCCTCTTTTTTTTCCTTCCCCACACGAAGAATGATTAAAACCTTTAATTTGTCAATTGAGAGTAGCAAATATTTCGGCATGAGAAAGTGAAAAACTCTTGAATGCTTTAAATAAACATCCTTTACAATTCATTAATTTGCTTTCATCTCACATTAGGCTTAGAGTTTTTTTGTGAGTTTAAAATAATTGTTACTGAAAGAATTTCATATGCAAGCTATATAAGACATTTATCAAACTTTTAGCCATTATGTATGACCTACTTATCAAACCTTAAGCTTATGGCTTGAAGTTTAATATGGTTTTTATGTATGACCATCAAGAATACAGTTACATATTAGTATAAAATAATTTCTGACATCTCTATGATTTTGGAAAATACGACATCTATTGATATAAAATGCAATTGGACCCTTAGAACTCTGACGACTCCTTTTGAACCCTTTCAAAACATGCATAATTTTGATGTTGTATTTATTTGGTTTTTAATTTTCATTGTTGAAAATACCAGTAGAGCAGTAAGAAAATGTACATTAATTTTTTGAATAAATTCAGCTTTACACAATCATAATCACATTTATTTTTAAATCAACAGAGAAAACGTTGTATTAGTCTAATAACTGTGCGATTACTTTTTGATTATATTTGCGATTAGTTTTTGGAGTGCAAAGGATCAAAATCTGAAACGATTAGCTCAACCAAAATTTTTTTAACCCGGTACATCCCTTTCAGGTTTAACTTGGTTTAGTTATATTAACGTCCCGTAAAAAGCAGCACTAGATCTATTTTGAAACGTGTTCGAATGTCGAGGACGAAGCCTCAACCAGCAACTTTCGCAAAACATTCACATAAGCTAGAGAGTATTTTACTGCAACGGATTTAAAATGAAAAAGACTTGCTTACAAGATGGTTCTCAAGCGAAATCTAGTCTCGAACCTGAAACCCTTCTGTTCCAAAGCTGATATCTGAGTGTCTGATATCCCTTTCACTTTATTCAAAAAATTCTGCAAGAAAACAGTTGAAATATTATATTTATTTTCAATAATTATATGGTTAGTAAATAAAAGATTTTCTAAACTTTCCAATTTCTTCGATTTTTTTTTTGTCTTCCGAATCATATCACCCTTTAATATATTTTCCTTTTTTTTTAACTAAGCCTATATTTGAGATTTTTTTAAATTTTAAAACTTCTCATAACATGTGAGCACATTTAAAAATTATAATAATTTACCACTGATAAATATAAACAAAACATTTAAAATCCTGCAATATTGCGACATAAAATTTAATAGTTGATAATTTCTCATCTTTTATTATTCCAATACAGCGTATTTATGTTTGTGATATTTATTTGAAGCTGTTAAGTTCCTGAATATTTATATCAAATTTCTACGTATTAGTTAAAATTTTTATTTCTCTTCGCTGTTTCTATATTTTAAGGAAATATATTTTTTCTCATTATTTTCCAATGACATTAAACAAATGAGTTAGTTATAAGGTCAAACATTTTTCAATATTAAGATTCATTTATTTTTTTAAATATTATAATTCTAATAATGACTCGATTAAAATACATTTAAAAAAACATTTAATTAAAAATTATATTTATCCAACACTGTTTTTCACAAAACGTAAATTAATTTTGATTTAACTTTTTTTAATGAGCAACATAGCTTTATAATTTCAAAATTTTTAATAAGAATAATATTCTTCCATCAATTTTATCTTTTTTTAAAAAGTAAGCAGCAAATATTAATCTTTAATTCAGGTTTATAAAACCCAATTCAGATTATTCCCGAGAAGAATATATTAAAGATTATTTTTAGATTTTTACAGCATAGTTAAACATTGTTTGAAAAAAAAATGAATTGATATTTACTTTTCCTTATAATTAAAGTACCAAGTCAGTTTCCATTTTTATTATGGAATATGAAAGACTTTTTTTCTTTTATCCTGAACTTTACTTTTTCTTTTCCAAACTTTCTTGCAGAAAATACTTTTTCAAGCGGCAAGGAAAGACAAACACTGCAGAGAAAGAAAAAGTTTTGTAAGAACGAAATAAAATAAAAAAAAAGTATGAGCCATGTCATCTATATGCAAAACTCTTCATCATTCATGCATCTGTCTCACTTCGGGAAAAATTCTAATAAATCTGATGTAAAACTTTTTTTTTATTTTCATGCCAAAAAGTCCATTTTTCTGTAATCCAGTCAACTAACCAAAATGTGTCGAATCTGTTTTCTCTTCTTCATCTTTCATTAACTATAGGAAAAAAAATCCGTTTACGTTTTCATTTTTGTTCATTAATTTTTTTTCGACACGAAAACTAAGATTTAAGTTTTAATGAAAGCACTCATTTATTTAATATCTTATCTGTAAATTTCATCTTGAAGAATTTTGAAAGTGTTCTTTTATAGTTTTTATCAGGTGATCTCGAACGAATCATTGCCAACCAGCAGTGCTTGTATTGCGATTAGGATTCAAAATCTTTATATCCGATACACAAATATGAATATATTGAGATCAATAAGAGAGTTTACTGAGAGTTTATGAGAGTTTAATAATGATAACCTCCGCACGAGGGGCACAATTGAAGATGGCATGTTTCTGTCATGTTGGTTGGTTCTCATCAACCTGGTGATTACAAGAAAAGGTGGGCTCTTCCTTTTGATGTCTTGACGTACTTCCTTACGGAAGGATTGTACTAATTGACTCAACCACAGTTCTTGCCAGTGTTGCTGTAGTGGTGGTAAGGTCATTCAGTGTTTTTATGCATATGACTTCGAGGCCGGTCAGAGAGTCAGTAATAAGAATTACTGATAAAAGAATTGAAATTTAATTGAATAACAATGAGTAATAAATCCCAGATTCATTTTCGAAATTCAGATAAGATCACATTTTATAACCTAAACTTCCATTTTTAAATGCAATTTTTTATTGATATTTCTTTTTAGAGTACTGTGGTTTGAGATTATTGACAATGCTCATATGCAAACAACTGTACAGTATTTAATTTAAAGGATCAAGTTCCTACTAAACAGCTGCACTGAGTTAGAAGCTTTCGTCTTTAATGTGAGCTTTTTTTCTCATAAATTTCTAATTTTTCGCATCCCTTCTGTTTAAAGTTTAAATTTCTAAATCAATCTTTAATTTAAAGATATATAAAAGGTTTCTCGCACAGAGAGCTAATGTAAATTGGACATTTACAATGACTTGGCGATTATTTTACAGGACTTGATAAAATTATCCATTTACAGGCAGATTTATGGAAAAAAAGGGATTTGAACTTAGAACTCATTAGTACATTCATTGAGAACCAATATCTTATCTTAGTTGTATTGTATTCTTAGTTTTACCATATATTTAGATTTACCAACATTTACAATAGAAGATATTGAGGAATTTTATAACCATGAAAAAAACTGAAAAGATTGATGGTTTTTCATGAAATAATTTTAGAAGTGATATTAAATTGTCACCAATTAAATATTTCATTTTTCTGTTCTTGATATTCCTTGGTAGATTTGGCTTCGTTTCAAGAGCAACGTCGAATTACATTCCTTTATACACAGTGCTTATATGAAAATTCCAATTATCTTGTCGTAAAATTTTCCAACCTAAAAAATGTGTGCAAGTTGTTCCTTCTCAAAATATGTAAAATAAATAAATACAGAGGGAAATAAATGATTACATTCGTTATTCTACGTATTCCGTCAGATCTCTAACAGTAGATAGTTCCAAACTAAAACTTGAACAGAAATCACAATTTTAAGAATTGACCGACTTTGTAATTTAATAAACACAGATAACCAAAAATATATGAACTCCATTTCTTAAATGATTTTTTTTCAATCATAAATTAAAATAATATTTTCTTTTGCTTTGTTATGAGGTTCATAATCGCAATTAGTCATTATGACTTTGTTAGTATTATTGCAAACCTGCAATTTTGCTTTCCGGCGCTAATAGTGTCATCGTAAGGAAGACTGATTGGCAGCAATCTATTGAATGGTGTCTGGGCCATCAGGGATCCCTGTGTTTGGTGACAAACTTGGCGATGAATTTGGCAACTTTGGCCGCAGAATGGATAATACCCGAAACATCGAGAATTTCCCCGTTCTGTCTTTTAGGAACCGATATACATCAAGAATGCTCTTGATTTATCCACAGCTGCTATCCTAAGAAGACCTAAACTGAGATGTCTTAATTTAGTCCCGTATTAGAGTCCCGAACGGATGAATCACCGACGGAATACCGAAGCTACAACAGAGTGCTAAATTGTTGAGAGCCGTATTCTGTCGAAGTTTGAGTCATGTGTCGTAGTCCGTGGAGCAGGGAGCAGTCCTGAACTAAGAAGTAGTCCTGTTTTGTAAAGTAGTGAGTCAGAAGCGAGAAGAATCAGAGAAGAAGTTTCAGCCGTTTGGAGGCCGTAGGCAGAATCCCGCAAAAATTACTTCTCCTACCGAATCCTGGCTACTTTGTGTGCTGTGGACGCTGCCACTACGGGATTTTGTGAAATCTATACGATATTTGTGGGTGGGTTAGGTTCTGAAAATATTTCCTCATGTAGGACATATAGTGAAACTATTATATATATATGCCTCTTGAAAATTTAGTTCAATAATACGCCGGAAACCATTGATGACGTATCTAGAACTCTTGAATTTTATAAAAATTAAGAAGTTCGAAATCAGTCCTGAATTTATGGCTCTGAAATCCGAGGCTGGCCTCTTTTGCTATTGAAAATGTGCACTGAAGCAATATTTGTCTTTTATATTTCTTTCCTTAATTTGACTGCAAGGAGAGTTGATGACAATTGTAGTCTTATTTCAATGACAGAGGATTTCAAATAGAAAAAACATTGATGAAATCATTGAATTAATTGATCTGGGTAATTGATTCAGTTATTTTCATGTTTCATTCATGCTGGAATAAATGTTTATAAACATAACGTGAAATCCTACAGGAGAGTCATTTTGCAAATTTGGAAGATAAGTATTTTCCAGGTAATTTTCTTATAGGATAGAAGATAATCTATTTTATCTTGCTTTAGAATATTGTATATCCACTTTCTAACATTTTTACTACAAATTGTATAAATTCATGGCAATATATAAACCATTGTTCTAGAATAGAAACTCCCAACTACTAATTATTTTTACAATTATTACGGTAATATTCAAAATAAAAACCTTCAAACTTATTGATCATAAAAATCCTTCCACGATTTTAATGTTTTGAATAGAGCACAGAATTGTTGTTTTTCTGATTTAAAGATATTAAATAGATAAGACTATCGACATTGAAAAAACTTATGTGCATATTATCTTGCTGGTACCTTCCATTTGACACAAGTGAGGAGACAAAAATAATTTGTATGCATAACGCTTGTTTCAGTGACTTTTTTTGATGAAATAATTCTATTAATTTCAAAAATGACACGGTCATGTTAAAACACATACAGAAATTTTCATTTCATTTGAACATATTTTTGGCTGAATTGGTTGATACAATCTGTAAAGCAAATGTTTACAAATAACAGTGAACATTTCTGATTGTTCGGGATTCAACTCGAGAGTGAAACATTCCCAGATATTGCTGAACCTCATCTGGAAGTGTGAGAATGCCGTTACGTCATAGAAGCAATATGTCATCCAGGATTCTCCAACGGATCGATAAGGCTTTAAATGGCCCATTGCACCGATTCGCTGTGACTTTGATGGATGCCCACCATGAGAATAAAACTAATTAATTGAAGAGATTCATATCTATTCTGACGCTTTATAGATCTACGAATATGTGTAACTTGAAATCATATCTTAAACATTCAACATGGCATAAAGTCTACAAAACAACTAACTGATTCCATCGACAATGATAAAAATTATAAGCAAAGACTTTTCAGTTCTAAATAATGAAACATGGATTATTAAAGTGATAAAAATGATATTTACTGTTGTCAGAATTTTTGATTGAAGATCATGTCTTATCGAACATGCATTATACTTTTATAGCTATATATAATTTCAAAAAGCTTTAACTTTTGAATTTTGAGGGATTACGTATTCAAAAAAATCGCTAACATGTGGAAATTGATAAAGACATTTTACGTTGAAAAAAGTTTAATGAGGAGATTAAAAGTATCACAAAAATACGGAAAATGTCTGAATAAGTTTTTATAAGATATAGAAAAATGATAAGGAAGTTAAAATGGTAAGAACTTTTTTTAGAAAGAGGTGCATAACACTTATATATACCTCGAAATGCATTTCATTAAATGTTAGTAAACGGAAAAAATAATAAAAAGAAAATTAGATGAGTTAACATTTTGTTCATTGAACTTGAATGAAAATTAAAAAATTATGTTTCAAAAATCATCTAATATATTTTGGGTTGATAAACATAAGATTTTATGTTTTAGAATTCAGATGAAATAGTAATATATTTATATTTTCTAACAGAACATTTTAAAAATCAATTTAATCGAATATGATAAAATAAGAAACTCTTAAATTAAAACTTTGCTGTTATTCAGAGTATTTTCTAAGTTCAATTAATTAAATAAATATCATTTTATATTTTTATAAAAGGCAGTTTTGATATCCTTAAATAAAATTGTGTAAAATATCAGATTTGTAAACTTCCCGTTAAATAATTTCCTACTCACTCCTTCAAATTAGCCACTCACCGTTTGTGTTGAAAAATTTAAATAGTGGTATACAATCGCTTTGATTATATATAATGCATACTTAAAGCTAATATTCCAACGAACATACAAATCTTGGAACCTCAGAATATCTAAAACTCAAGTTTCTTTTTTAAACGTAAAGAACATTCTCTACTTTTCCACTTCTTTCCCCAAAAGATGTCAAAGATAAGCTAATTCTCTTTGTATAACTTTTGTATGAAAAAGATGAATCTGTTCGTTACCAGATAATAAGAAAATGTGCACAAGGAATTGATTTTCTTGAAGGTATACGACTATACAAGCGTTGCATGTTCTTGGAAACTCGACAAATTGCACTGAATAAAAAGGAATAAAATTTAACATGATAAGTGATAACAGGACATGCTTGGTTAAGAAAAAATGCAACATTTTAATTGCTTTTTTATATAAACAACATTAACTGAAAACATTTTGAAACTTTTTATAAGTTGTTATAAAAAAACATTATCTGAAAATATTTTCAGTGGCTGAGTGTACTTATCTGAAAATAATTTTAGTTCAGTATGAGTGCTCTTTTCACCGTAATTTCAGAATATTAGTAATCGATATATTCTTCTACATCCAATATATATTTTTAACTAAACTAAATTATTTGTTATACTGAAAAATGGTAACAATTTTTGCAATTGAATTTAATAAATTTGAAATATTTTAAAGTATTTCTCATATGCGTGAAATACAAAAATCCAGGACATAATTAAAATATATCGAGTTTATTTTATTAGTTATTCTTTTTATAGAATATCTCAAGTTTTCTTAGGATATATTATCGTTATAATAAAATAAGAAATTTTTAAACAATGAATAGAATGGATATGCCTACAAAATTTTTTAATTTCATTTTGAACTGAAGTATTGTATTTCAACAAGCTATTTCTGCTACATTTTATGTTCTTAAGAGTTTGAAACATTTTTATTCTATACTCTATTGCAAAAAAGCCTTTAATTCTTTATTTAAATTCATCTTTTATGTATTTGACAATCGTTCTCAGTATTTGCTGTGAAACAGTGATATAATAAAACATATGTATTAATATTTTCTATTTTCTATTTTTAGTTCATTATAATTATCAATTTATGTTATAATTTTTAGCGATAATCATTGTATTTGCAAAACTTAAAAAAACATTCATAAATCCCTTTCCAAAAGGTATTAATACTTATTTGAAATATAAAAATAAAATTAATCGCATTAAAATAATTAACCCTCAAATTTTTCTGCCTCTTAATAAGCATCATATTATTAATTTAATTTTTTTATTTCTTTTATTACACTCTTGATTTAAAATTCCACAAACTTTTAATTTTCCTTGCAGTCTCTTTCGAAATTCTATTAAAAGAATCCCTAAAATATCGTGATCCTTACCAATTTATTTCTTGAAACAAAAACAAACCGTTATTCAGTGAAACTAAGTTCTGAAACAAGTTGATTCCCAAGCGACATCTCAAGTTTCCGGGTTTTAGATTGTTGTTTTGAAGTAACCTGAAGGAGAGAAGACATTTTCACCATTCGCCATCTTCTTCGGGAGTAGAGTTTTTAAGTGCATATCAAATTTTATTTTTCAAAAAGTGGAAAAAAGTGCAGAGCCAGAAAACAATTCAATTCGTATATATATAAATGATGCGAAACATACGAGAGGAAATTATGTTAAAATTATACAATGCGAAACAGTTAATAAAAACTCTATATTTACAAATCTCAATTATAAGGGTTATTGCCATTAATATAATGCATTTATTTCTATTGCAGGCTTCAAGATGGAATCAAGTTCCCTAATTGCAATTCGTTATTGCCACTGCTCCCATTTATACTTTTTATACCTTTTAGTGACGTTAATTAACATCGTCTAAAGATTTAAATTAGAATTTGATCAGAAATTCAAAAATATTATAATATTTATTTATTTATATTATGTTATCTCAATAGACGAACATAAAATGACTGTGGAGTGTAAGTGTGAGAGAATAATTTATAAAGGCTTTCGTAATAAGAATAATATTTAATATGCGGGAATGGAGTATAATTTCAAAGAGTTTTCGAAAGATTTCGTTATATGATATATTTTGATATTGCATGTTTTTATCAAAATATTTCAGCTTCATGCAATTGGAAAAATAACTGAAATATTTCTAATTTGATAAGGCAGTTAAATATAATTTGTTGTTTATTTATAATTAAACGTCTCCGTATAAACAGCATCCTACAACACAAACGCCTGAATGGATAGCATCGAAATTTGGTTTATAGGCTATACATGCTCAAGAAATTTCTACAAAATTCCTAAAGAAAGGAATTTCTTCTTTTAGTTCCAAAATACCAACCAGAGGTTATCTTTTCGGGAAGAACATTAAATTTAACACAATAAATGGCCAAAATGGAATACAGTATCAATTTGAACACACCATGAAAAGAATTATGTGTAATAAATAAAAAAAAATGGGATAGCCTGGAAACTCCATAACGCTTCACGTGCGAAGCGTTACCATTGATCAGATACGAGCTACTGTTGAACACACTGTCCATCCACTTAAAATTTCGCTAGTGAATGAGAGTGATCACTTGGAGCACCTTTTCCTATATCGTTCTGGACATGAATAGCAACTGCTTTTCTTATGCAATTTCGTCCTAATTTGTTCTTCTTTCTACAAACTGAGTCTTTTCCCCCTTCAAACAGTAAACTGTTATTTTTTTACCATTACCTAATACGGTTCGATAACAAAGTGACCATAAACTAATCAATAAATGTTAACATTATTTTTGAAATCCGTTTTGGTCGTTGTTATTGTGTTAAATTTGAAGTTTTTACATGAAAAGCCACATTCTGGTGGATATTTTGAAACTAAAATTATGTTTTCGAAATTCCATGAGCGCATTTTGTATATAGTATTTATACTAAATTCCATTGCAATAAGTTCGCATGTTTGCGTTGTAGGATGCTGCCTATAGAGGAAGTTTAATTATAACCATCTTGTACATTTTTAAATTAGTCATTTAATCTGTTTTCTTTTTTTTCTTCTAACTTGTATTTATCGCATTTTCAAATGTCTTCTATTCTCTCTATATTGTTTATCATATTGTAGAATTTGGTTGGGTTTGAAACAGATTTAATAATTTTGCACCAAACATTTATTAGACATTGATCTCGTATTAAAAATTAAGAAATTATTAAAAATACGCAGTTGCATCAAATATAAAATTCGAATAGTTTTAAAAAGGCAAAAAATATTTTAATGAGGGTTATCACATAAAAAGGCATTTAAGTTAAAAACAATCAGGAAGAAATGATTTTGTCGTTGTGTGCTAAAGTCTTGGAATTCTCATGGAGTATGATGAACCACTTAACTGTGTTATTCTCTATACTATCTAATTTCTATACATCTACAATTTTGAGAAAATTTTCTTATTTAAATTCAAAAAGAAATACATTAAATACTTGGCATATCTAGGAACTTAAAGTGCAGGCGTCCTGGTAGTGTAGGACATATTGATTAATCCATTGTTTCTCAAAAATATGTTATTAGTGAACCTGACTGTATCATACCAGTGATTTAAATTATTCTATTTTATGTCAGTAAATGAAATTTTAAAAATTCGATTGAATAAATGAATATTATGATACATAGAAGGATATATCTTTGAAAATAAGCACGGAAACATGAAAATAAATATTGAACTTTGATTTCAAGATCAAAGATCATTGTTAAGGTAAAAAAAGAAAAAGATTAATTTAATTTCAACAACAGATTTTAATATACTATTGATTACATTTTTTTAGCCTTTATCGTTCCTGGAAATAAAAAATTCAAGTACCTGAAATAATCTAGGGATGTAACTTCTTCTCCATGCAAAGATCTGAAGCGATATAATAGCTATCAAAAACATTAACTTAGCTGAATTCAAACTAATAAAATCTTCGGCATCTCTTCACCACCATCAACTCTATAATCTTGAAGATATAGAAAAAACTGATCATTATTTCCACTTCAACGTTGCTTAACAGTATATAAATGTTTCCATTCAACGTAGTATTTATTACTAATTTTTCAATATATATATTTCGGCTAACTAGTGTGACTAAATAGCAATATCTTTAGAAATGAAAAATATCACTTAGAAATTTTAATCACAGTCAGTTTTATTCAGGTTTCAAAGGAAGTTAAAAAATATAGCAAAATTATGAATCAAAAATACGTATATGAAATTCGATGGTAGTAAAAATTTGATGGAAATTTCATTACTTATATTTTATAAAAAAGAAACTAAATATGTGATTTCGTGCTTATTTTCAATATTGATGTTTTGATTAACTACCTAGTAAGTATTATAGTGATTTTGGAATTACGATTTTCACTGTTTACAATCAAATATACTTAGCAATTACTCGCCTCAAAGAAACCATTCAATGTTCTATTATATTCCTCAGTTTTTCAATTCCAGTGTTAAAGTATTCGAAAATAATATCCTGTTCTGAAAAAAAAATTCTTTTGGCATCGCGTATGCAGGTTTACCCTCAAATGGTTCCCGCCATTCTACCACAGAGAAAAGGTCAGTCACTGATGACTGGCGATTTAGCCTGGATTGTAATCGGCTATCCACTCCAATCCAGATGCGTTTTATAGCGCCTTCGATCGAACTCCTGGGAAGACCTTTAAATTCCTTCAACTCCAATTTCAACAAAAGCTTCTGGTAAGGATATGGTCATGAGAACGTTTGTTTTATTATCTGGCAAAAGAAGAATGCCACACCAATACTGTTTGTTCATATCCCATATCCTAAGGAGAACAAAACGTCATTTTAGTGTTAGGTATATACTTGAAAAATATTGCTTCAGTAGTTCTACTATGTGTGTAAAAATCATGTTTTGAAACTATACAAAGACTTTTGGAATGTTAAAATAATTTTTTAACATTTTTTTAGATGTTATACAAGTGCTGTATAATGTGAGATGGCATTAATTGTGACATAATATCAATTGTGATTGCATTAGCACGTGAGATATAATCTCATTGATCATTGAAGAAATTTTTAAACTCATATTTTATATTCTGTCTAAGTACTCGATTGATTTTATTAAACAAAAATAACTGAAATATTTGTACCTCAAAGGAAATAGATTGTATCGAAGATTGTGTTATCAAGTTATTTATTTTAGATTAGTCTCACTTATGAGTAATTTATAACCAAATAACTGGACTGATTTAAGACTGATCTCTTAATTTAATGTGTTACTAAATGAAAAAGATGACATTTTGATATTTTAGTAAGAAATTATATCTATTATTGATTTGCACTATAGTAGCTTGAAAGCAACAATACGTTTTTATAAAGTTAGCTATTTAGATAGATATTAAAAAAAGTGAAAATAATAATGGAATATTACATTTTGGAGAAATAAAAAACAGATTGAAACTTCTAAAATACTAGATAAAAGCTATATCCATAGCGAAGTGGTTGATTAATTTACGTTATTTCCTAAAAATGATTAGAACTTTAAACCCTCATTCAAAATCAAAAATAAAATGTGAAACACTTGACAGTCTTGTGTAATTGTAGACAAATTTTCTCGGCATTATAATGCTTGCTAAACTTGTTTAGATGTTTTTCCTCAAACTGCAAATACGCTTGATTTGCATATCACCATGCATAAACTGTGCTGACATAACTAACCAAATAAAGCCCTCTCAACTTTTTAAGACTCAAGTCCTGTTACTGAAATTACTATGCTCCATCAAATTTTTAATGATTTGGTGTGTGCTATTAGCCGCTTTCTCGAATGCCCTTCTCAATATCTTTAAATATTTTCTAATCAGAATATTCTGGCTAGATTTTGAAGTGGACACATTCGTGTATAACGTCATGTGACAAGTCACAAAGATTTTCACATATGTCCAAAATGCAATGCGACTCAAACTGCTCCTGCCCACATTCCGAACTGCATCGGTTTCAAAAAAAGTCAGGTGTTCTCGAGTCCTGAAGCTGTGCAACATTGCCTGAAGGCATTCGTGCTCAGGGACCTGGTATGAAGTTATTGTTGAACAGCTGGGATAAGCCAAAACACAAATATTTTCTGATATTATTTACTATACAGTAGTATTAGCTGATTCGTCTTACCCATACTAGAATTAATAAAACTCTTAAAAACTGGTTTACTCTAACTATTTTACTTACTCTTACTATTAAATGTTAAATCATACAGTTTTATGACAATAAATCAATAAACTTTCGTATTATTGACTTGTCCTAATTCAATAAATTGATTATATTATTGATTATGTTAGTAACTGAAAGGTGCGAATTTCTCTAGTGAAAATAAGTATATACATTTAGCTGAAAAATATCATTTAATTAGACACATTTGAAGATGAGCTAGTTCACCTAGTTAGTAGACTCTGAGATTGTTAAATGTTTATCATGGAATGCAACATTTTTTTTTTAATTTCAATTAATAAATTGATACAACAGAAAAACATTAAATGAATCAGCCTAATATTACCATTTCTACCAATTTTTAAAAAGTACAGGGTGTCCCAAATTAAAGTTACCCTATTCAGAGCTACATACCGCCGTAACTATTCGTCCGAAAATTCTGAAATGGGTACGCCTTAATGTAGAGATGGGGAAGACATTTTGCTAAAAATTTAGTTCCTAATATCACCACTGGAGGGCGTATTCATGTAAAGCAGGCCTTTCCTACGTGATAGATCCCAAACCATTGCCAATAACCCAATGCGCAGCTCTAGTGCGACGTTTCTTCAACCAACCTCTCTACAATTACCCCAATGTCTTGACAGAACGCTTTTTATGCAGGAGGGTGAGTCTTCACACACTGCAAATTGTGTAAAAAATATTCTGGAAACACATTTTACTGAAGATTAATAAGCAGACACTTCACTAATGAGTGGCCTGGCAGATCCCCAGACGTTAATCCATGCGATTTTCAGCTCTGGGGACATTTGAAACATCTGGTTGCCGCGACAACCCGGGAATGTTGCCCGATCTTAGAGCCAGTTTTGCCTCCAAGTGTTCAATATTTCAACGCAAACACTACACTGTTGAACATACCATTTTCAGATTTCAGAGGGTAGCTGACAATGGTGGCCATCACATCGAACATGGTTTGGATTAATTCCAACCTAACGTGTAATTCTTATAATAAATACGCCCTCGAGTGGAGACATTTGGAACTAATTTTTTAAAAATGAAAATGTTTTTCGCATCCATTTATTAAGGCGTAGCCAAAATTTCAGAATTTTCGGATGAATAGTTACTGCGGTATGTAGCTCTGAATAAAGTAACTTTAATTTGGGACACCCTGTATATATAGTGAAATAAAAGCGGGTGCGAAAATCTTATTTTCAAATTTAGGTTCAAAGATTTCACTTTTATGCTTATTTTGGAATAATCGCGCAATTGAGTATTTTGGCAAAGAATTTAATTTCGTCATTGCATTAAAAATAGTTTTTGTACTTATTATTTCAAAAAATTGCTCAGAAATGAAACTTATGTTATTAAAAAGGATTTTTTTTATTTTAAAAGAAATACAACAAATATTTATAGACTAATAATTTTTGAATATATAAATATCAAGATCCATTGGCAAATGGCAATTGGCACTTATTCTCATGGTGGAGTTTAAACCTATTTTTACCTTCACTTATCCAAGTTATTGTCATAATTTTTTATTTAATTGCTTTCTTTATTCTGGCTGAATAGAGTTTTCAGTGATATGAGAGTCAATAAAATAGGTAAGCAATACTGTCCGGAGAATTTTGTAACTTCATTTATCAGCTAAGTAAAACTTGATTTCAATACGCGTGTAATAATGTTCTGTGCAGAGTTTCAAACTTTCATATGATGGATGGAATTTATTTAATTCACGCCACGTTCGATTTTTCATTCATTTCAAGTCACATTCGTATGATGTCTTATTTTCATTTAATTTGAACCATATTCAATTTTTCATTCATTTCAACCTACATTCAATTTTTTATTCATTTCAAGCCGCATTCGTATGATGGCCCAATTTCATTTATTTTTGTTGTTTCATTTTATTTAACTTTCAATTTCATATAACTGCAATTTTACGATAAGTCGTAAAAGCAAATTATGTGCAAAACACATGGGAGTTTCTTTTATATTATATGTATACATATATATATCAAACAAAGATAAACTGAAATGTTAGAAAAGCCTCAAAAAGAACCAATTTAAATTTTTTTCTTATTTTCTGTGATGGACGGTGATTTTTCAGTTCAAGATTCTTCCATATTACTGCTGACGATCGATATTTTGACTTTTTCCTTTGCTCGTCTTTTTTCAGTGACGGATTAGTTTAATTTCATTTCGGCACAGTCTCATCACACCCATAGGTTGCTATCTGGCGTAACATATTGTTACTTCCGCAGAGAGGGAAACTTTACGATCCCCCGGAGGGTATACCTCTTGCACGAGTAAAGGGTGTGAGAATGGAGGAGGGTGAAAACGACGAATGTCAGATAGTGTCTGGCCTAAGAAGCTTTCCCCTCCAGCTGCTTGAAAGAAATAATTTGAGCATTTCATGAAAAACGGGGGTTGGATATTTATGGCATCATTTAACCCAATCATGCGTGCCGCTGCCGAATGAAATGTTCGAATGAGAGCGCGAATCTTTCCTGTCATCCGTCATGGAAATTTTTAGGGCAGCATCCTTGAGTTTTAAGAATAGCGACATTTTTTTTTTTTTTTTTGCTGTTATTTTCGCATGCTCCGATTTTCAAATTAATGATTCTATGTAAGATATTGAATGAAAATTCAGATTTAAAAATAAAATTTAACACATTCATTTTAAAATATTGACAGGTAAAAAGATATTTGAGATTAATTTTTGAGAAAAAGTTTGGAATATATATAGCGATTTGTTTTAAAATCTTCTTAGGAATTACCATAATCGGAAAATCAAGATTAGAGGAATAAATTATTTCAATATGTATTTCAGAACATGGCTATAAAATATTGCAAAATTAGTTCTGTAATTAGATTAGATATGGAAACAGTCACATTTCTAACTTTTGCCATGTAATAATTCAATCTATTTCATGATATACATTGATTATGAAACATAATTTATAATTATAAAATAAACTGACAGTTGTAAAAAAATGTCTCTATAATTTTCATATATTTATTAATTGTCCAACAGTTAGAGGACAAATAAAGATAAATTTACTTAACTTTCTCAATTAAGTATTATTGCCATTTTTTACTTATCAATTTTTTAAAAATACATATCACAAAAATTTACATGTATTGCTTAGCATTTTTTATTATCTTGTGGTCAGAAATTAATACGTTGATTTGAAGTAAATGGGTATTTATAAGAGACTGAAATTAATTACCTTTCGATAACTGCATTGATCCACGTTTAAAAAAAAGGGTGAAGGTAAAGGGAAAATATATTACCTTCTAATAACATATGGTTACACCTCTTGCCTAGAAAAGCGAAATAGACTCAACGAGTCGTTGAAAATACCATGCAAAGATATTGAGACATACTGCCACGATAGAGTCCATTATCGCATAAGTATTGTCTGTGAAGGATTTTGTGAACGAAAGGACTTTTCAATTGCCTCCTATAAATGTTCAATATGATTCATCTCAAAGATATAAAGGCTAAATAATTCCCTAGAAATATCCTGAATGTTTATCAAACTAAGCATGAACTGTTGCGGCCAGATAACACGGCTCATTATCTATATAATTTAAAAGAAATGTTTGTCTGTTTGTCTTTTATGTGCTGCTACATCACTCATCCGATCGAGATAAAACATTGAAAACACATTGCTTGCACTTAAGTGAAAGTTATAGGTATAATACAACAATCTAAAGTATAAAAAAATATTTTCAGATCTATTGACCGCATCTATTAACCATTAATTAACCACCGAATAACTCGCCAAGGATACACAGCAGATTCAGTAAAGATGCTAAATTCAAGCTAGACGTTAATATTTCTTAGCTATTGTATGTAAATGCTGTGTAAGTTTTTTTCTGAGGTAATACTTTGGTTAGAGAGAGAGAGAGAAAGTTTTAGGGGAACCAATCCTATTGGTTTGAAATTTTAACTAAACATTTAAAATCTTAGTGTTTTTTGCAGTAACTACCGAAAATATTATAGTACAAATAATTTTGCACCATCTTAGTTTTCAAAAAATATCTTTTCAACTATATTAACGATTTAACGGTATAAATATATTTTGTATATTTAATCAGTTTGAAAAGAAAACATGTTATTCAAATTTTCTAATATTAAACTTGAGAATACTGAATGAATATTAAACAAATAACGAGATGCAATAACAAGTTTCTTGCATTACCATTTTGAAAGAACACCAAGCTTAACAATTCTAAAAGAATACACAAATATAATTTATAAAAATAAATATTTTTTTATAGAATAGAAGAGTAAAAATAGTATAAATACTATTATCCTTCTCCTTTATAAATCCTTCAATTTCAATTAATGTATTCACTGTCGATAAGAACATAAAAATTATCATTTCTATCATTCTCAATTAAACAAGATAACTATTTCAAATTTCAAACGATTTTTCCAAAAATTATTTTATCTGCAGCTTCAACGCGCCGGGTAATAGCTAGTCGTTTATTTAAATACCTATCATTGTTTGGGCCCACAAAGTCGAGGAATGACTGCAAGGGGTCTCCAAATAGCAAAGCATAACCAATTCTTATCGACGATTGGTTCAGTTGGATCATATAACAAAATATATTTCATTTGAAAACAGCTTACACCATTATAGAATTACAATCCGCTTATATAGTAACTTGTGAAGAGTTTGAGTCTGTATCTTCATGAAGTTTCCGCCACATTCAACCCTACCGTCCGTTCTTACAACTGAAATCGTAGCATTTGATCAAACTACAGTTTTCTAACCATCACGGATAGAATCTACATGGTTCCGAGCCCAGGATAGCTGCTGCAGTCGATGTCAGACTGTAAGTAAAAATTCTTGAGTTGGTCTTTTGTACAATAGTGCGTACAATTGTCGTACATTCTTTGTGCGACGGACATTGATTCTTTTAGTGATTTCACACAATGTTGCTTGTGTGTTCACAGGCCACCTCCCAAGCCCTTCTTCTTTGCTAGAAAGCCTTTGGTATGAAAGAGTCCCTAGTAAATACAATTAATTCATCTTCCAAAAAAAGAATCATAAATATGATTAGATTCCTAATTGATCATGACACTGTTACGGTTAGATCAACTTTTTCAATTAATACACATATCATTTAATACACTCCGAATTTTATTGCACTCCAGATATTTTTTATTCTAGTTTTTATCATTTTTGTAATGCAATGTGTTTTTATATTTTATCGTTTGTTTCTTTCAAATAATTCACTATGTAATTTTAAAAAAAATAAATTTTAACTTCATCTTTACAAAACAGGAACGGGCCATACGATCCCTAGTGTGTATTAATAAGGACAATTTTGCGCACAAGTCACTAGCATAGATGAAGGTGTAAGCGGTCTGTCAGTGTTTCGTTTATGGCGGGAGATTATGTCTAAAATTAGGTATTCTCAACACATTGAGTAGATCTCAGAATATTGAATTACTTAGCGATTTCCGAAACGAATTATTCCTTGCATATTTATCCAAACATCTTTCCTCATTCGAAATCTGTTAATTTCCATCGTACGACCGTATTCAGAGCAAAAATGTTTTAAAGCAAATCCCTTGCATACTTTGAAATGCCCTGTCAATGCACGGCCTATTTATACATTTTGTATGTGATTGAACTGATATTTATATATTATTATTCCAAAATAACCGAATCTTTTAAATTAATGGCAAGAGAAAAATAAAACTTAAAAAAATGCTGATATCTTAAATAAGGAAATTATATTGAAAATGGATACGCAAGTGAATATATCTAAATTACAACTTTTGTTGTTGTTATTGAAATTGATTGCCAGTTTATAAAGAGAACATATAATTAATTATTCCATAAATATATTACTGCTTTCTTCTAAGATGAATTCCTTATTTTTAGATATTAGACATTAAAGTTAAAAAAAGCTTGATTTCTTGTGATTATAACAAGAAAATACTAATGTTAATATTGGTTGATTCAGAGTAAATAAAAACCTACAAATTAATTTTTATTGTTCAGTCAATAGAAAATGTAGCAAATTTTTACTTTAACTTTAATTGAAAAACTTTTTATTTATTTAGTTGTTTCAATATTCCAATCCATTTCTAACAATCTAAAACTAAAAATCTGCAATTTAGAGACTATCTTTTAAAGTCCTATTTTATAACCAACGAAAGGCAATCTAAATGAATTCATAGGTCCACTAACGTCCAATCACTGCCCTTTGATGCATGAGCATTTTACAGGCATTCTGAGGGAAGATGTAATTACATTCAGCCTACATGCGCTACAACAGATTCCCGTGCACTCGTGACAGGATATGTGAGGGATTGATATTGCGATCGTCCTCATCACGGACTGAGGAGATAGAATTTAAGAAGAGATCAAGTATAAATATTCGCTTTAATATTCTGAGACAAACACATTTCTACTGTTCTATCTCATTAAGGGTTAGGACCTGCTAGGATGAGAACATTTCAGGAATTCTGGGTTATTTTTTATCCTAGAATTCTACCTTTTTGGATATTTTTACCCAATCAGATAAATTTTTTCTCCCTTGTATGCAAGTGCTGTGTTGCTTCTGGTGGCATTTTATTTTAATTCAAAGTTTATTTCATTTCCAAGGAATCAGAGTTTACTTTATCGTTAAATGTAAATATTTCTTCTTTTCATTTTGATTCTCATCTTATTTTGAAGAATAAGGCCTATCCTAAAGCATGCGCAAAAAATCGTAGTGCTTTAGCATTGATAGCAATAAATATTTCGCCGCTCCGTCGGTGATGAACTATGTTTGTGTTCATCGCATTTTTAACAAATCATTGAAGTAATTATAAAAAAATCCTTCTTAAAATTAGGTGAAAAAAACCCTTTTTATCATGAAGTTATTCTGAAATTCAAATAATGGGTAAGTGTTGTATTTTTATTCTGCTTACAACTTTTCTCATCGATTTTAATGAAGCAGAAAGCTGGAGGTTTTGTTCTCTTTCGATAATTAATAACCAATAGAAATTCAGATTTTATTTCAAACAATTTTACTGTATATAAGTATCTATTACGGAATTCTATTAAAGCATTTGTTATGTTTTGTGTATAAATAGCAGTTGAAAATAAGCAAACTTTTCAAGTTAGCTTAAGATCTATCCTTTTGTTCAAGAATAAAAATTGCGACAAAACAATGCAAGGATTTTGTTATTTTACAGATACCGTTTCCTGCTCTCGTCATTTTGATTTATTGCTCTGCATTCTGATTTATGATTCGAAAATGTTCGAACAGAGTATCGGAAAATTTTCCAAGCGAAAAGAAAATTCCGAGAATTCCGAAAAGAACGATGTAACGGAAGATATTCTGGAGTAATAGTAACAGATTACTCTGAGAGAAGACAATGATTTGCTCATCAATACTTTTCTCTTACCAGAAAGAACAGATTTGGGATTGAAAAGAGTGAAAAAGAAGTTATTCTTTAGTGAAGAAAGAACACGGATCAAATTACAGCAAACTGTACTAAAAAACAAGAAAATTTTTCTTAACATATTTTCCTAAATGAAAAAAAAAAAGAAATTCAAAACCTTTTCTCATGTTAATTGTTGAGCAGTAAGGGATATCGTATTATATTTCCTCTTATATTTACAATGATATCATTCTCAAATTGAATAATATATATTTGCAATTTTTTTAATCTATTAATTTTTTACTTTTAACCTTGGGAAAGTGCATCCAATTAATTCTCCTTCAATTTTATAAATAAGCGGGGATACTGATGGTTATTCATAGTTGTTTTTATCAAATTATAATCTCAAATAATTACTTTATTTTAGCATTTGGGTTTAAATTACAATGATTTGTATTCTTAAATATTTGAATTTAAAAATTTGTAATGTTTATGCTTAGTTGAAAAAAAAAACTTATCTACTCAGTTTTAAAATATTTTTGTTTTCTATTTTTTAATGATCTTCATTACTGTTATTAAAAATATTTTTTGTCAGCAACGAAATTTGGAATATCGCTATTCTTCGAACTGGTTTTTTTTTTTTGGATTACATTTTAAATAAATTAGACGTAAGATTTATAAATTAGAAACTATCCTATCTCTAAAAACTTTTAAGTGATATGTAAAATATATTTAAAAAATTTAACATTATTATTGATACATTGATAAAAATTCTTTTTAACAAGACATATTTGTTCACTGTCTCCTCAATTAAAATAGTTTCTAAAGAAAATTATGCCTAATATCTGGCTAGTCTCTGAAACAAAATTAACAATTCCATTAATAAAAATTCATTTTAAAATAAGTTAAATATTTAATTCACAAAAAAATATAGAAGTAGAATTATTTTCTATAAAATATTTATAATAACATTTTGGGACATGAATCCACAATATTTTATTTAAGAAATTTCAAATTGAAATTATTTAAATACAGCATGGAAATTCTACAAGAAACTATATTAAGTATCTTCTAATAATATTAATTTCAGTCTTTTATTTTTATAATGTAATTCTTACCCTATTTCATTAAATTATACATCCATCTTTCGAACATTGATATTACCTTTTATATCAAATAATTACTACAAACATTTTTTTCTCCGATTTCAGAATGTGCTCTCTTTTTGACTGAAAAATTAAATAATTGTTCTCATTCTTGTTCAGAAGAGAAAAATGATCATTTTTAATACTTAATATGAAACGGGGATTTTTTTTTCTTTTTAGGGTATTTATCCCTTTCACTTGAAATAAGTTTCAGCAAATAAAATCCTGGAATTGAATATTTTAATCGCTTGGGTTATGAATCATAATTTAATTCTATTAATCACTTTGTCAAATGTGAAATTTGAGCTTTATTTTTTGTTATTTGGCTTTCAAAACTATTTTTTAAATACTTTTATTGCGACAATTTTTTGAGTACAAAAGAAATTAATATGAATCCGACATAACATAAATCATAGGATTTTTATGTTGTACAGGAATAATATTGTTATACGAAGAAGGCTAAAAAAACCAGAATAGTCTAAAAGTATTTAGTATAAGAATCTGTCTAAAAAATCGTATTTTTGAGATTTGATTTAATCAGTTTTAAAATTCTCACTTTAATAATATATATAGTCAATACGTGATTAAATGAAGGATATTTAGCACTGTTTATGAAGAATGCGAATGCTTTCATCAGAAAATGTGCTTATCATAAGAACACTTTGGTTTTTCTATTTTTAAGTAATCTCCTTTGGTAAGAAAAATAAATTTTAGTCTTCTTTCAGAAGAAAAATATAAATTTAAATTAATTTTCTCATGTCAAGTTTATAGACTTATAGCTGGAAGTTAAACAAAAATAATCATTTCTTGAAAATTAAAAATATCATTGTCCATATTTTTGGCCAATGATTTTGTTCAAACTTCCTTTTCAGATGTTTTCATTTTTTATGACTGGAAATGATAACTTTCTTTTTAATAAATGTTTAAGAATCAGGCCAAATTAATAATTATCTAGTAGGAAATTTATTGATCTCTCTGCTATATTGTTTGAAGTAGGTATATTAATTTTGAACTAAAAATGTGCACTATCGCTTGTATGATTTAAAAGGAATTTGCTTTTAATTCTCATCTTAAAAAGGAAAAAAACACATTCTAAAAAGTTAATTTGAAAAGTAATTTTGTATAAAAATATTATATTTAATATGTTCAAGATATTATGAAGATTAAAAAAGTATTTTATGTATATTTTAGCAAAATGGTAATAATTTTCTTGTATTTAATTAAAATACATTGTTTAATTATTAGTGACGAACATATTATTGATTAAACATGATTCTTTTCAAAGATTTATTTATGCACTCTCCGAAAAGTCCGAAGATGCATACACTCTTGTATCTATATGCATTTATCTCTTATATGCATATTCGTAATCTTTATATCATAGCTTCAAATTCTGAGTATTGATTTACTGAGCTTTTTCCCGGAAATGCTTATTTTAATACTTTTTTGCTCTATTTGATAGAATTGTCATTTATCCAGTTAATGCTGCATTAAAATGAAAATGATATTCATACATTTTTTCCCCTTTTATGAATACTCGTTCTTGATAATCACACCTATAAAAGCTTTTATGTTTACGAAAATTGGCATCTAAAAATAATTAAATAAAACATCAGAAAGACGCACTGATATATTAAAAAAATATGTAGCCTTTGAAAATAATTTGTCTATTCCATTTGAAGAAAATAATGGCATCTAATTTCCAAATAATAAAAATTTCTTTCAAATAAATATAAATAAACTTTCTCAAAATTCAACTCATGGCAATGAACATACATTATTAATAGCAGAAATTTGATTATGAGTCAATTTTGGTTGTTAAAAAAAGGAATTTATTCCCCTCTTTTAAATGGAAAGTAGATATTAATTTGAAACTTCCCACAGTGATTTGATTTATCTTGAGCAAAATATTCATGGTTTTTGATAGAATTAACTTGAGTGCACCTGAAAATAAAGAGATTCTCTAAAAAAATCCAAAAGTTTTTATACAAGTTTTTTTTCCTTGTAAAATGCAGGGACTTCAATAAAATATAGCTAACTTTATTGAATATAAAAAATTATTATTGATTCAATACTTTAAAATATAAAGTGAACTTTATGAATTTTTAAGTAAGCAGAAATATTTTTTGTAAATAAATTTTACCTGTACATACATGAAATACCCAATATATTTTATACAGTTTGAAAGGCAAGTATAGGACAAGTTATATAAAAAATTAAGACGATTGCCATAAATATCTAGAAAGATTTATACAAATTGATACAATCGGAAATTTAACTTGTATTGTAAAAGAAATTACATATTGTAATACTGAAATTGCATATATTGTAATATTTGATCAAATAATTTTGAATAATGTTTGAAATATTTTGTTATTTATGATTCATAATTTATTGCATTTCTGATACGTACTTCACATAGAATTTTGAGGATATCTTAAATATATTTCTAATTTTATATAGAATTCAACATAATTATAGATAAAAACTTAATAAATAATTTTTGATCGGTACTTAGATTACCTTTTAAATTTTGAACCAAGCCAAAAAAGTCCAAGAAAAGTATGATTGTATTGCCAAAATCAAATAAAATCAATATTGAAAGTTTCAAATTAAATTGTAAACATTTTTTTTAAAAATCAATATTAGCTTAACATAAATTGAATCGTGAGTGACAAAACGTACACTGACCAATTCCTCCTAGATATGACAACCTTTTATAAATTTTGGTAATATTTATCTTAATTACTAAAGTTCTTTGCTATATTAGTCGAGAGTTTGCGTTAAAATAATCATTCCTAATTACCAAACATAAAATTGATGATAAATTCTAAATACTGAATACGAAATCGGAGTTGGGGTGTTCTTTTCCAAGGAGAGTTACTCTCCTGCAGAATAAGCAAGCTAAAGCAAAATAAATGACCATCAATTTTCTTAAATTGCTTTACAGCTCATTGTTTATAAATATCGGGAAAATATTCGATATAATTATCAAAGCAAACCCAAGTCTGTAAATTAACTTCGTCATTGTTTGAAAGAAAGAAATACAAAGCGTGTAAATTGCACAGTTAATTAGTTCTAAATAAGCCGAATTCATATTAAATAATATCATTACAACTAAAATTGGAACATTTTTAACTATATCATTAAGATAGAAAGGAAACAAAAGATATCTTGAATATGAAAATACTACAAAGTGGTATTCATTTACTAGGTTACTAGAAGTACAGATTTCTTTCAGCATAACACCGATTAAAATTGGTAAACTAGTATAACGCGCAGAAAATGCAGACATATCAAATTAATGTCATTTTGCAAATTATTCAAAAAGAATTAATTTTATGCACCAGAATTTTCTAAAATGTACAATGCTTTAGTTATCGATATTACTTCTTATTTAGTGTGAAGAACTCTAGTAATAAAACTTTATACACTATTGATAAAGAACATACCTTTATTTTCCTAAAAATAAACAATATCCTTTTATTTAGAATTATTTAGCAAGTAGATAAATTAATAAAATATTATTGAACGAAATTTATATTACTAAATAAACACAAATGAATTAAAGACTGCATCTAAATTTAGTTTAAATGAAATAGTGTTTGGAGAAACTTTCAGTCTTGAGTGGTCTGCAAGCATTAATATTTCGTTAAAACTGTGAAAAAGATTTTGTTATGGATATCTTTCGAAAATCAAGATGCAACGCAGTGAGAGTATGATACATATAGGCCAATATAATTAATAAGAAATAGAACCGCTTCATTCCACACAAAATGGCATATTTATGGTAGTAAACAATAAAAAGACGAAACATGAACATATGCATCTATGCAATATTCGTAATAAACATCACAAGATAATTATATTAGAAGTAAATAAATGTATCAATAAAAATCACTGAGAAAGAATTCAGAAGTGTGAAATTTCAATCAACTACTTCCAGCTCTTGACTTATGAGATACACTTTTCTGATTATTACTGATAATTGCTATCTCTGAAATACGTTTCACGGTTTCTCATAATTTACGGCGCTGAAATTCTTAGAGAAATGACATCTCAAATACAAACGGAGTCATCAATAAGATTCGTGTATTTTCTGGAATCTTCAACTGTTTTACCTAATGCGCCTTATAGCCAAAACGGAGATCGAATCCTTTCATCATTTATAAGTTTCCTTCCATATTCCTTTCCAGAAAATATGTTGCACGGTGAAGCATTATCACATATACATAATATAATTTATAAATTAAATTTATAATCTTTAACTGGCATGAAGAAAGTGAAATGTGTGATATTGCAATGAATACCCTTAATTTTTGTATGTAAATGCTATTGACCTTTAAGCTCCTTAAAAATTGTGAATTAAGTCCACAAACATTGGGAATATGCTGTTTATAGAATCTCGATCTCACGATGTGATTTGGTTCATACTCCATTTTCAAAGTAATAAAAATATAGGTTAATCATGTATAGATTAATTTGAATTAAATATTTAATTTAGCGTTTAAAATTGAATTATTATATTCCTAAAAGAAACAGTTTCATCTGACTCTTGATTGAATGAACTTTGAATCAATTAAGTTAATTTAATACATAGTAATAGAATACATTTTTTGAAATATTAAATGATTAATTCAAACTGTCTACTGATTAATTTATCAAAATGAATTTAACATTGTTAAGCATAAATAAAAAAAACATATTCTTTCTTTACAGTAAAATTAAACCGGTGCATTTGAAGAAATACTTTAAGATGATACCATACATCGGAAAGAAAATGTATGCAGAAAGCATAGATAATGAAAAAAAAAATCAAATTGTAATAATGAGTTTAGTTTGATACAGCGAAATAAAATAACCCAGGCAAATTTTTGAATTTTAAAGAGGAGTTCCATTACAACACAACTAACTAAAATGCTAAGATTCAATACAAGTTTCCTATATCCTGAAATTAAGGTAAGTTTATACTGTTTACATGTCTCAAAAATATACCAAGATAAGATAAAATGAGTACTAATGCATTGTCTTTCAACCTCTGTAAAGGCTCTGACTATTCAAATATGTAAAATTTTACTATAAACATTCAAATTAACGTAGTATTTTAAAATTATAGTAATTTCTTTTTCCTGTTAATCATTTTCTTATACATTATTTTTCAAATTAATCCTATAATGTTCTATGTCTAAGCCTTTCCCACTTCTTTTTTGTATGACCCATATCATTTCTAATATTTTTTTAACACATCTGTTATGCAATGCAATGGCATGACATACAACATAACATATACAATAAAAATTCTTAAAGAAGGAAATGCTTTTTAAATTCCAATTACTTTCAGATTTGTTAAATTTATTAATATGAAAAAAAATTGTAATTGTTTTTAAAAGATTATTTTTAATTGATATTTTTGTAATTGCAAAATCTCCCAAAATACTTTAATCTAAAATTCGACAGGTCAAAATAGATATTAGAGAGGAAATCTCAAAAATTAAATAGTTCAAAGTATTTCACACTCCCAATGTATCCAAATAAAGAAGCTAAGTATTTTTTTCCAATGCAGTGACAATTCCAATTTAGTTTGCACATTAAAATGTTTGAGATAATTATAATTATAGTTTTCTTTACGTATTTACAAGGGATAATTAAGACATTCTCTCTGATATGATGTTGATAACTCCAGAATGTATGCACGATACTCGTTGATGCAATTATATAGTTTAAGAAAGTAATTACTTTGGATATTTGCTTTCTCATCTTATTTCTAATATGTATTGAAATTATTATTAGCAATAGTTATATATTTATGAGATAAAAATACGTTTGAGAATTTTAGTTTTAAATGAGATGTTATGCATTAATTATTTTAATTTAAGTTGATTAACATATGGATATAAAAAAATTTGCTTATTGTAATCAGCTTCAAATTTCGTTTTGGAAGTTTTCTATATAAAACATAAGTATATGCTGAGAAACCAAAGGAAATTTTATAAATAATCCAGTTTCTTAATATTCTAAGAATATCTTATTTTTATGTGCACTTCAACTTATCAAGTGGTTCTTTACTGTGTGATAATTAATTTTTACAATCAGAATGTAAGCACACTTCATATTATGTTATATGCATTATCTTCTTAATTTTCAATTTCTATAAGGCTTGTAAATTTTGCTATCAACAGTACAGTAATTAACTGAAAACTCACGAACAATGATTGTATATTATACTTTTATGGTAATAATTGCTTTTTAAGAGCATGCTAATGGCGAAATATTTTAATTATATTAAGTAAAAAAAGGTTTCCTAAAATTTTCGTTTTCTTTCAGAACTATAAATACTCATTAAAATTTTCAGCATCGAGATAAAATGCATATAAATATATTGAAAAAAATAATTACCATTTAATTAAAAAATATATAATTGTTCAACTGAATTAAAAAAGAAAAATAATAAAATACTATTTAGAATTTTTAAAGAAAAATTAGTATATTTACATTTTAAACCATGGTAAATTTTATATTCAAGAAAAAAATGCTCAAATTTCATATATGAATCTAAAATAATATAGTAGTTGTATTGATAGAGATAATTATGATCAGTGTAGTGGAAGCAACTGGATGTAAACCTTCGGTAACATTTCACAAAAAACGAAACCGAAAGAAAAGACTAGACATCAACGCGCTCACCTTAATAGAACAAAGCATCTTATATCATTATTTGCAATCGCAATGCGTTATAGAATGCGTACCCAATCAGGCATGATCATCTATTAGCCAAAAGAGAACATAGAGTTATGCGACTGTTTCAAAATTATGAAATGTATTATCTTCGGGATTTAAATTTTTAGTTTCATTCTATCATTTTTTATTTTCAGTATTTTATGAAAGATGTTTTAATAGATTCATTTTTAATTATATTTAAACACATATATGAATGTAGAAAATTATGATAAATTATTCATTTTTATGAAAGAGGCATACGTACATTCATGAAGTTTAAAAAATTCAGATGAAATAGGCTTGAACATTATTGTGTGCCCTTCAAAAAGAATAATATCATGCATTATTAAGTTTTATTCATAAAAGGTTAAAGGGAAGTTAACTATGTTTGAAGTTTTGGTTATAGTTTTCATCTATGAAATTCTGTATACATTTACATCAGCTGCATTTATTTCTAAGATGTATCCTCTCCAAAACCCCGTCACTAATCTTACAATCAATAACTGTTTTCAATAAAAAATAAAAAATAAAATAAATAGAAAAGTTTATTATATTTTAAAATCCGAGTTCATTTATGTTTAAACTTATTGAAATTACAGCTAAATTATTTCTTTAAAAATTTAAAAGATTAGTCGTAATAATCACAAAACAAATTATTTGACCTTAGTTTGTGATTTATGAATTATATTATATTTTTTGAGGAACATTTATAATTAAGAAAAGTTAGAAAATGGCTTCTAAACAATTTCCTCAAGAATGTTATTAAAATTTGCTGACGAATAATTTTAATAATAAAACAAATATTTGATGATAAACAATATAAATAAAACAAATATTTCATAATACAGTTTATATATATATATATATATATATATATATATATATAAATATATATATATATATATATATATATATAATTTTATTATTTTACATATTTTACTATTTATTTTTCTATTCCTTAATGCCATTTATTTATGGAAAGAAATGATATTTTCTCAAATAACATGTTCTGACAATTGTGTAGATCCAAACTGCATGTAAATTTAATTAATTTAATAAATCTGCAGTCCTATTTAAAATAAGTTTTTGGAATACATAATTGCAAAGATATCTATTTTAATATCAATTTTTGCATTTGATTTTTATCAATCATTTAAAATCTTAGACAGAATACTGTTATTTATCTTATGCTTTAACGAAAGTTTTCTTAAAATCTGATATTCAACATTATTAAAATATTCGACTACTATAAAGAGTAGAATTTAAAAACAAAAATCAATAAATAAGGTAAAATTCAATTTTTCGGAAAAGATTTTGCAATAGAAATTCAATATATATATATATATATATATATATATATAACAACAATTTTTTTTAAAATTTACTATAAAGGCAACATATCTGTTAAATCACAATTGTAAGGCTAAAATATAGAATCTTTCTTTTGGTAAGAATAAATATGCATATATTTTTTATTAATTTGATATTTTATTTAATTACTTATTTAAATTAATTCTGGATTTTACTAGATAATAGTTGTTATTCATAAAGAAATGTTGGAATAAAAGTGCAATAAAATTGTTTTGCAATAAAAGTGAATTTTCTGGTAACCGAGAATTCATGCTAATTTTTTTCTACTTTTTCTCTCTGAATGAATAACTCAACATGCAACACCAGAATTAAAGATTATAATATTTCTTGTGTTTCTTGAACCTACATATTTTATCTTTATACATTAAATGAAAAAGTACGGAATAAGGCTAAATATTGAAATCACAACTTTAAGAACTTCAATCACCTATAATTTCTGTAAATAATTTTGGACATAAAATATAAGAATAAAATTTATCTAAAATAAATTTTTAATTCATTTTTATTCGGTTTTGAGTTAAAATTAATAAATATTTTAAATTTATTTTTATTGTAAACAATTGTTGATTATTACTTTAACGTTTTTTTAAGTGCATTTTATTCGAAGCACTCATAAATTTACAGTTTTATAAAGTTTCCTTCTAGTTTGCATAAGAATTTAAATCAGCGCACATGAAAAAAATTCACGCCAATTTATAAATATTTTTTTTATCTCTTGATACATTTCAAATGCAATTTTGTCAAGAATTTTCATTCCTTAATTGTAATTATCAATTGGAATGTGACTCTAAATCTAAATTCTACTCTATTAGATTTCAAAGGTAATCATATAATATGACATTTAATGTATTTTAAAATATGATAATATTTAAATATGGACAGACATCACTATATTCAAAGCGAAAATTTTCATAAACATTATAGGACTTAATATATATTCATTTCTATCAGCTGATACCATAAAAGTGTAATTCAAATTCAAATGAGGACCAAATCTCCATTTCAGAGGATCAAGAGCAATTTTAACAGCATAAATAAAGATATATCTTTATATCTAAATACTTTACGTTGCTTTTACATGACTGGTGCAATCAAAAGTTTTGGTACATTAATTTATTCCATATACTGGTTTTCGAAATTGTTTATAAATTTTCCTTGCGAATTGATTTCATACTTCTTCATAGAGATGTCACATAATACACAGCGTCATTACTTGTGTATTATGCAACAAAATACTTACGGATCATTAAAATTCTTTTTAGGTAACTAATTTAATATTTTTTCAATTATAGTGCTTTTGTTGTTTGATTTTCAATATGTTTTGATTTCTACTAAATAATTTTAGCACCAATCTTGATTGGTTTAAACTACTGGATTTTCGACCAAAAAATTTATTATCTTCTGCTTAATATCTACCATCAAATCAAATTTGATAAACATTAAATTTGTCTTGATGAATGGTGTGTGCCACAAATATCGTCCACAATGATTCATTCCTCATTAGAGTTTGATAACATTTTAGCAAAACTTTTTTTCAGTAGCTGTTATAAAACACTAATGTACCTCTCTGTGTTAAGTTTTCTTTTCAATGAAGAGTTTTGATGATTTCCCTGTTTGATAAGTTAGTAATTTTGTTTTATTATAATCTGGGATTTATATGGGATAATTTTATATAATTTCAGGCTATGCATCTATAAGCTAAATTTTAAAAGGGTTTCTTTTTGTATAAAACTTTCTAGAATAGTCACCATACTTGAACACATAAGTTGTTCTCTAGATCAATCTCTAGAATTCGGCATTTATAATTGCTCACATAATATTAAGAATATTTTTTCAGTTGTATTATCTTTACCTGCAAATGAGTTTCTTTTAAGCTCATATTGAAAAGATGATAATAAAAATGATGAGTTTCCTATAAGCTGGTGGATACAATCAATTGATTGTATTCCCCTGTAAAAAATGGGTATGAATTTCTGAAAAGTACAAGATGATAATAAAAGCCTGTTAAAATCCGTGAGATCTCAGAAGTGTTCTCAGGAACGAAATAAAAAAAAGAAGTTAATTTTGAGGTCAGTGCTGTAACAGTTAAGGTTACTGTGACAAAATTTCAAAACTTTCAAAACTTAACACCAACTTTTTTTATTAAAATGTGTTCTCTCTAGCTAAATACAATGATGAAACTGTACCTGTCGCACAAAAATCACCAGCAATAGATATGATAAAAAGAAAAGAGAAAATAAGCAATAATAGCAGAGGAACAACAGCAAAAAATGCATTTTGCTATTTACACAATTTTTGGCTTGATCGAAATCATCCACGATGGCACTTTGCATACGGCTGATAGTGACAAGAATCGAAGTACGAGACACGTCAATAAAAAACTTCCCGTTTCTGTTACGCCCACCATAGCAGTTTCCTCTTTCTTCTTAATCCGTCTAGAGTTGGCGCTTTTCATGCAACACATACTTTTTCAACACTATTCAGTTCTTTTGGCTATGGCGAACAGCTTCAATATAAAAAGTTGGTTTTGATATTAGAAAATTTTGAAATTTTGTAACTGTAATTGTAACCAATAGAGTTTAACAGTTGTTTTTCATATTATATTGATATTTATTTAATATATTTCAGCGCATGCTTTAAGATACCTTGAAACAAAGTTTTATTCCGTTCTTGTGAGCGGTATGATGGTTCAGAACTCATATATCATGATGCATATTTTACAATCACCTATAAATAGGGATGTCATCTGTCCAGGTACATTTATTCACGTTTGATTAGGAAATGTTCAAGTTTTTTATTGAATCTGTAAAAGCAATTCATCCAATCAGAGATTACCAGATCCCTTTTCATGACCTTAAAATTCATATTCTAGATTCTCACAATAGTGAAATTTATTTATGTTTATTTTTGGTATTCTTTAGATGTCTTGCAGACACTAGATAAAACACATATGAATTTTTTCAGAACGTATTAGGATTAATGAATTGACAATAAATGAGTTATATGACATTTCTTGGCAGTAACAATTACATGCAAAAAAAGGTAAGGTTTTTTAAAAGCAGCTATTATAATTTCATCATGCAAGAATTTATATCTTTTGGAATTTTGTTTTTTAATTCATCATATTTTTACATTTCTAATAGATACGAATATGTGTCTCAAATACGCAATCAAATGCAAACAATTCTAAATGAATTCTAATGATAATGAATAAATTTCCGTCTGTGAGAATAATCCTTCAATACCACACTTGTAAACCATCAACATTCATTCTTCCAATACACACATTCTATCACATTAAATTTTCTAGCTGCACGTGTTGCCCTTTTCTAGGAGGTATCTCTGTAAAGAAGCTTAAGACCAATGAATAAGAAAAGAAGCAAAAGTGGGGGCATTGCTACTAGAAATATTTGCCAATTTTTATAAAAATATAAAGCAAATTTTTCCTTATACTTCTATCAAGAAGCTTGATCCGAGCAAAGTTGTTTCAAAGCTGTAAGCATTGAAATCAAGGGCAAAAGGAAAATACGAAATCTAGAAAGTAGAAGTAAGTTCGTTTCTTTACAAATTATATTTTTGTGGTGACAACAACAGTAACCATAGTGAAGAAGATAATGAAACTCTCTTTAAGGAAATGGTTGTCTGGGAGAAAAACGATTGAATTATGCGATATGTTACAAATAATCTCATGAAAAATTCCAAAGGAAAAGGTGTAAAAAATCATTTTTATCGAATGCTCTTCGAGTAAATTTCTAATTTTGATATTTCAAAAAAATGTCAAAATTAACCTTAATTTCAAACAAAAAAATTACAAGAATATTTATATTGTTATTTTTAATTCAAAATTTCTTATATAATAACTTCCAGTTATGAAATGCATTAAAATCTGTTCTTAGGAAATAATAATTCTTATGAGATAATGAATTAAAATCTGTTGTTAGGAAATAATAATTCTTATGAGATAATGAATTAAAATCTGTTCTTAGGAAATAATAATTACTGTGAGATACTGAATTAAAATATTTACTTAGGTGATAATAGTTATATATTTAACCAAAAAAATAATAATTCAAAAACAATTTTGTAGCTGTTGAAATTATGTATTAGAAGTATAATTGTATTTATTTGCGAGAACCAGATTAGATTATGGATTGAATTATTTTTGGATAAATAATCATTATATTAATTATCTGGTTAAAATAATGATTTTAGTGGATATATCTCCACTTATCTTCTTAAAATCCCTACATTATGGCCCCTACAAAACCCTTTACCTTAAATTTTTGTAATTATTTTAAATTCTTAACTAGCAGCATTAAATATGATGCGTATAATGAAAATAAAACATATTTTAATATTTTATATGCAATATTACTAAATATTGAAGATTGTAAAATACTCTTGTAAAACTTTTTAGTGAATTACAAAAACCATTATTTTCCATTCTAATTTTTTTTTTTTTTTCATTCTTGCCACTAGTTTCATAATAGCATTTTTTTTTTTCATTTCTGTCATTCACACAGAACAACGTTATTCACTACTTAATAGCGTATCATTATGCTGCAATTATGAAACTACTAAGTATTACATTCATCTTCAGATATTTTATAGGAGAAAGAACAATAGACAAAAATAATATGTGGAACGTCTACTGTTCATTTAGAAAAATTCTTACTTTTAATTTATCTTACTCTTTGTGAAGAACATCATTAAGAGTAAGAAGATCAAAAGAATCATTACAGTAGCTTAAAAATATAATTAATTTATCTGAACTATTTATTGAATAAAAGAATTATATAAGATCGTCGTTATTTATTAATGAATAAATGAAGGAAGGAATGAAGGTTTCTCATTTCGGGGAAAGTGAAACCTGTATCATCTGCAAGAATCAAATTTTGCATGTTAATTTAGAACCAAAAACAAATAAAAGTAATTTTAATATGGTAACAAAACAATGCATCAATAATAATTCATGCCTAAATTCGATTTATTTTTGTGTAATTCTAAATGCCTTTTAGAAAAAGAATTATTTTTAAGTAAGAGTAGTGATCCAAAGTAGCTGACTGAAAATATAATCCAAAATATATGAAATCTATTGATTGGTACATTATATGTAAAAAAAAATTTGCCATTCGCATACTTCTGAAGTACAGATATTTGAAAAGGTGGCAGCTACCTCAAATTCATTTTTGTTGTTTCACAAACGCTTTATATTACAAGGGTTTCTCACAAGAAAAGTGGAGATGTTAAATGAAATGAATACCTTTATTGAGAATCAAAAGAAATTGCCATGAATATTGCAACACAGTTCCCATTGTTTGGTAGCAGGTCTACGCTTTTGCTGTAGAAAGGTGCTGGTTAATTCTTGAAGAAATTCTGCACAGCTTCCTTCACTTCGTCGTCTGAGCAGGAACGTGTCCTCTGTAATGTTCTTTTAAATGGTCAAAACTGTGAAAATTGGAGAAGGAAGGCGGGTGTTCCAACACTTTTCAACGGAATATTTTTTTAATGTTTTCTATGTTTCGAGGCAGACCTGTGGGTGGGCATTGTCAGGGGGTAGAATTGCTTGTTGTTGCAGTCTGGCCGTTAGCACTGATTGCTTTCTTCCGTCAGCGTACTGCAGTATTGAGTAGAACTAATAATGTTCTCTTTGGGCAGAAAATCAATCAAGAGTGGTTAATAGCAATCAAAGAATCCAAAACCGTTCTATCGAGCGTTATTCCGATTAGCGCGTCCATGTATAGCACGATTTTACGTTCGATCAATTTCCTTTAATACTTTCAATGCTTGAGTACTGTATAAAGTGTGCATCTCCTACGACCCTTTATATCCCTGTTTTCAGTGACGCTTCTACAGCTGCAGTCATTCTTACGCAATCGCATGTGTCCATTTTTCATTTGGCCAATCCCCGTAATTTGAATATTTAGTTTACCGATAAATATCGCACATGCATCTTCGAAAAAGAGCTTTCTTTTATTATAAAATTTTAAAAAGCATCTACTTTTAAAACAACAAGATCATTAAATCAAAAATTTTCCATGTATTTTCTTTGGATGAAGAAAGTAAGTATTCGAAATTTTAATATCACTAAATTTTTGAATATTTTAATTTTAATAATATATTTATCATATGAGATAGATCTTTGGTGATAACTGTCGATCACATTCGTTTCAGCACGCATAAGATGTAACTGAAAATGTCATTTGCTGCTTTCATTCAAAAGGTAAAAGTTGAGATTTTTTTAACGGCAAATGAAAATTCATTTTAAAATTAGCAATCAATGTTCTCCAATATTTAATGAAGCTTTAATTCGATAAACTGGAACTAAAATCATAGGATTTTAAATGTAATTAATTGTATAAACTTGTGCTCAAGTCAGAAATATTATTAATGATACATGCCTTAAAAATTATTTTAAAATATTATGTTTTAAATTAGCAATCTGAATCAGATCTGAATATAACTCGAATCTTCTATATAATATTTATTGATTTACTGCTTTAATTTCCTTACCAGGTAATGATGATTGCAATTAAACAAAGAATTAACAAAAACAACCAATTAAAAATGTTAGGAGGATATAATCTTCTTAACAGCAAGTATTCAAATATGATATTTTCAAACAAATATTTCGCAGCTTATCATATCGTTATTCAATTCTTTCTTTCATTTCATTTGAACTACATTAATTATCAGATTGTTTCAGGGAAAGAAATTACAGGAAATATTAATTGGTATTATTTTAAATAACATGAATGGAAAGGAATCATTAAATAAAATGTCACACAAATATCAATAAAGGAAATTTAAATATTGATACAATAGAAGATTTTATATAATTTACATGCAGTAGAAGATCTTACATCTTACATAATTTTCATTCAAAATTTTTTAATTCTTATCTTTAATAGTATTATTTTTCTTTCAATTTAAATGCAAATTTTAAATATGGATTACGATTCGTATTACCTTTGTTGAAAATTTTAAAAAAATTATTTATTAAATGCTTTTTTAATACAAAAATATTAAGGAATAAATAATTAACTCTCTTTTGAAGAGAAAGTTAAGCTGATATTTACTTAGACAAAAATCACATAAAATAATATTCACATATAATTACTTTCAGACTTTGAAATCAAAACGGTACTCATTTCATATATTGATTTCATTGCTTACGTTTATAATAAAACTGAAAACTATTGTCATTCTTTGAATTTGAATGTTTCAATAAAAATGTAATTTTACTGTATCGTTTAAAATTTAATAATTAATGAATATTTAATTCGAAGAAACCCACACTGTCTGTAAAATGCATTCAGTTCTTTTTAAAGTCAGAAAACTATTCTTTATTCTGTAGATTATAAATTTCTTTTCATGATAACTGATAATGAGAAGTATCAATATGCACATTTTTCTTATATCAACACGATATAAAAGTCTTCGAAAGTTAAGTTAACTACGACTAATTTTCGTTTTAAAAATCTAAAATAAAGCATAAATGCTTCGTTCGAACTAAACTCTTTGCCCAACAATAAATTGCATAAAATGTTAGCAAGTTTATTGATTTAATTTTTTTCAACTCAGCGATTAGCTTTTCGTGTTAATGGGAAGACGAAAAATATTTGGTTTAATTAGGCGAAAAAAACACTGTGGAATCATTTTTCTTTAGAATTCTTTTATAAAATTCCATGAATATTCTAATGTATAAAGTAAATGTTTAATTGTATTTTATTAACAATATTCCCTTTAATTAACGAAGAAAGAAATTTGATTACTCAGATAGTTAACTTTAGAGTTGAATAAAATAAAGAAAAAAAGTTAATAAGATATTCTAAAGCAAAAAGAAAATCTACAACGATAGAAAAATTTTACAGAAAACTGCCTTCAAATTTTGTTTTTAAAGAGCATCATTTCCTAATTGCCAAAAAAGTAAATAATATTCCGTTCGAATTTATCCATGCAATTTATATCTTAACTTGTAATCATACAGGCATTTAATATTTAATTAATTAGGATACTAATAGGTGGTAAATGATCAGAAACGTACAGGCTGTTGAAAAATACAAAAAGTTTTGTTAAGAGTTTCTAAAATAATCCTGAAATAGGAAAATCCTTGTTACCTAACAAGGGGATAAAAATGATACCAAAAGTTATCCTATATGATGTCAGAAACAAAATTAATATACAACAAGCATTGAAAGCACTATAGCATTAAGTCTTCAGTTTTGTCGATAGATTTAATTACCCTATAGCTAAATAAAAAAGTTAACAAATAACAAGCAGTTGAAAGGACTGTAACAGTAAATCTGAAGTTTGTCGATAGATTTAATTATCCTAAAACTAGATAAAAAGTTACCATATAGGATGAATAAAGCAAAATCAATACACAACAAGCAATTGAAAGAACTATAATAGTAAGCCTGCAGTTTATCGATAGATCTAATTTCTCTCCATTTGGGTGAAAAAAAGTTAACATACAAGAGGCAATTGGAAGGATTATTACAGTAAAGTTGCAGTTTATCGATGGACCTAATTATACTATAACTATATAAAAAAGATAACAAAAGGTACTATATAGGATGCCAAAGACAAATCTAATATTTAAAAGTAGTTGAAATGACTATAAAAATAAATTGCAGTTTATAGATATGTATTATTAACCCTACAGTTGAATAGAAAAACAGCAAAAGTTACTTTAAAGGATGTTTAAAACAAAATTAATATATAACAAAGAATTGAAAGAACTATAACATCAAATCTGCAGTTTATGGATAAATCCAACAACCTTGCACACTATCAGGAAAAAGAATAATAATTTACAGGCGATTGAACAAATAAAAATAATATCCTAGAAAGAGGTGAAAGAAACAAGAAAAATAATCACAAAAGCTATTGAAAAAGACAAACTTATTACCTCTTACATGTCACCAAATACATGAGTTATTTTATTTTAAAATTGCTTTTTAATAAAATGAAAACATGTTTTTCCTATCGAAAATTCATTTGAAAGGTGATGCTTTATTTCTCTTCTATTTTGTAAATGAAAGATAAATAAAAAAACTATAAAATAATTTTAATATTTCGCAATGCAATTAATTCTTTAAACACAAAATTATTATCATTTTTTTAAAAAAAGATAAAAATTCAAAAAAAAAGGGAAGGGAGTTTTAATAGAAACGATGGATATAATTATTGCGATGTTTTTTTTTTCAATGAAAAAAAAGGAACAAAACTTCATTACTAAATTCCAATGTTCCCTTTTAGTTGAAAATCTCTAGGGAAACCAAACTCTACGATTTCCATTTTTCAGACAAAGTTTATTTTGAAATTTTGAGAGCTTTTCACTTCCCGAGTTCGAGAATAACTTGAATTCTTGTTTTGGAGTGCATCAGATACTTGTGCTTTTGAACACACACAAAGGAGGAAATAAAGAATAAAGAATTCACAATTGTCAGGAGAATATTTAGAAGAAGAGCATTTCTCTCGGTTCTACAAAATGGCAATGGCATTTTATTAAAATGCTTGTGAATGCTACACGAAGCGCGTTTTCCTATGTTGAGATAGATACAAATGGATTCCGACAAGATTTAATTTAAAAGAAAGTTTTACCTGGCATGAATCTATAACTTCCATTCTTTCACTAGTTTCTTTGAAATGCATATTAGAATGAGAATTATGAATAGGAATCAGTGTCATAAAATATTAATATCCAAGACAAGTGATAGAGATTCGATTAATTTTATGGATACCAACACTGAGTTGAAAACAAATATATATCTTTTAAACTTTTGAAATTCTAGATTCATCTTTTTATTCAATAAAAATCCCTCGAAAATGCATTATTTGTTATTTTACCACATTCTGAAATATATTATTGTGTAGAAAACAATTCACGTTTATGAAAAATAACTTTTTCACTTAATGAATATTTTCTTCATTTTGATATTTTTCAAATTTATGCAGATATATTTAAGTAATAAATTGTACATTCGATGATTGGTATTCTAGAGTCCTGATATTTTCTCTACTTGTATTATCTTTGTAATGTAATATTTTTATTTTGTCTATACTTAATTATTAATTAATCAATCAAAGTAATTTTATTGTTATTCTATAGGCTTTTCATGATCTGACAGTAAGTTTGATAAATATTCAGAACAAAAAAATGTTAATCAAAGAACTAAGAAGTAAAAAGTAAAAAAAAAGTATTCAAATAAATTCAATTTTATTATTAAAAATAAATATATGATCTTAAAAGTGTAATCGAAACTAATACTTTATTCAGGGTATAAATCTGCTTGTGGAAATGCTTAGATGAAAAATATTTGAATTCCAATTGTCTGAATTATTTCAATTCTTATTCTAAGCATCTGAATTTATAAAATTTGTTATGTGCCAAGTGTTATTACTTCGCATGCTAAATAAATCTATTGATGTGTAGGTTAGTTTAGTTATGATAGCATCCTGTTTTAAAGCAACACTAGGGGTATTTTGGGGTGGACCTCGTAATTTTGAGCATCGGTTAGATGACGAGGATGACACTTGAATTGCACCCCCCCTTCTCTACGAAGGACCAAAGAAAGGTAGTTTAGTCCGGACGTATTTAGCATATACCGAATCCATTTATACGACGATTCTTCAATCGAAATCGGGTGTCGAATCTGAAACACTTTGGTCCTGGAGCCGAGACCTTACCACCAAGCCACCGGAGCTTTCCATTGATGTGTAGGATATGACATATTTAACGAAGTCTTATTCATATTCCAGAAACGATTTTAACATTTTCAAGTAAATAATACTAAGCATAGCAAATCCATCAACAATTAAGAGAAAGAAAACATTTGCTATTTTTCTAAAACAACGAAAATTGATAAAATTTTCAGCATAATAAATAACTCTCGTCGTCTGACATTTGCATGCGAAAGCGTTCTGTGCTGTATTTTAAATTTAAAAATTAATTTTTTCTCAGTATTTTTATTATTAATACTCAAAATGCTTAAAATTTTAGTTAGGTTTGATTAAAGTTCACTGTTTAAACATTTAATAATTAATTGGAATTCTTTATTTTTTTATTGGTTGAATGCATATTATTTATAGTATAAGTCATTTTGATGTAATTTTTTATAATGCATTTCTATGATTCTCTGTTGTTAATTAGTTTTTATAATTTGGTTACTTTGTGTCTTTACCTCTTATGAAACAGAATCTGTTTCTGAATGCCATTTTCCAATCTTATATACTCTTCGCTGCTGCTTAAATGTGTTTTCTAAGTTTCTGCTACCCTTAAAAAATGATGTTATCATCTTACGAACTCTAAAATCATACTTAGACAGTAAATTGAAAGAATATATTCCTCAACAAAATTCTAAAGAATTCTGCTCACAGTGATCTTCCAATCTCCTGAGTGATTTGACCACGCCTATTTCTTCTAGACTTTCTGAAATTTTTCCTGAATAATTTTCAAGTTCTGAAAATTTCTTATATCCCAGACAACGTTAACATAAAGAAAAAAAGCAAATATTGTCAACAGAATAGAATGCCGTAGAAGAGAATATTTTTTTTTATATTCTGTTTTATGAAAGTGTTATACAACATCAATCTTCAAAGGAGCGTATATCGGCATCTCAAAAAATCGCATTGTGTATAAAAGAAAATTAATCATATTCAGCTTTTATTAGTGCTAAAAATAATATTTTAAGTTTTGTTACATCTTTGTGCTGACTTTATTCAACATAGCAATTTTTGAAAATCAAGTTTAGTGAAACAATCATTTAACTTTTTCGAAACTTTTTAAAATCTTTTATACATTTGTTAAGCTAACATAGTAAATTTAAACGAATTTCTCTTCTGTTTTAATTTAATACAATGAATTTAGAAATTTAAAATATTTAATGATGAAAAATTAAGTATCTTAAATTTATATATATTCTGAATTTCGGACCAAAAAATAGATTTGATATATTTTTATATTGGTACGGGTAGAGCATGAAAAGCAGCTATTCTATATAATGCAGGACATTTTTAGACGAAACATTTTATAGCTTTTTTATACATAATGCTTATAATATTCTATACTTTCATATGAGAAATATTATATACTTTCCCAAAGAATTGTGCAAAATGCTTAGGCATTCATTAAAATGACAACTGGTATTTAGGCAAATTAAGTAAAAAGGTTGAGATGAGTATATTATAAAATGATTTGCAACCCTGAAAAAATAATGAGAGTGTCAAATATTCAAAGAAAAAAAAGATTGAAAAAACATTCAAAGTATATAAATCAAAATTGTCTAATCAAAATTAATATCATTCTGATTAAGGAAAACAAAAGTATCATAAATGAATAAGTTTTAATAATAAAAATTTTATAATTAAAATTAGCCTGTTTTCTGCAACGTAGTATGCTTGAATGATATTTTGAATTACATTTTTCATGCAAAGATATTTATGTTTTCCACATACATTTAGCGAACCTTTGGTTGCTTCTAATGGACTCGGCAATTTCACTGACTGGAAAAGAATTGCATTGCCATGAATATATTCATTTCTAAGCATGTTCTGTTGTTGTTCTGGCTTACCCCGCCTGGTCGACAGTAACATCAAGCTAGGCCATGATCCCGAACATCTTCAAACAATGTAGCACCTAATCAGCACTAGAAAATAGCCGACTTTTATTGAAATGGATGCAGGCCAAAATGTGGGCAGGAGGAGGTTGAGTCTCATTGGATTTTTAACACAGGGGTAAAATTTGTGGCTCGTCACATAACGTTGCACACTAGTGTGACTACTTCGAAATATAGCGAGAGTTATCTGATCGTGCCTGTTGCCAACCCCAATTAAAACATCCTCAGTGAGAGCTTCTGCATACCATCCCTGCACGAGAGCCCTCCTCCGAGAAGAACAAATGTCTTGTCTAACCGGGTTGGCGATTTTTGAAAAGTAAGGTAGCTACTATGAGCAGCATCCTTATGATTGCCCTCTCAGGCCCGAACATCAGCAATTTCATCTCCATGCACATTCACATACGATGGAGCTCCAAAAAAGGTGATTTTAACACAGGCAATCAATCGATTCAAAAGTCGGACGCTGTTCCCATCATCACTCAAATAAATGCCAAATGGATCTTCAGCTGTCACTTAAGCAAGTTCATTGAGCATAAATTTGTATTTCTTCAGAAGTTCTAAGTTGGTAGAAACCATTCTCTATCACAGTCATTACAAATGCCATATATTGCAAAAATACTCGCACATAAAAACTCGCATAGTAGTTTCCAAAGAAGTGGGAACTTTCGGAAAAGAATTGCAGATTCACTTCTGAAATTCATTGAAAATTTCTTATTTGGCTTTTTATAAAATGCCTAAAAAGTGTGTAAAATGTGAATCGTCTCATACATTGCCAACTAGTTTTAGGCTTTACATATACAGAATGTCGGATTTTATACACAACCGGTAGCATATCTATGACGAAACATGTTTATTTTTTAAAGAAATTATCTTCAAAATATTTATATTGTACAAAAAAATTGTTGTTAACTCAATGATACAAAATGAGATTTAAAACTTTTTATAAGGAAGCTTTTGAAATATTGTCTAGTAAGAAATATTTTGAAATTTTTCTTAAATGCCATTGGTGAAAGCTATTATAAGGTATAAGCAATCATTGGAACCTAGAAAAAAGACTCTTGTTAATATTTTAAAAAAAGTAAAGAAAAAAGTAGAAAACAAAGGAGAAAAAAATGAAAAAATATTAAAAGCACAAAATCCCTACAATCTCTGACCTTTGGGAATCTGTGTTTTATCGTAAAGAAAGAAAAGAAATAATTTACTAAATTAATTAGTTAATTTTCTCAGAAGGTGGATGATGTTTGAGTTACCAAGATATGTCCATTAAAACAACCCCATCTCTATAATAATTATTATTGTACCATTTTTCCTACGAAGAACAATTTCATTCTGAAGAAAAACTTAATTTATGAATAGCCAATTACTCTAATCGAATTTTAATAGTCCCATGTTAATTTATAATGTCATGCAAAATTCTCGGGTTTAAAATAAATGTTTAGCCAACACAGTTTCCAGGGGATGTATTGCTTAGAGAAACAATAGATTGAACATAAATTGGTCAATATTTATTTTCCGAGGTAAAATTATTTTCATTCTTGATGGAGTGCCATCTCAGGAACTTCAGCTTTTGTATTTAAGTATGACGTATTTCTGTACTTATTTTTTCATACGCATTCACAAACGCAAGAAAGGAAGACTTTCTTCTTTTGTAGAAATACAGATCGTTGGATTAAATCCTATTTCCATTTTTTACAAAAATTTAAACACGTCACGTTTTAAGATTGCTATTGAGTGTCAAGTGCTTTCATTTTTAAATCATAACAAAATTATAGAGTAGTTTCACATTTCCAATGTTGCTCTCCTCATTTGCCACATATCCTAATTCTGCCTCTGCTTTAACTTCCAAAATTGTTCTTAAACAAAAAAAGAAAATTAATGTGAGGCAAGTTGACTATTTTTTCATAAGATTAATAGTGATCCTAACCATAAATGAATAAAATATAAATATATATTATCCTGACTTATGCACCGTTTGGCCGCTAAATGAAATAGACTGTATTGGGCAAATATATTCATTATCAAACCATAAAGATATTGATAATGGTCCATAAGGTGAAATCCTACACCCAAATAATTAAACTGTTTCAACTTGAAGATATCTGGTTCAATTAGAAATAGTTGCTGTTAAATGAATTCATATTATATCAAATATCAGCGTAAACTCTTGCCAAAAATTCGTTAACTTAAGATCTGAAAGCTAAGATAATGCCTAATGATAACAAAAAATAAAAATTATGAATTAAAATATTTTAATTAAAATAATCGTAATTTGTATGAATGTTTGATTGTGAAATCGAGAAAAAATAATGTCTAAAAATTGTTTTTGATTTTAATTATAATTTTCATCAAAAAAATTTACTACAGAAATGTTCTGATATCATAATTCAGCGGGTCTGTGTATAAAAGGAAACCAATTCAATAAATTGAGCAGTTAATTATCAATTTTCTTGATATTTCTGTAAATTCTAAATTCTGAATTATTTTAATAATTCGAAAATATTACAAAAATCAACTTCTTTATAAATGTCTTGAAATTAGTATTTTCCGTAGCTCAGCCAATGATTTTAAAAATTTCATTTTTTACTTCAAACTATGAATTATTTGAAACAATGAAATTAATACATTGCCTGTCATGATATATTTACACTGACATTTCCCGTTATCGCTCAATGGGCAAAAGCAAATTGTTTTGACTTAATATTTGATTTATTCCTGGCGATGTCCCAGATGCATCGTCAAAGCAAATCACAGTGTTTTTATAAAACTCAATCGGAATCTTTTAGTCTTTTGAAACAAGAATGTATCTTATAACTTTTCACAACATAAATAAGCAGAGACGATACAAATGCATTACAATAAATGCACTTAACATTTTAGTTTCATAAAATGGAGCTCTATTGTCATAAAAATATATCTTTTACTATCATATCTTTAAATTTATATCCATAATATAAATTTTAAAATAGTTATTTCAGATGATGAGATACTTAAGTAAGTAGATTCTTTATAATGATATCTTTTATTCATTACTACAGAAAATTTCTAAGTAAATGTTTCTAGGAAAAATAAATTTATACAAGCCATATTTATAGCCATGTAAAATTTTATATATTTTCAACTTATCCCCTGAAGTTAAATAACTGATAACATTGATGAAATGAATATAAATTTCTTCCCTAGACTGAAATATCTAATAATATTGATGAAACGAATAAATATTTTTTACCTTGAGTTAAATAACTAATAACATTGATGAAACGAATGTATATTTCTTCAAAACACATTTACAATTTTTACTATTTTTTGAATGGGATATAATACACAGATGAAGATTCTAAGCAAGTTTATAGTGTCTACATTACATCGATTCTATGAAAAACTGGTTTTCTTTAGAAATTTTAAGGGAAAAACATTTTTAGAGGAAGAAAGCAAAAATTTTAAGAAATCTTATCCAGAATTTCTTACGAAATATATTTAGCAAACTTAATATTAGATCACTTGCTAAATATATTAATAAAATTATTGCAATTCTTTTCTCTATAGGTTAGTAAAATAAATTACATTATATATATATATATATATATATAATATTAAAATCAAATGATTATTATGAAATAAAAACAAAAAGAACATGTTTTCTTTTTCTATCTTACTAAATTTGAAAAAAAAGTCAAATTTAGAGATAAACATTATTAGATGCAGCTAAAAACAAATGTTCCCTTTCTATACTACAAATGCAAATGATTAACAAAAAATATAGATTACAGATGAAAAAGCTAAAATATTTTCGTTATTAATTTTTGATATTAAATAGTAAGTGATGTTATTTGGTGACCGAGTTCCATCACATGCAAATTTAATACTATATATATATATATATATATATATATATATAAGATTATCTCATAAAACGTTGAAGGGATTTCAAGCTAAAAAGCATAAATATTAGAAACATCGATACTTGATAAAAGACGGAATAGAGTTTTACTGGAATTATAATCTGAATTTAGAAATTATAAAATAAATCAGAGCACACTGGAGGTACATGTATTGGAACAAGACTAACCCTGGTACTATATATTATTGACTTTATTCAGAAGTTCTTGAAATTCTACTTCGACTCTTCAAGTATAGACATATATAGTAAATCGTAAAGCACTTTTATTTATCTTCATGACTTTTAAACTCGTGAAAAAGTAATTTTAAAATTGTTTTTCGCACTTGTTTCTTCATGTACAAAGTTTTTAAATTTCAAAGATTATGTATTAATTCCATATTATCTAAATTTAATTCCTTAACTAAATTTTACTTCTTTAATAGCGTCATCAAGTGATAACCAATTTGAAAAATATGTTTTCTATGATTTTTATAATATTCAATTATAAATTAAAAACAAAAAATAGACATTTTTTTTTTTGAAAAATATCTATTTTTAACACATTAATCCAAATGTATTTTATTGAATAATGCTTTTATTAAATTTATATTTCAAACAAATTTTATTTATCAAGAATACATAATTCCATCGTTGTCATTGGCAATATTATAATTTATATTTAATATTGTAAACTATGAAAACCGCTAATCACGACTTTCTAAATTATATCGTTTCTTATGGTACTTACCGTTGGACGAGCCTTCTGTTAAGAAGGCAGCGATTTAAGCCGATAGGTTGCATCTCCTATTTTTAGTAGAGCCAGTTTGGGCCAAGAATACAACTTGAATACTAACGCATCTCTCATTCGCTTGCAAAACTCTTTTTTACAGGAGGGCACATTCACACATTTCACAGATAGAAAACCAGAAGAATGGTTATGTCTGAACCAGGATTCGAACCCAGCACATCCAGATCCTAAAGAAAAGGCTCGCTATCCCTATGCCAGGATTCTGGCTGATAAATTTCTTATAGATTTGGTGAAATCTGTAATAATTATTATTAATAATGTATTTTTACAAAAATATTATTATTATCCTTTTTCAAATCTACCACTGTTTGTCATTGTATGTACCTTCTTTTGGTTTGTATGATTACAATACACAGTTTGCTTCTCTGTGAGTGTAGAAAGACTGGATAATCGATTAACATGTAGAAATTTTTTCATCACTATTGATTGGATTATACAAAATTTTTAGTCATAATCAAAAGAAAATAACTATAATTAGTCTCAATGTACTAAATCAACGCATTACAAAAGTGTTTCGTTTAATTTTGTTACATTATATTTAATTTTCAAAATAACAGTGAGAGCAATTCAAAGACAGGCATTTCTAATTTTGGTGATGATGACTATACTTGTAATTAAATATTTTTTTCCATATTATTTTCCTACATTTTTCAGACAGGCTATCCGATGGAATGAATTTTCAACATGCATTTGATTGTTGAATATGAATCTAATGTTTTCCTAATCATGAAACAAATCACAGCCCAACATGCTTCAAATCAAAGCAATGTTCTTACTTTTATTGTATTTCTTTTATTGATTTCTATTTGTCAGTTTTTTAATTTTTGTAATTTATCAAAACGCCAGGAAAAAAATTGTTCCTAATTTAATTTGAAATTCTTTAATTCTTATTTTTATTCATGAGAAAAAATGGCAATAAAATTAATTTGCAGTTCTAAATGTGAACAAATGGTGTCTCAAGTTTCTGCTTGAAGCAACAATTCTCACGACCAAATAGATTTTTTTAAACATTTTCACTGCAGTTCCATCCCAACCAGCAAAGCAAATTCTATGCTGACTGCTCGATTTCTGTTTTAAAAAAAATGAGGGTATGAATAAGACAAGGTATCTTAAGTAAAATCTCGTCTTACCCCCTCTAATCCCCTCGTTTGAAAGTGAAACTGGCTTGAGAGAATAAAATTGATGTGGACTTTTGCGTCGTTTCAATGATGAAATGACTAATACCTATGCAAGATAAAGATTTGTGCCACTCGTGAAATAACTCATCGCTTGTGTCTGCTAAAAAATGTGTTCTAGTCAATTGTTGCAGAGTTATACCAACTATCACATGCAGAAAAATATCTAAAAATAATTTGAAAATAATTAAATCAGTGAAGAAGCATAATCCTACAACATCAGTAGTTACATTCATATACGATAACAAGTGAACAACAATATTTATTACATTATTACTGTGGTAAATTAATTCCGCGAGAGGGCACTCAGCACTTCCGGTGTTAATCAGCAGTCAAAGGGGAGAGGGTAGAGAGAGTTCCCGACACCAAAGAAAACAGACCGTTCTGCTACCGAGACCGTGAAGGGTCGCGACCGGAAACCGTCGAGACATGATCCTCTTCAAAGGGCCGAAACTGGAATTCTTGTGTAGAAGAATTCATCGGCAGATGCTCAAGATGCCCTGCGTAGGTGGAAAAGAGCAACTCCTGTTATCTATTGTTCATCTCAATGACATTGAAATTAATTCTTCATCAATGAAACTTCATTGTAAAAATCATCTAATTTTAATCCTTCAATAAACCAATAGTAAAATAAATCAGTGGACTGATGCATTAAAACCCATCACACCAATATTACTGTGGTAATATTTAGAACATTTATGTTTGGGCTATCAAATGAAAGAATAGTAAATTCATGTGACTTAGAAAATTTTTGAAATTTAAAACCGAAAGATATTTTTAAAAAATCTTATTTGTACATTTAATGAAAACAAAAATCTTAATTTCATTCCTGCTTAGGTCAACAAAGAAATTTTTTATTCTAGTTGCTTTTTATTAAATAATTATCAAAACAATATTAAATACCAAAAAGGTATTAATTTTCGCAAGACTTGAACTTTCACTTGAAAAATATTGAAATATTGCTTTCACTTGAAAAATATTTAAATTCTTGCAAATTAAATATTAAACTACTGCTTATATTTCCAATGGAATCCAATATTGAATACTTAAAGAGATTATAATGAAAATTTGTCAGGTTTGCAATCATTGTGACGAGAAAAATATTCATAAAAATACTTTAATTTTTCCGTTAAACTATAAACTAAATTTTTGTAAAAAAAACTAAAAATATTGTTTAATTAAATCTTTTTTCCTAAAAACAATTCATCTGCAAGAAAAAATATGATAAACAAATGATTTATAAATTATATAATTATACATTTAAACATAAATGAAAAAAAAACTATATTATTGTAATGTGTATCACTTTGGTAAGTAGGATTATATTGTAAATGTTTGTCAAATGATACATGTTATATACTCCACTGTTTTATTGTTTCGATGATAAAATGCTTTAGATTTATTCAATATTATTTTCTCTTATTTATTCAATATTATTTTCTCTTTTCCTTATATTTTTTAATCTTCTATTCTTTAATCATCGAGCACCTTGAGTCCTCAAATATAACTAAAGTTCATTATTCCTGAATAGAATTATGCAAATACGGAACTCTACCAACATCACGTCGTCTTCTTTATAACATGTGTAACAAAATTACCTTTGGAGAAAGAGATATTTTCCATGGGGGTTGAAGAAACAGAAAAAGAAACACTTCATTAATATAAACGAGATTAAAATTTCACTACCGCTTCATGACCAAGAATAAAAGTAAATTTAAAAGAAATTTCGTCTTATAAAAGGAGTAGCCTTAAAGAAGGTATATATAATCTTTTCCACTCAATTCGTTCAAATTGCCTCGTTTTTCATTAAATTAAATCAATTAAACTAAATTAGAATTAAATTTAAGTTGCGTAATGATTAAAATGTTGAATTTCTCTGGTGAAACTATTAGTTTGTTTATAAATCATGGTTTGAAGCTGAATATTATTTTATTAAATTAACTGCTTTTATGATATCGTAAGTTATTTTGTAGTTTTAATTATTTATTTAAATAAAATGTTACTCTTGATTGCCTTGCTAAGGTTATGATCCTTTGCCTTAGCATTAAGTTTTACAAATTGAAAGTTTATCTCATGAAATCATTCCATTTTGTTAATTTTATGTTATCAGCAGTTCAACACAAATAGGATCATTAACAACATTTTTTTCATTTTTAGTGATTTTTTAACAGATTATAACAAAATTCTAAGTTATTTCTAAGCCAAATGTATGCAATTTTATTTATTCTTATGTCCTACTAATTTATATTCTCAATTTTGGAAAAGGATAGCGCTTGATGTGTTAAGAATTTATGGTAAAACTTTATTAATATAATCTTTTAAAATAACTTATTTGACTAAATAACTTTCAATGAGAATATTATTATATTTGACAATATGTTTTTATATTTGAATGTATATATCCAGAAACACAGCGTGTATTATTTTCATCCACCTTAAAAAGTAATCATATTAACTTAAAATTTTAATAATTAAAGTTACAAATTCAAATGTAATACAAAATATGAAAACCAAAGTAATTATAACCCCCCGCATTAGAAATATCATTCTATGATAACATTTTAAGGTGCATTCTTCTATTTTTGTATTAAAATTTTTTAAATATTTGATTTATAATTGTTACAAAGATAGCTCCATTCAAAAATGTATTTATTATCATCACATCTTCTTAAAAGAGAATATATTTTTAAAATGAAAGCATAGTTAAAAATAATACAAAAAAAGATAAAATAAAAAATATATTCATATTAAAATTCTATTTTTTTTTTTCAACTTTAAATTAAAGTATAAATATTTTTCACTCATGATGATTAATAAATTCCAAAACAATGCAGAAAATTTGAATAAAATACTTAAAAGAAAAAAATGAATGAAACTCAATAAAATGCTTGAAAAACCATTAGTAATGAACATTTATTAACCAAAATTAACTTTCTCTGGTATTTAATATAGGTACAATGATTTGTCCTATATAAAGTAACATAATATCTGTAGCAATTTACAGGTAAATAACAGTACAAAATAATTGGGCAAGGTAAAAATACTATATAAGTAATTTATTTCAAATTTATGCATTTAAAAGGCACGATTTGATGGTTTTATGTATAATCAATTTAAATATCGGAATATTGACCTTTCCTAGTTTAAGAAATTGTTTCCTTTTTCTTGACATGAAAAATCAGTGTATACTTTATTAAAATTATTTTGTAAAATGATATTTGGGGGAAATTAATTCAAAGAATCCAATAAAGTAATATTTGCATATATTGAATTGAATATTTAGGAAAATTAGAAATTATTAGTTATTATTCCTTTCTTATTTCTCAGTATTCATGGAAAAGAAATAACGAACAAAAAGAATTCATAGCTAATTAATATTTTCTAAATATTATAATAATGAAGAATCTCTTATTTCACTGTTAAACTGTTTTATTTTCCTAATGATTTTAGATTGAAAAATCAATTGCTACTTAGACGTATATTAAAATTTCAAAATTTCAAAAATTTGAACGAATGAAAAAATAATAGTTATAAAAATATCAAATAATGATTTTTATTTTAAAAAATAAAACAACTGGCTATAGAATTAATTAAATTAGTTTAATGGATATTTAAGTTTAAAGCACGCAAATATATATGTAAATATTACAAATGTTTAAAAAAATATTTTTAAGTATTTTTAAGCAGAATGGGTATAGAAATGATACGTGTAAAATAAAGTAGGCAATCAAGAATTCATACCAATTTTCCCTAAAAATTAATCATCAAATAATGTTTTTGGATCTTCAAAACAAACAATGGTTTATAAGTAGAACTTTATAAAAAAATATTAGCATAACTATTTCGTGGTTGGAAATATTGTGGTGGAATTATAAACAATGGCCCATACTCTTACAATTATTTCTAATTTGCATGAGGAATGGATTTTTTTAAACAATATTTTTACATATAGAAAATGACACTGATGATCTGATAATTTGAAAATAAAACTTCTTAGTCTGTAAGAAACCATCTGAATACCAATTAATATAATACAATATTTGCACGTATATTTACATGAAATATTAATTCTAATATTTACATTCCAATAATTAAATTACAATATTTACATGAAATATTAATTCCGCTGCCGGTGTCCTGGCATTGGAGTAGCGCGTCTTCTCAGAGATCTGGGCTGATGTGTGTATATCATCTTCATTTGAGTTAGAAGTCAGGGTTATGTCCTCTGGTGCTCAGGGGACTGGTCCTCAGTAGCCACTGCTCCCATCCCGTGGAAACACGAACATGACATCATTATTAATTCCACTATAAGTTTCGTGTTTATATATTCCAAAGTAATTTCTATTTAATCTTTAATAAATACGCATATTATTTTGAACTTTTTCTCAATTTAATTTTATCTTATGATACTTTTTTATTCCATGTTATTGTCAGTCTCACGGCGATGACTATATAGTTATTTGTTTTTATTAATTACTGAATAGAATGAAATAGTATCTAGAATGAAAAAACAAAATGTATAAAGATTTCTCGTGAAATACTTTTCAAAAAGTTTTGGAATAGTTTTGGAGAGAGATTTATGTTTGAATTTTGGAACCTAGTATCTGTACTCGACTTTAGATCAGGAAAGAAAAAAATTTGTTTCCGCTTTGCACCACTTCTTTCTAATATCCTTTCTTTGTAGAAAATCTGATGTTTTATCGCTTGAATTGGCCTGTTCACATTTTCAATATCACACGAGATATTCTTCCCGAGTAACTCAATAAAAAAATTTCAGTATCAATTTCTATACATTTATTTACACTTCTTATAAAATGTTTTTTAAATAAGTAAATGTGCACATTTAAAAAGAATTCAGGAACTATTATACTATTGATATGGTAGACAAGAATTTTAAAAAATGCATTCGATATTGGGCAAAAATAATATACTGGAAACAAATAATTAGACAAATTCAATATTGACATAGAAACGTGTGAAAACTAGGACATTATATAATCAGTGAAATACAAAAGAAAATGATTATTTCTATTTTTCAAAACCCACGTGGCTTAATCTAGTAACGTTGTTTAGCCATGAATAAAAACACGCATATTCAAAATAAGTGTATATATCTTGCATTTTTAAATTATATTTTTGAAGTCAAACCACATCTTAAACTCAATTTCACATATAAATTATTAACTTTTCAAGCTTGAATGTCTTCTCTTAGCTAACATTCAAGATATTGAAACTTATTTATTATTGGTAATTTTTTTTATTTTTTTAGATATTTTATTTGTTAAAATACACACAAAATGCTAAAAAGACGCAAATTTTTCTGTGAAACTCAAATTAAAACAGATGCATTTTGTTTGTAATAAACAGGTCTATGTATTAAGGAAAAATTATGTATAGAATTACCTTTTCAAGTGCAAAGAGTACTACTACTCAAACATACACATAATTAAACCAAAATTAGATAAATAGCAAACATTATGGAAATAAATAGCAGTAAAGAAGATAACTTTTCCCATATAAGAGAACACAACATGTCTGATAAATATCATATACACTTTTAACACTTGTTTATTCTGTACATTTGCAATTGACTCTTTTGCCTTGTAGCTTGTTCAAACTGTGTATGTTTTGAAAAATTTGAAACAAGAACAATGCGAGTATCTTTTACTGCCTCGCACAGACGATTGTTAAATTAAGTGACCGAGTCCACATGATGCAGATAAGGGCCAATAAGATTTAAATTCATTTTCTATCTCAATTCTGTCTCCCCTAAGATCAGAGAGCTGATCTGGTATCTCAGGCAGGATGGCGGTAACTCTAATATACTTATTTACTTATTCGTGTAAATATTGTATTAGGAAATATTAATTCCGCTGCCGGTGTCCTGGCATTGAATATTAATTGAACATACACCATGGTAATATATCTTCCATGTTTTAATAAATCATGTAATTATAATTATAAAATAAATATATTCATAATCAAGCATAATAAAACCTTTTATTGTTATGTTTTCATGACCATGTTTGCCTGTAAAAGTTTCAAATATGATTTTTTTTTTGCAAAAGGCAACTATGCTTGGAAGAGAAATAACATTTTTCGAGCAAACATTAATTTTGAATTTTGGAATTATTTATCTGTAAATTCAGAAATGAATATTGATCTAGTTATAAATTATTCAATTTTAATATAATCGAGATAAAGTTCATCGGAAAAATAAGGCATACTTTTAAAGATTAAACTGTGAAGAAAAAACCGATCACGTTCAAAATTTAACTGTTTTTTTTTTCTTTTAGAATAACTTTTCTTTAAATATATTATGTGCAATTGCATTATCTAGAGTGTTATGAATAGTTAATATATTAACACAAAGGTACTAATAACTTTCAAATCCAAAACAATATTTTTTAACAAAAATCACGGGAATTCGACGCATGCACCATTTTTTTTAGTGATTTCCTAGAGGGACACTTCAGATAATACCGCCAATTGTCTTACTATCGGAAACACTTTTTAATAAAAGGAAAGAAAGAATGAAGCAGAAAATAGTCTCATCGAAATCATTAAAAAATGCTACAATTGATCACATGATCCTTTTAACCAGGTGATAAAGCTGAAATAGTTAGACAGAACAATAAGTAAAGAAAATTTCATACGAACTCGTCCAATTATCATGATTTCTATTTTCAATAAACTCCCAAAGCATATTTTGTTATACAAAAAAGTACGCCTTTAAATTTTCAGCAATCTTGAGATCACAACTTAATTATGAGTCGAATATATTATTTTAAATCTTCACTAACATAAAGCCACACAAAAATTCCAATTCAATGTTACTTAATTAACGTTTATATATTGAACCCAATATTTATCGAAAATCGATGAAATTAATGACCATGTTATAAACCATCTCTTACTTCATTTGCTTGCTGCTACAAGAATCTACATTCTTGAACCTCATTTTAGGTTTATTTACTTTATATACATCTAGGTAAGATGCTTACCTGTAGGATAGAATATCAAGCACCTGAGTGCTTCATATTTCATTCCTGAAAAATAATTTATAATTCGTGAAATATGATGGATTAGCTATTTCGTAAGGAATAATATTTTCGATCTACTCTTTTAGTCCAAACAAATAAAAAAATGCATATTTTTTATTTTAAATATTGAATTTGTTTACCTGAAATTAGTACTCTGGACATATGTTTATGCATTCAAGACGCAAGCAGTGACAATTCAGTTTCAGCTACGCCATATTAATTACCACAGAGTGTCATACAAAGAAAGGCAGAATTATACTCTTTTCCATATATCCTGAAAGAGTTTGAAAACCATATTTAGAAAAAAAAATGTCATGACCTCTTTCAGGAAAAGAAGATTGCCGGAAATTTTAGAAAATTTAAAAGAAAACTTATTAAATTATGGAGTAACTGATCTTTGATTAATGATATTATTAATTAGGATTATATTAAGATAAAATAAAAATTTTGTACACCATCCCCATTCGTTAAAAAAATTGCTCTTGCCAATTCAAACCCAACATGAATTTTTTCATATTATGAATACATTTCCTTACTATTTATCATTTTTCAGATTAATAGTAATATTTTTATTCATAATTTAAATATGACTTTGCTAAAATCAATATATACTGCTTATGATCAAGGTATATTCATGTTACACTACCACTGTCTTCTTCGAAATGAAACATAAAATATTTAAAAATATGTTGACTAGTAAAACTACACAATATTTTTGTTTTACTTTCGTATTTCTCTGGTATGCTGTACTCTCCAAGTTTCGGATATACAGTTCAATGCGCATCTTACAAAATAGTCGGCATATAATGATGAAAAATTTTTTTCACCCTCTCTACACCTACTTTTGACCTATTTTATTTCTCAACTTAAACGTGTAACACTTTTTTACTGCATCGGGTATCAGGGATCAAAACAATATGTATTTCAAATTCTATAACTTCTTAGTCTTGCTAATCAAAGGTATATAAATGTTATTAAAAAATAAGAATAACATTTGTCATTTTTGAATATAGCTTCCCAAACAGCAAGGTTAGTCACCAAATGACTGGCCAATCGTCGAAACCATTGCCTATGATTCACCAGTATTTCGCTAATGTCGCCGAGGCATTGGCGCGACATCGGACTCTGATCATATTTTTTTTCTATCGCCCTGAAGATATCCCTCCTCCTTTCTTTCTGTCACCTTTTCAAAAAAAAAATCGCAAGGCAACTTGTGAAAACGACCGGTTGAAAGCATTCGCTCGACAGTCCTCTCGATCTCTGGAAAATCGCCTTTTTTACGTGGCGCTATGCGAATATATTTTACTAATTTATCGTGAATCACCAGGCCTGTATTGGATTTTAGAATTCAATCAGAGAATGCGTGCTATCATTTTAAGAAACTTGGTAAGAATTATTTATTATTTTATATTTGTAAATTGTATATAATTTAGATTATGTTTGCTAAAACCACTCGAACTTTTTGATTACCTGAAACATGGGAGTTGCACGTGATATTTTTAGTAAGCGCACATTAAGCCTAAAATATATTGAACTTAAAGATCCATTATTGATCTTTCTATTTCATTGAAGTGTTGAAACTTTGTTAATTCTTTGTTAATTGAAATAACATCATTTATTTTCTTGTTCTTACTTTTTTCAAGCAAGTTTATTTTCTGTAATTTTTTTTTCCTTCTTTTAAACTATTTCAGATAGATTTCCTTTTCATTTACAATTCCTTTATTTTTTTCACTACAATTTCTAGTGAAAGAATTTTTTAAAAAAATATTAAATTACAGTCTTATATTTTGGTTATGCAATAACATTTGTGTAATTATTTCTATTTTGACATGAGACTAAAAAAAAAAAATTCGCAGAATATATTTATTGTAAAACTCTAATTATTAATATATATCTTTAAAACTTGTAATTATATTTATGAATAGTAATGAATAATAAATTATGTAATTATACTTATATGAATAGCTCATACTTATTTCATCTTTCATAAAATAATGACAAATTTTACTGGATTATTTTCATTTTTCTCTTTTATTCTAAACATTATTTTAAAATTTCCTGTACAGTGTATTAGCATATCAAAATTATTATCATGTTTATGAAGTTCCATAAGACTTTCGCTTGTTAATAACACATGTTCCATTGTCAACAAATATTTTATTGTGCATTTTAAAAAGAAATGAAAGTTCAATCATTATTCTAATTAAGAAATATGTTTTGTCGGTTCATGAAATCTGGGCATTTAAGGAAAATGATCCTGAAGGGAAGTAAACGTATACTATTATCTGCATTACCGGAAAATATGAAATCCAACATTTTATAGAATGACTGGACATTGAATATAAAGCTTAAACTTGCAGGCAATGTTTGAAACAATTCATATTTAATATATTTTCTAAACATTCTATAGAATGCAGATTGATAACTTGGGAAGTATGAAATTCAGCTCCAATTTTATCAATGGGAATTTTGTGAAAAACTTAGCAGGCAATTGGAGGTAAAATTAATTCTACAATCAATCAAATACAGGAAAAGAAAAATGTCTCATTGTTTCTTTGAAAACTACTGTGCGAGTACATATTCCTGAAATCTACCAAGGAGCAAAACGATTTGCCCAATATATTGACAGTTACAACGTATGTGATAAAGTATGGTTTCTACAGGCTTAGAACTTCAGCAGGAAATTTAGGACAATTATATGCAAGAACTCAATTCTTTAAGAATTTGCTTATAATTGAAACATACCAGACCATGAAGTTCCTATCATGTCATTAGCAGTTGCTTAGCCCAGTGGAAGCAGCAAATGATTTATGAAATGCATTTGTTGAACAAAGTGACAAAATATGAAAAATGTAATATCTTTGCATGAAAAATGTAATGAAATGCATTTCTAAATATCATTCACGCCTACTACATTGCAACAAGTAGGTTAATTTTAATTTTAATTTTTTTTGTTTGAAAACTTTTCCCTTCATAAAAAAGACATAAATTTTGTTTTCCATAGCTTTCATTTTTCTTTATATATTTTAAATAAATTTTTAGCAGTACTCTCGTAATGAGGTATAAAGTTTCTACAACATGAAGTAACTTTATAAATTAAAAATAAATATAAGTAATTTCATAAAATTGAAAGAAGTACTGCAATTGTCTGTATAGAAACTCTGTAAAATAGTCAGAGTTAATCATAGATTAAATTTTGTTCTTGTTTCATAAAACCTAACCAAACTAATCATAAAGCAGGAAAACATCAGAAATTTGAAGTAAATAATAAATTTGTGCTCGTAAAATGTTGCCTATTAGACATTAGCTAATATTTATAATGATGCATAAAGTTTCTTCAGCATGAAGTAATTTTTGTAAGTTAATAATAATTGTAAGGAATTTCATACAATTGAAAGAAGTGTTGCATTTTTGTCTAATATACAGAGTATACCGCAAATTAAATTCGATTCTTTTTCTACATAATAAAACCTTATTAAACATAGATCAAGAAAATATTAGATTATTATTAATTTGTGCGGACGTCGCGCGTTTTGTGGGGTGATAATTGACCAATGATCTTTTACTGCTTCGAATGTACTTTCCGAAACAAAATAAAAGGACTTGAGAATCTCGAAATAATACACTTCTTCGAAATAATAACTTGGACTTTAAAATTTTAGCAATGCAGAAATTCAGTTTCTGAAAAAGGAGATTTACATTCTAAGATTTTCTCCGTTAATTCCAAGAACAGTGATATATGTATAAAAACTATTGCAATAATGATTGATATTTATTTCCGTATATATATATGTATACATATATCAAAAGAAAAATGCGTATTGATTCATGAAAGCTGAATGTTGCTGTTATGTTTCAAGAATGATTCATTTTTTTAATGTATTCCTATTGCATAAATGATCATAGACAACGAATCAAACTTTCATAAAACTTTGTTCCACGATCATTTAGTCATTGCCTTCCTGACTTAATTTGATTAATTATAATTTAAGGGAAACTTAATTAATTAATAAATATACATTAATGAGCAAGTATGTTTAATCTTCATTAAATTTTCATTAAGATAATTATATTCGCTACTTCAGAAAAAAAGTATACAATTTTTGTTTTGCAAAAGCGTGTTTTCCTCAAATTAATGAATTTTTAACGTTTTCTGAAATATGACTTCTTTAAGATACTGATTTGGGTATTCAAAGCTTTCCTTGGGTCTCTTGAGAAATTTGAAAAATCAAAATTACGAATTACTTCTTAAGAATTTTAGTTTATATTCATTCATTTTATATTAATGACCAGAATGAATAATGTATATCAAGTGGAGTTTAAATATTTTGTTTTAAAAAGTTAAATTAAAGGCTCTAAACTTAAATTTCTTTTCTTATGTTTAAAACATTTTCTCATTACATAAAATTTTGCATGAATGCTATATATCCAAATAATACAATCTTCAGGGAATACTCTAAAGGAACTTTACAATAATAATACAATCTAAAAGAATTCTTCGTTATGAATTTTTATTTTATTTGATTAAGCTCAAAATTAGAATCGACATTAATCATTTGGAATGTGTTTGGTGTTCAAAAGTTCAGCAATATTCATCATTCCCGATTAATTAGGATAAAGATTTCAGGAGGAATTTGCATGTAAGTTAAATCATAGAAAAATGTTTATAAACTATTAATTGTTTAGGGTAAGATACCCGAGTTATAATATTGTGTAGCTACAACGAACTTAAAATGTTTTTTGAATAGATAATAAAGTATTCGAGTAAACGGAATTTTTTCTCTGAAATGAACTTATTAATTTGCATCCTGAAAATGATTAAATTTTAGAATATTTGAGACGAGTAATGGATTTAATTAAACTTAATATAGCAAATGTATGATTTGAGTGCATTACAAACATAAGAATTAAACCATACAGTTTGAACGTACTTTGAGTACTTCAAAAAATTTCAAAAATAAAGCACAAAAAAATAGCAATTTAAAATAATGAATTCCCTACCTTAAAATGCACAAATAATATTTTATTTTGGTTCAATAAAATATTAAAAATTTTCTTCCATAAAATTTCAGTCCATATAGAATTTTTGCAATCACTTTGTCTTCTATTTATTAAAATCTCCCACTGCTTATAATGATCCAAGTCTTTAAGTCTTCTGGTAAACCAGAATATAGTGCAAGAGTAATTTTATATGCAAACAACTAAAATCATGACATTTTATTAAATACATTTGTGATGCTAGGTTTATCAATTCCCGCCATTGAGCGACGCCTGTGATCTTACTTCCAGCCACTAAGCAGCTCTCTGGTGGAGAAAACCTGAGCGAAGTCCTGAGTTCATGTCTGGACGAGGCAAGTTGATAACGTCGTACTAAAATAATTGAAGACGTATGTGAAAAGACGGAAGGCGAAATTACGACGTGTTTCTAAAAGACGAATTTGCATGTTAATAGACGGACTTGATGATCCATTCCATAATGCAAATTAGTCATCATAATTTGCTCATTATTAACCTTTCATTGTCATCTAATAAATTCTAAAATATCGTTTGGACTTATTATTGCTTGGCCATCACGACCCCCATAATATAATATCACACTCTCTCTCCTATTATTTTTTATCATATAAATTATCTTTTCATGTCATCAATATACAGCTTTGAATTGCCTTGTTCAATTTTTATTATTTCCAAATTGGCCTTGCACCTCTTACAAAAACGTGTATTATAAATCGAAAACAAAAAGCTATCACAAGAATCAAAGTCTGATGAGTAGATAGGATGTTTAGTATTGTGTTCTAATTATGACATAAAAAGCTTCGGATTATCATTTTTATTTTCATTACATTGTCTCCAAAAATAAACTTTCGCATTTCCCAAATTGCATGAGAGAGGTTCAATCATTTTAATACTGCATTATAAGCTGGAAGTGAGTAAATGCTTCACTAAATTGAACTCTTTAAATGTTTTTGTTGAGTTTTTGTTATTACTATCATCTTTATTCCATCCAAAGATAATAATAAAATTAATGATTATATTTGTAAAGAGCAGGAAATGCTATTTAATAAAGATTCATTTGAATGAAAGGATCAATTTTACCTGATGCAATAAAATTTACTTTATTATTGCTATCACATTTATTTCAATTATTAATAATTATTTTTATTAGATATTTTTGTTAATTACTATTTTAATTATTTCTTCCCTTTATAGCTGTCTTAAACAAGAATTCACTTTATTAAAAAAATGTTACGATAATTCATTTATAACTAGCTATTACCCGCGACTTCTTTCGAGTAGAAATTTAGGGGTGTATATACTGTGCAGCAACAGATTGTAAATCCCTCCACGCTTTTGCGGATGTGTTAGGATGGGTTTAATTCGTCAAAATAGGCATGAAAGAAGCGATGAAAGGAGAAGATGTTTACATTTACTTGTATCTATTAAGGGAAATTCAAGATCAATAGTATACCAGAAATGCACTCTTCGTTCCACGTCACACTTCTTAATGATATGGAGTCTTAACTTTGCGGTCGTCACAGAATCTGTTCACGAACAGTATGAAAACGTCAGTGTCTCTCAAAACTCGCCTGTGAGAAAAACGGAAACGCCGCCCATTACAACTTGGATGTCCTGTAGGCTGTGGTGTAACGCCTCTATTGCATGTCTGCATGACATTGTGCACTCGTCACATACTATTAACTATCAGGAATTCTCCGGTCGCTGTTTTAGATGACGTTGCATGTTGGAGAATCTTCGTTTGCAAGATTAAGTGACAATAATAGACGGGAAGTGCAATCCGGTAACCGTTAAAAAAGTTGCAGCAATGCCGGAGGAAGTTAATGCCAGAGCTGTATTACGCCCCTCGCGTAGTTGGGCTTGCAGGAAATTCAGAACAAATGTCTTATCTGTACCCACTGGCGCGTCAAGAAAGAATAATCCCTCCTCTCCATTATTTACTCCGCTCAGAATCGTTTCGTAGAATTGATGCCGCTTGGGAAGTAATCGTAGTGTAATTTCATTGACCTGCTTCAAAAACCACAGTGTCGTAGTTTAGCTCCTTCATAACTTCGCTAATAATTCCCCTCTTCGCTGAAGTGAGGTAGGCCAAAATCAACGATTCATTTTCCAAATATGGAAACCTTTTTATCCTCTATCTATACCAAAGCTCTGGTAATGATTAGTTTATTGAGAGTGCAATTCAGTTTAAGCACAATATCTTTTGATAAAGCCTCCTTGTGTTTATCCCACAGCTGGAGGGTGTTTGATAGTCCGCAAATGCTCATTAAAAGTACAAGCAGGTCTTCGAGCTAGGCTCATAGCTCGAGCTTTATTACTCCTCTTCGAAAGATTATATTTAAGTTTTCTGAGCATTTCGAAAAGCTATCAAATAATGTTAAATAATAAATTAAAAATTAAAACTAACCTAAAAATGATGCACTTAAAACTGTAAGAGTATGAAAAAAATATAAAACTAACAAAAATACATCTTATTTACAAAAACCCCCAATTAACCTACAAACAATTTATTTATATTGCATACCTGAAATAAAACAAAGCAGCTAATCAAGTCCATGTATCTTTAAAATCAAGTCAAATCTACTTTATTCATCAATTGAGATTGAGGTAGCTACAATAATGTAATGCACATAATTTTGAAACATTTATTTTAAATAAAGTATACAGTTGTCAACAATCAGAACACACTGCGCGTGCGTGAATGTTCAACGCCGAATGAGATAAGGTAAATGCATGAATTTTCTAAGTGAGATGGGGTAACGTAATGCTGATTAGAAATTTTTAATTTCCGTTATTCTGTTTTATTTTCATTTAAAAGTACTTTAGATCGATTATTTAACAATGTTTGATTTTAAATACATCAAACACTAAGTAAATAAACAGAATCATTTTAAGTAATCAATTGAAAGCAGATTAAACCTGCCCTCAGTAATGTGGGTGGAAAAACTGAAGTAATACAAGTATTTGGCGGAATTTGGTCTCAGATTTTAGACCAGAAAATTATTTTTAATTAATAAAAATTAACCACTTAATTAACTGGAATAAATGGTAGTATACGTTCTATTCCAGACTGATATCTATCTGTGCTAAATTTTATAGAATTGCATTCAGCTGCTCGGGCGTGATTGACTAATAGTAGTATAGTTGTATTAGCTTATTATGTATTCTAACTATCATAGGACTTTTCAGAAATATCTTTAAAGTAATATATGAATGCATCATTATTTAATATAATCATGCTGATATAGTATGAAATATATGGAAGAGTATTTAATCATAATTTATTATGTGGTGCTATGAAGAAGCAAAAATAAACTCAACCGCAACTTATAGGTTTTATTATTGAATTTAGAAGTTGTATGATACATCAACTGCGCTTTTTTGATTTATTTATATAAGAAAGATACACTCATTACCACTACTTCTGCAGTCTTCAATCGTTATATTAAAATTTTAATATTCCATTTTTATACCGTCTTATTTTGAATTGGATAGTTTTAACAAGAAAACATCTATATGTATGATTCCATGACTTTTCAGTATCGCTTTAGTCATTTCAATTATACATACATGTAATGTATTTTTATAAAAATAATCATTAAATCATACACTGAATTTCTACTATATATAAAGATGTATTGCTTATAAAGAAAGATAACAAAAAATAGGTACCTCGCAATTCAAATCTTTAATTCTATTTTTTCCCCATTGATAAGATAAAAGTAACAACAAAAAAAGAAAAAGTAATAATATTTGGCTTAACTGAACCAGCATTTTTAGAGACTAATTGAATATTTCATTGATTACAAAATGCATTTTGTAAATTTAATGGGAAATGTTTGAATACCGAATGAATTTCCACGTACAACCTTTGATGCCATTATATTTTTTTCCTTATTTGTTGAGAAAAAAAGGAAATTATGTTTGTAAATTCATAGATATTGCTTTGAAACTAGAAGTGAAACATATGCATTTCTTCATACAATTTTTGTCGCATCTTTTTTTAAATATATATTGTTAAAATAATTTATGATTGAAACTAATTTTTTCTGTTATGTCTCAGATGCCTGAAATACACATGACATTTAAAAATACAAAAAAAGGCTATCATTTGTGTCAAAGAGATCTAAATATTGCCAAATGAGGGATTTTGTGCTTCAACTAATCTATACACTTTGAATTTAAATTATTATTAATGATTTATACGCATTTAAATTTTTTTCTTGATGTCAAAGAAAGGATTTTGGCCTAAAAATATGCGTAGAATTAATTGAGACGATATCATTAACTTATTAAAAAATCAGCAAATATTTTTTTAGAAATACCTTATACTAATGCTTTAATAAGCAAAAATTGACACATTTTTAACTTTTTAAAACTAACATTATTTTAAAATGTATATACTGAAACTAAAAACTGAATTTATTGTTAGCCATTGACACAATCCGGTAGAACTATATCAAATTTACTGTTAAGGTATCCGAACACTTAGAAAAGGACAATTTTAGCTTAAAATTATTTTTTTTTAAATTCTTTTATTGCATAGACCAGACTTTGAACTATCTAAAACAGATTTACCTTTATCTCTATATTAATTAGAAGTCAAAATATCAATAATTTCGTAATGATTAGTAAATCGGATGACATTTAAATAGCCCGAAGTATCGATTTAAAGCACCAAAAACGTTAACATTTGTATGAACACAGATTTAGTTTTAAATACGGAAAGTGTTTTGCACAGAAAAACACAAAATGCCAATTAGAGTTTAACGGTGTTTTATGGTAATTGGTACCAAAAGATGCCTTTGTAGAGTTTTGAATAAGATTAGGAGTATTTATGTCTGTACATGCATTTACATTTATGCATTTTAAAGAAGGTGTTATAGAATTGCTGAATATGCTTGAGGTTGTTTGAGCATACGGAGCAAATTCAGTCAGAGCATTTGTTGAGATCGACAAAGACAGAATAAATGAATATAAGCAGCTTTCAGTACGAAATGTACAAATTGCCAAAAAAAAAAAAAACTTAAATGATTAAAAAAAGGAAAATTATTCGAATATAAGACGGGAGAAGGTATAACCTATAGATGTGAGGAATTATACGTATTTATGCCCATAATTTATTATTCAAACAAGTCACTGTGGATTTTAAACGCATTTTTCTCAAAACGGGTTTTTACTTATTTGTTTCTCACTTCAAATCAAATACCTCAAAATATAATTATCATATTACTATGATATTTGTGGAAGATCATCTTTATTCGATTTTCTGGGGAATAAACTAAAAATATTTAGATCGAGTTAATACTTTTTTGTTTACAGCCTATCGTTTGAATAATAATGTTATAAATTTATTAAAAAGTACATGATAAATCTTCGACTGGTTATAAAATTATTATTCATTAATAGAACCATACGATTGTGGTTTACTCCCCTGAGAAAACTATTTATTTTGGAATAATATTTATGAGGATGAGAATAATAATTTTTGGTGTAGCCAGTTTGAAGTTTTATAAGAACTTTTTTTAATTTATGTTATTAAATGTGAATTTTCAAAAAGTTTTATAAGGTTTATTACAAATATTGTAATCCATTTACTAATTTTAACTAGTCTTAAACACAGAAATATGGTTAAATCATGTCTACATCATGTTTTTTCTAAAAAAGTGCTCCAAATATGTTAGGATATCTTAAACGAGGTCAGTTCGATAATATATTGTTGACAACAGAATTAGAAAGATAAATCTGAAAAGCTAGGATGGAGTTAACAGCACTGCCAATATTTGAAAGAAAAGACATAAAATTAATATGAATCTAAGTGTGCATTTTTCGAAATTTTAATTAATATTATACATTTGATGCTAGAATCTTAACAACAATAAAGGCAAAACTCTGTAAAAACGATACTTGGGCTTACTGTGATGAAAGTAGATTCACCAAAACATTTTACTCATATTATATCATATTTAATTTCGGCACATAATGCACTACACACATGGATAATATGTGAGCTGGATGTTTATATAAGCCTAATAAAAAATTGCTAATGCAACCTTATATAAAAGTATAGAATCTTCCAATAAGAAGTTTTTTTCAATTGCATTCCAAAGCAACTAGACATGAGGTTGCAGAATCACACTTATGTGGGATTCAGCATTTAAATTTTTATTGGTTATTAGCACAGCCTTTATAATGGCATTGGTAAATATGGATTAATCAGAATAACAGTTTTAACAATTTAATCATAACATAATGTTTCAACGCTCACACCCGATTTAATAGTTTCTGTACGTCTCAAAAACAGCAGGAATTAATCTCAAGAATCAATAGAAAGAGGTTATTTTGTACTATATAATTTTCAATACATAGCAAAACACTTGCTCAGATGTGAGTATATAGGAGACTATTTCGAGACATTGTTTCCTAAAATGTCTCCATATGCTATAACCCACTTTGTTTCTATTTATTTGTATTTCATCTAATGTGTGCACATTTTAAGAGGTAAGATTTTCCTCGTATTTTTTAATAAATGGTACGACTGTGTATAAAATATAAACAAACAAATATTCATTTTTATGTATGAGATTTGTGTATTCTTTTGGAATTGTAAAGCTTGGTGCTCTTTCGGAATGGTAATGAAAGAAACTATTTATTGTATCTTGTGATTCGTTTGATATTCGTTCAGAATTATCAAGTTTAATTTTAGAAATGTACTTAAAATATGTTTTTTTTTAATTATTAAATTTCGAAAACATCTTTATACCTTAAAATCGTTATTGTAGTTGGAAAGATAATGTTTTGAAAATTAAGATGATGCAAAATTATTTGTACTATAATATGTTTGATAGTTACTAAGAAAATGATACTAAAATTTAATTAAGAAAACTTTAAACCTACGGGATTGGTTTCCCCAAAACTTTCTCAAGATTAGGCGAGATATCTCTTGTTAACTCTGAGAATGACTTGCATGGCATTTGCGTACATTGATTGACAATTAACGTGAATTTAGCATTTCTACTGAATGTCGTATGTCACTTCGGTGAGTTATTTGATGGTTAAACCATGGTAAATAAATTCGGTTAAGATAGGTTTTTTTTTAATATCACTTAATTGTATTATGCCTATAACCATCCCATAGATGTAAATAATAAGCTGACTAAGTTTTATCGCAATTGGATGAACGGTTTTGGAAGGCATAAGAGGCATATAGTCAAACATTCATTTTTATTTCTATAGATAATTACAGCTTAGAATCTATTTTTAAACATTAAACTCTCCAAAAAGAAAATTAAATATGATGTCTCAGATCTCAAGATCTATTAATTTACTTAGCCAATAGGATACAGATTTTAGCACAACTTTGAGAACAACTCTTCAGACCATAACCCGTTTGATTAGCTTAAAACCGTATCACTTTATTTAGAGCAATATATCGAGATAAAACAATCACGGAATTTATATAATATTATAAATAAATAAATGCAGCTCAAGGTTATTAACATTCTTTGATGTGATATTTATATAGACTGAAAACATATCTTGCATTCGGCAAAAATTATTCAAGATGTTTTTATACTAGATCCTTGGAACTAGATCTACAAAATAGATAACAAATGTTCACTAAAAAAAATTCGGTCACTAAAATTAAATTCGGTTCATTTTATATCTAAGAGATTTTTTATAACATTGTAAAATTTAAAAAACAGTCTTTTAGAAGGAAATACATTTTCTCTAACATTAATAAATTATAAAAAATTGTTTTAAAGTATATTATGGAAGAAAAAATGTATTTATACATATGCTATTTGTCAGTATATTATTCACATGCAGCATATGTCAGCATAATTTTCATCGCTTTGTCATAATCTTTGGTTGAATTAAGAGTAAATTTATTTATTTATTTTTAAATAAATTTGTAAAAATAGCTTGAAAATAGATTAGAGCGTTTCTGCGGTAAAATATTTTTCATCTTTAAGGAGAAAAGAAAAGAATTTTAGAAAGATTGCATTATTTAGCATTCAAGAAAAAATAAGATTGACAAATCAAGCTTGAAACAATATTGCTCTATCGTATTTTAGATTAGAAATTTGTGTCTCTTTCAAATTTTTAATGATCTTTTAAAAATAATAACAGTTTTCAGTTACATTTCGAATTTTTTTCCAAGTTAAAAAAAACTGGAATGCAAGCATATTTCTTTTCAATTGTGCAAGCATTCACTCAAACTCTAGAAACCGAAATTATTCAGAATACCAGAAGTGGTTAGGAATCGATATTAAAATATTTGCTTAAGAAATACTACACTCGAAGTCTATTTACTTCTGAATAGTTTTCTACAAATAAAATCTAAACATGCCCTCAGGATAATTAAGAGGAGAATTATCAATGAAATTTAGCTTCAGTATTCATTCAAATATGTGACGTTGGTGAAAGATAAATCGTTTGAAACCATTCATGCAATAAATTTTAGGGAAAGTATGAATAAATATTGACAGTAAATGCTGCTCATAGCTTAAATATTGTAGTGAAATTTTATTCAATAACAATGTTAATACTTTAGATTGCAGTGATTTCAAAACAATAATGTTAACTTAGAAATAAAAGGTGGAATGGCGTTTGTAAGATGAATTATTTTCTAATACCTCGTTATGTAATAAGTTAATTAACAATTCTTTCCGCAGGAAATTGTATTATAATTTACTGTAGATTTATCATACTTTGAAATTTGACACATCTTTAATAACTGTTGATGTGATTCATGTACTTAAAAAGAAAGCTGGCATTTAATGTAAGGAATGCTTAATATTTTCATGTATTGCTTCAACATTCTTTTATTTTTAAAATTTTTTAAGCATCTTTTAATGTAAATTATGCAATTCAAGAAACATGAAGAATATGCAAATATGCTCTTTTAGTATGGGTGCGTGTATTAATCTGGGTAGTTAGTGATGTCTCTGTAAACGATAAAGTGCTTATAATTATATAGTGATGTAGTATAAAGCTTTCTAAATTAGATTTACAAAAAATTTTGATTTTTTAAATGGAAATCAGCATTAGAAATTTCCAAATATAGCTCATGGCAAAAATCGCTGCATATGCACTAAATCGATGAAAATCATTCTTAGTATCCAAAATTTTACAGAACATTTCTTAATCTATTTTGACAGAATGTTATTTGATATAATAAATATCTTCTGTATATAAAAACAAAATATAATTCATTCATTCATTCCAAATATCATATAACACACATAAGTAATTACTTCACAATTTAATTTTTAACATTTCAAAAGAATTTAGAACCATTGTCATTTTATCCATTTACTTAATTTTTCTATATGACAAGCATGCCTAAATAATACATTATACTATTTTTTAAATCTTGAGCCGAATAATGAGCACAATTATAATCATAAATAAGTTTAAATTCTTTATAATTATGGCAGCAATGATACAGCTCTCAATTTGTAATATCGGCTTCGGAACCGGAGGGTTTCAGGTTGGAGACACGATTCCACCGAAGAACCGTCGTGTAAGGGGGTCTCTTGCACATTAAATCTGTCAGTTCAAACGTCTGTCACCCCATCTCCGCACCACCCTTTGGTGTGGTGTGGAGAGGGGGGTGCCAGTTCAAGTGTCGTCCTCGCCATCTGATGTTGGTTCAAAATTACGAGGTCCGTCCCAAAATAGCCCTCGTGTTGCTTTAAACGGGACGTTAATAAAACTAAACTAAACTCAATTTGTAGTATTACGTGAACAAACGGTATCTCAAAAATGTTGATTCATGAAAGTGAGAAAAATATTCAACTTCATTGTTAGTTATTTTTTGATATTTAATGCCACTCGATTGAGAAATTAAGTTAAAAAATACCATATCTATAGTGTTATCAAATGGGGATGTTTGTTTGTCTGCCTGTCACACTTTGTAATCAAGAATTACTAAATTTCGTTCGTGCTTAGTTTAAAGAATGGAAAGATGCACCAAGGATTAATTTTTATTGACTTTTAAATAATTAAATTTTAGCTATTTATTGACCATTTTTTCTTATAGTTTGATTCTTAAAAATGATTTGACGAGATATATAAATAACGCGTTATTCTTGTTCATTTCATTGGAGAAATGAAACATAGCCAATATTCCCTAAAAACGAGTATACTACTATAATTATTTATCGAAATCTATTATAGTAGAAAATATGTAGTGTATCATAAACTTTTGACACCTGCTTAAAACGAATGACACCATCAGAATTAAAAAAATATTCGAAAGCAAAATGTGTCAGACTGAAAATTTGAGAAGGGGAGGTAAAAGCCGTTCAGCATTGAAATTTTATTTTTATTGCATGTGCACTATTTAATAGCATTGATATAAGAAATCAGACATATTTAAGGAATCAGACGTGAATGACTAGTTGTTGTTCAAAGTGACAGTTTTACGCAAAACCTTTTATTGATGAACTAGATTTTTTTTATATTTTACTATATCACTAGAAGATTTTACAATTTTTTTTATTTCATGAGTCTAGAAAATATTTATAATAACTAGAATGTATGGATAGCATCCCAGGGAAATGGCACTCGAGGTATTATGCTTATAAGAAATAGATACACAAGAATAGGCCGCCAACAAAAAAAATTTCACCAAAACTCAAGAATCAAGTTTCTAGCTACCAAAATACAAAAAATTCCTTATAAAACTGTAGGTAGATGTTATGAATAAGACTATAAGCTTACAGAATTCCCCATTATCCATACTGCATTGCTGATCTGTTTGAACTGACATCATGAACATTGCAAATATGTATAGAACAGTTATAAACTTTTCTTAGAGAGGATATCAGTCTATCAGTAGATTGCAGACAGCAGTTGATCTGCCTTGAAAGTGGTATTATCAATCCTCTAAAAAATAACCAGGAAAAGATTGATACTCGAAATTTATAATTAATCTATAATATAGTTGAAATGGTATATAGTATAATATAATTCAACACCAAAATTAACGATGGACACCAAAATTGACTGGAGAATCACACACTGATATGTATCATTGTCCCAAGTTCGTATTTACCTTAATCTATAAATAACAAATGTCTTTCCCCAGATTACAAAGTGCCATGTTATTGAGCACTTAATGTTCAGGATTGTTTTAACTAAAGCAATAATCAGATTCCTGTGTCCAACTCATTCTACATGCACATGTCACAAGGAAAATAACCGAGGTGTTTTGAGATAACAATTTAGAAACCAAAAAAATGACCTCCAAGAATCAAGAAAACTCTTGCTCTAGTAAAATAGAAAATGATTTGCCTGAAAAGAAAAAAATGATTAAGCATCTACAGATTTGAAACCCAAATTGAGACTGAAGAACGCTACACCCGTGCTCACATCTTTCTTCCAAACAGTATATTCTTTAATTCCTTTCTCTTGTTCTATATTTCCTTATAGGGTATATAAAACTGATAATCCATAAATAACGTTAAAAAAATCTTTTGTATTTTGTTGAATAATAAATTTCCTATATTCTGACACCTGAATAGTGGATTAATATTATTCCATTTTTTAAAAAAAGGCTATTCCACTTTTGCAGAATGTCATTTTATGACGCAAATTTTGATTTGTTCCCAACCATTGGAAAATGTATATTTAACAAAGTACAAAATATCGAAATCTTATTAATAATACAACATTTAAATCTCAAGCACACAATTATTTTCTATTAATTTTATTAATGTAATTTTGAAAAAAATTAAAAGAATGTTCTAACATTTTAACTGCCGGCTGTCTAATTCCTTGTTACAATTTTGATGGGGCTCCAAATGTCCATTTACTAGACCGTTTAAATTTTCTAAGGCAAACAAAATCTGGGAGGATTTTCTGATTTTCAAAATAAAAATAATACCTCTGAAGTCCCAGCATTAATCATACATAATGGCTTTTGAACTCAGGTAACTCAACATACTGGGAAACCCAAGTTACTTTTTTCAAAGATGAAAAAAATTATTCCCCCTCCTCTCTCAAAAATTTCAAAGAAAATCCGTGTTCTTAAGTAATTAATACACGAAAGATTATCCTATTTACTGATACCTATAATAAACAAATTTATATTTGGACAAACTACTAAGAATTATTAAAAAAACTTCTTTGCCCTTAAATTTCTAACATTTCTAACTAATAAAGCAGATGTTGGGGTAATGTAATAAGTCACTACAAAAGAAAAAGTGTGGGTATTTAAAAATGACATCCAGGCTTGCAGATCTCAGTTGTTGTTTGATTGAAAGGACGTTTGGGGCATTTCAGTATTGGTAGAATTAATATGTAAATACCTTAATATCTACACAGCTTCCAATGAAGCTTGCATTTATAGTTATATAAAAAAGAGGATTTAGAATGTTATTTACTAAATCCAAGTAAAATACAGTATGAATTGATTTCCTGATCCTTGAGTAACAGTACATTTATAAAAAACATTTATACATTTATAAAGAGACTGAAGGATAATGCTTATGTGCCATTGTTGACTAAGTGCACTTTTGAGTAAGATTATTTTTTCTTCTCGCAATAACTTGTCATACCTGGATTAATTCCACTCTTTCATATATTTCATTAATTACTTTCTCAAAATACTCATAATTCAATTTTGTGAAATGAATATCCCTTGCCGACAGAATTGTACGATGTAAAAGTACAAGTATCAGAGCATTTCTTCACAAAAAGTTGACATGCGATTTCAACCGCTAGCAGTAGAATTATGTGACTCTAGTAAATAAATGCTCATGCAACCCTCCTTTAATATTCCCCATATTTCCATAACTGTGATTATAGATTGAATTATTAAAGAATTTTGAAATACATTTGAAAAATGCATGATTAAGCAACACATATTTAATGAAAAATTCCCTATCAGTCCAGTGAATTTAAAAGGTATTGGAAATTATCAGAAAACTTGTATGGGATTGTTTGTGCATTTCGTGAAATTGTAATATCAAATATACCAGATCATAATGTTTGAAACTTTAATATTTTCCACGTTTCATTTAGATATTCACAAATATCCTTGGTAAATTGAAATATTGTAAATATTAGATTCACAAAAAATATCTATATTTCGTAAGTTTGTTCATCACTTTATGGCACACAAGAATTTCGCAACCTCATCTAAAAATTAAAATTATGTTCGAAAAAAGGGCAATAAATCTTTTTTTTTTTGAAGAATTTCTATAAAACTGCAATGATTTATTACTAATTGTTTCATCTTAAATTCCCCATTCTTGTTACAGCAACATATATACTTAGAGAAAATATATACCTCTAAGATAGATAATTGCAGATGTAATTTAGAAATCGTCAGTGTTTAATTTTTGCTTGTATGGACAAATTTAATGCAAGTGATAGAATTTTAATTTTAAGAAATTAAATATATTTTACAAAATTTCCACAGTAATGAAGCAATTTATATCCATTAATTTGACAAATTTAATAAATTCTCTAAAATAAATAAATACTCTCTTTTATTTCTGAAAGATTAGACTAATTATTTTGTGTTTCCGAGAAATAATTAGGAATTTTTTAGAGAGATTTTATTCTAATTGGAATTTTTTTTTAAAATTTTTACAACAATTGCCACTATCTTTAATAACAAAAATAGTTCCAAAATTAAACACTTTATATATTTACGCTCATATAAAGAGATAATTATATTTACAACAAACATCACACTCCCATCATACTCAAAACAAACCCTTAACTCTTGATCTCATTATTTCATTGATTTTTTTTTAATTTAATGTATAAGCAACAACAACAAACTGCATTCTTTTGTCTATTTTTGATATTTTTTATTTTAGGCTGAAGATCTTTAGCGTTTTTTTTTTGGTGTAGAATTATTATTTCCGGTACTTTATTCCTTTACTTATCCTTTTACTTAGAAATATTTTTCTATTCTTGTTTAAGGCTTCTTTTTATTTTATTCCTTGATTGAATATCTTCGTTAACTAAAAAGAAATATACTTTGTTTAAACAATTAGGCCAAGCAGAGAAAGCATGGATAAGACGGAGAAACAAAAAGCGTGAAACGTTTTTGTTTCTAAGCCTTGCAAACGATATTAAATTTTTTCTTCTTCACTATTTTTGGCAACAACAAAGGAGCTTATTTATTTAAGTCTTTTATTGAGTGAATTCTTTCTACAACTTTTTCACTGTTCCTAACGTGTGTTTTCACATAAATTCTTAAATAAAATATCATTGCGTGTATCAATAAAAAGTAATAAATGTTGTGTTAGTATTAAGAAAATTAATAATAAGCTATAGGAATAATATTGTTTTGTATATTGATTGTTTCTCTTTTTTTTACTTGCCTTAGATGAGTATGAGATACAATAAAATTAGTTATTTTTTATGTTCTTTAGCTATCTATTTGGTAAAAGTAAAAGTAATGAAATAAGAAAAACTTTTTTTTCTTTATAGTTATTTTAATAGATTCCTAAATGTAGTTTTTTATTAGAATAGATAAGTTAAGCATATCACATTTTTTTTTTCATAATTATATTCAAATAGCTCTAAAAAGATTGAATTAAATAAAAATATAATTTAATCACAAAAGTTACGGGCATATATGAAAATATCTAAAATAATTACAGTTAATCTTAATCTCTAAAAAGGAATAGTTTAATTTTCAAAAAAAAAATCCTTTTAAATTACATGCAACGTAAAATTAGATAATAGGTTAACAAAAATTTCGCATATTCTCTAAAATTATGCTGAATTAAACCAAAAAAAAATATAAAGAAACATGCTGAAATGATAAATGATGCTGCATTTAGGAATTTAAATCCAAAACTCAGTTGAATAGTTTAATCTGAACCAAAAAAATGTATCATATTAGCGGTTTCTAACCGGAGAACATTTCACTCTGATAAACAATCACACCTGCCCGCCTTGCTCTATAAATGCTTGGCCTTTTGTTGTTGCCACGGTTCACAAAGCTAGACGAAATCACGCTTTTCCAGATTCAAATCAAGCCATTTCCCATTTTTTTCATTAAATCAGTTTGTAAATATTAAAAAAGCTTTTGAGAAACTGAACAGAAAGAACTGTAATTTTAATGCAATCTACGATGTTTTTCATCAATATCTTTTCATCTGACAAGAATTTCGACTTTTTTTTCTGTATTCACACAGCGAAAACAGAAAGAGTAAATAAACAAAGTTAGAAAATTCTGGAGTGTATAATATTTGTAAACCCCTGAAATTATATATATACACTGATGGAAAAAATAAAAAAAACCCAGAAAAAATTATTGTACAGTAATGAATTTTTAGGAATACATTTGTCTAGGTAACATATTTAATTGATTACAGTTTCAAGATCACAGATAGAGCCATTGGCTAGAAGAGCCATTTCAAATGGGAAATGTTGGTACATTAGTAACCGGTGTAACCGCCAGAATTTTGAATGCAAGCTTGCAAACGTGCATACATTGTGTTGTACAGGTGTCGGATATCAGTTTGTGGGATGGAGTTCCACGCTTGTTGCACTTGGGGGGTCAATGCAGGGACGGTCATTGCTGGTTGTGGATGACGCTGGAGTTGTTGTCCAATGATGTTCCATACATGCTCGATTGGAGAAAGATCTTGTGATCTAGCAGGCCAAGGCAACATGACGACACTCTGTAGAGCATGTTGGGTTACAACAGCGGTATGAGGACGAGCGTTATCCTGTTGTAAAACACCTCCTTGAATGTTGTTCGTGAATGGCAGCACAACAGGTTGTATCACTAGACTGACGTACAAATTTGAAGTCAGAGTGTGTGGGATAACCACGACAGTGCTCCTGCTGTCATACAAAATTGCTCCCCAAACCATAACTCCAGGAGTAGGCCCTGTGTGTCTAGGCCGCATACAGGTCACTAGCAGGCGTTCACCCGGCCTCCTTCTAACCAACAAACGGCTATCACTGCGACCAAGGCAGAACCGACTTTCATCAGAAAATACAACATATCTCCACTCCGTCCTCCAATGAGCTCTAGCTTGAATTTACTCACGTCGCAAACGGCAGTGGTTTGGAGTCAGTGGAATGCAATGTACAGGGCGTCTGGCTCGGAGCTGTCCTTGAAGTAACCGATTTGTAACAGTTCTTTTTGTCACTGTGGTGCCAACTGCAGCTTGAATTTCAGCTGCAGACGCAGAACGATTAGCCACAGCCATACGCCGAATACGTCGGTCTACCCTCTCAGTAGTACAACCCGAACCTGTTCTTCTTGAGGCAGTACCTTCCCTTGATCACTGCCGCAAATACTCATGCACAGTGGATACATTCCTGCCAAGTCTTTCAGCAATATCGCGGAAAGAAAACCCACCTTCACGTAGCCTTACAACACGACCTCGTTTAAACTCAGCTGTTGATAATGGCTTCTTCGTCTTTTTATAGACATCCTTGACTAGCATTAACCCATAACGTCAAATCTCAACTGTAAATAACGATCACGAACCTTACAGCGCTTATTTAAAGCAAACCTCATTTGCATGTTCATAGTGTCGCTACTAGCGCCACACTTACGCGCGTAGCTTGAAGTCATCTTCCAGATGTATAAACACGTCTACCAAATTTCGTTTATCTAGCACAGTTCCTTCCTTGTGTTGAGATTTTTTTCCATATATATATATATATATATATATATATATATATATATATATATATATCAATTAACATTAAATTCTTTTTCTTATTTTGCATTAAACTATTCAGTAAGAAATAAACAAACTTAAAAATGAATATTGAAACCATGAAACAAAAATATCGACAGAACAAAATGTTGACGTCAGCATTTCAATCATAAATAAAATCTTTATCGATATTTCTATCAACATTTTACCATTATTTAATTTTAAAATATTAGCATTTAACTTAAATGCAAGGAAAAACTAGATCACTTTAACATTAATAATTATCGTTTCCAAGATGCATAGAATATGCATGCATCAACATACATAGAAAGGGCACATGAGTCACGTTTGTAAGCTAAGTCGCTTAAAGTTCAATAATCTGCAATTTTTCCAATAGAAAAATTACGTATTGTTGAGTTTGCTTCGGATTTATAACTCTATTTTAGTAAATCGGAGCAATGTTTTCTTTAAAATACAGAATAAAAAGTAATACACGTGAATGAATCAGAAATAAGGAAATCAACTGTGGAGTCTGACTAAAAATATTTTTAAATAAATGCACTCTTCTCGTTAAGCTCCAGAATTTCCATCACGCTTCACATCATACTTTTTGATTTACGCTTCCTTGGAAGTTGTTTCCTTAAACTTATTAGATTTCTGTATTATTCTGAACTGAAAAAAGTAATTATCCAGTATATACAGTGTAATTTTGTTCTGAAAAATAACTAGAAGTCATTAGAGATCATTAATTACTGATTTTTATCCATAGAAATAAATCACAAGGACAAAAAGTGAAAAAGGTTCGAACGTCTAATTGGAAACATTGTGGCATTTAGACTTCATTCATTCTGCCATCTCAATCTTGATTACATAGTTGCTGAATTCTGCGAGGAACGAATTTTATATTCCACAATTTCTGGAGAGATTTCCTGTCTAAAGACACAATTTTATAAGATGAAGTATTAAAACATCATGAGTTTAGAAATATGTTAACACATTAATAATGAAACGATTTTTTTTATTAATTTTGATCAGTCATATGCGATCTTTTAAAATATTCGTGCCGTTATTCACGTTCATTTTATTTTATTAAATACAGTATTTACTAAGAAATAAAGTATTCTTGCACATCTTTTTATAGAAAATAGAAAAGAATGTTGTTAATATGTAATGTTGCTTCCCAACAACAAAATCGTAGGGAAGTGTTTTACAATTAACTCAATTGGATGCTACTCGGATACTGAGTCACTTATTCTCGGATTTGGCGACAAACGTGGCGACTATTTGACGACATGGCAATCACTTTACGACTTAGATGACAAAATGGGGGATAACAGAATCTTCAAGTATCTTGGTGACTGAACTGATGAATAGGAACTCAGATATGTTTGACAGTGGAATTGAAATATCACTGACTGTTCCTGACCCTTCTCTGACCCTCTTTGGGAAATATAAAATGCCGGTAGTCTATGCCGAAGACAGTCGTTCAGAAGTTTAAAGTCACACATTGAGTCAACAACGGATAAGTTGGATCAGTTCAGGGAAGCATAAGCTTTAAGAGGATTTCAAGCAATTGGTGAATTGAGTTATGTGCCGAGACCTGGAGTTTATTATAGAAGCAGAATTGAGTCGTATGTTACATATAAATTACATATTGTATAAAGTCTACAGCTGGATGCAACTAAAGCCAGGAAACAATGGAGAATTGTAGGCGATTGGAGAGACCATAAACAATAGCTACATAGATATATTCTTAAAATTCAAATATCAATTCTTATAATCATTATCATGTTAAGAGATATCAGATGAATATTCTCTTTGAGCTGGGTGCAACTAAAGCCAGGAAACAATGGAGAATTGTAGGCGATTAGAGAGACCATAAAGAATATCTACATCGATTAATTCTTACAATTCAAAGATCAATTCTTATGATCATTATCATGTTAAGAGACATCAGATGAATATTCTATTGGAGCATACTGATTTCATAAATGAATTGGAACTTATTCATCCATTGTATTAACACATGTCAGAGGGAATAGGGATAATCTTTGAAGGAAAGTTTTAATTCTTACATTACTATAATTTGAATGCAGAATTTTCTTTGAAGAATGAAGTAATCTCCCTCAAAGAATATGTTAAAGAGTTAGACGAAACCTGTTGATATAGTAGTTACAAGAATAAAACTCTTGTTCCTGCCATTAAAATGCGGAATTATCCTCAAAGAAAGAAGCAGTCTATCTCAAAGTATCTACTAATAAGTTAAACGAAACCTATTGATATTATGGTTACAAGAATAAACCTTTTGTTTTACATTTTGGATATTCTATCGTCTTTGCTCTCCGTAATAATCTGAGGATACTGGATGATCTAAGAATAGTTATTTGGAATTTTAATTTCAGAAATTGTTAGAAATTATTATAGAATATAATATTAAAATTTCTAATAATAAGAAATTACTAATAAAATTGAGAATAAAAAGGCATTTTTTCCTTTGGGCGAAAGTATTCTCCACTTTAATATTTTATTTTTCTCTATACAATTGTTTATAAGTTTAGCTGTATGAAGTGAATGAATCCTAGTTTATAACATAAATGTACACACCTAACAAACTTTAAAATTATTAATAAATTTAGACCATAACTACTCAATTTGATAAGTTTGCTTATTTTATTAGTTTATTTTTATTATATTATTTCTATAGAGTTTTTCAAAACTTTATTTGTATAAAGAGTATTAATCATAGTTTTTAGTAACTAATTCATAGTTTACTACCTTATTTCTATTTTATTATTTTCTTACAGAGCTTCTTAAATCTTTATTTGTATAAAGAGAGTTAACTATAATTCTTGATAAAAATGTCCATATCTATCTTATATAAAAGTGCACTATTATTTTATTGCCATTTTTCCAAAGTATAAAGTTCGTGTGAAATCAAATGAAAATATCAAGGTGCTAAACATTTTTCAAAAACTATAGTCTTTTTAGTAATATAGAATATTATACAATTAATTAAAAATTATCATTACATAATAAAAATAAATATTTCCCATTGGATCCCAATTTTATAAACAAATTGACGAAATGCAGTTTCCTCCCTTTTCATTTTTCATGAGAGACAAGAATCACAAACTTGCTGAATAATGTTTTCTTTCCTTATCATAACATCAACTTTTGAGGAAAAAATAAAAGACTAAAACTCCGGCACTGCAAAATGAAATTGCCAATCACCTTGAATTAGGGGTCCTAATCTTTAAAAAAAAGATTCCTCTACAAAAGAGAAGATGGTCGAAAAACTCTCATGGATCGATCAATAATACAAATATGCTGAAGGCCATCTCCATCTCCTGCATTAATACCTGTCACAGAGCATCAGGCAAGTCTTCACTCACAGACTTTTTCTTTATATCTTCTATTTCCATTATTAAAATGTCTTCAAGGAAGGATATATACTTTTAGTACAAGTCAATCGAGATTTAATTATTTCTTAATATTTGAAAAGAGAAAAAAAATCTTGTGATGTTATGACAGGAGTCATAAAAGTATAATCTTAGAATTAGCATATCAGTCATTGCCACCATTTGTAGATAGCGGGTGTATTGATCGTGATTCTACCTGTATTCCATTTAAAGATTTAATATTTAATATCCAAAAAAAATTCAAACGAGATTCAATCTTATCAAATCCCCATAAAATTACTATGCCTTATTACTCCGGCACAGGCATGGGGACTTTTTAGCCCCATCTTTTATCTTTTGTTAAGAAATTAAAATAATATTTGAAAGTTTACGCTTGATACATTCTATACCTTATAGGACAGCCAGTTTAGTTTAGTTTAGTTTAGTTATATAAACGACCATCTTTAAAGAAACACTAAGAGCTTTCTTGGGAGGATGTCATAATTTTGACCATTGCCAGATGACGAGGAAAATATCTGAGCTGGTACTTCCCTTTCCAAACTTCCATGCAATACTGGTAGGAGGAGGAGGAGGCATGTACCAAACAGGCTTAGACAGTGGTTCTACTAGGAATTAGGTCCAAAAGATGAAACATTCCGGTTCCGAAGCTGATACATGACACTAAGTCATAACAGCTTTAAAAGAGCAAGAAGAAGTTTAAACATCAGAAATCTAAAAAAAAATGTAACTTATTTTTTTACACTACGGTTGGGATTAAAATGATTGTTATATGTGCTAAATTTTTAGTTCCTCCATTTGACTTTCTTTTTTATTATTGCTACGGTTATGACAGTGTGTGAAAGTGAGCAACAAAAATTCAAAGATCTTTTTGTAAATGTTCTCACTAATATACAAAATGTTAGTAACGCATATTTATCAAATATTAATAAAATTTTTAAAACTTATCTTGATTTAAAATTGGAGTAAATCGCAGATTTCGAATATTTTAGAAAATCTGATAGAGTATTTTTATGCACGTGAATAATGTACCAAATCCTTATATAAAATTCAGTCTCACATGAATGAATTGCGTTTAAATCTATGTTAAAAACTCATTTTATTATGAATTAGAAATGTTAAAATTGTGAATTCTGAGTATGTATCAAAAATGGAAGACAATCGTTGTGAATTTTGAAAGTAGTATCTTTTAAACTTCTTTTTCCAAAACACTTTAAATGTAAACTGTATGTAAAATGCATATTTTTGTATCCCTTTAATATTCTTATTCAGAAAAGAAGCACTTATATTAAAATTAATATAAAAAAATGAAATATAATACAATATAAGGAATATAATGTAATGAAAGATAAGGGGAAATGGAAAACGAGAAAATGAATACAGAAAATAAAATGACCAAGCTCCGTTTTTTGGGGTTTTTTCTTGTTTTTTTGTAAAAAAATCATTTCTGCTTGAAATGGAACATAATTGCATGAAAAAATATTCATATATTCAAATTATATTTTTTATTCAAATAACCAATGATAAAAAAAACAAGTGCCTGATAATTTGGGAATAAAATGACATTCTAGGCGAAATAGTGTTTAAAACATTAGTGAGGATACTGAAAGGTAATTTTGACTCCGCCCTATAATAATAATGATAACTGGGAACTCAAAAATACATTTCATACATTCACAATTTAAGTCAGTATAAAAGTAGTAACTAAAATATTGAAAATTCATTGTGTGTGTGTGTGTGTGTGTGTGTGTGTGTGTGTGTGTGTGTGTGTGTGTGTGTGTGTGTGTGTGTGTGTGTGTGTGCGCGTGTATGCGTGCGTCCGCGCTTGTATAAAAATATTATAATTGTAGAAAAGGTGTACGGAATAAAATTGGTCAGTTTGAAGAAATAATTTTTTTTTAAATTTTAAAGAGGAAAAACATTTTTGGGTTTTATTTCAATGATTTCATTTAAAACTATTTAGAAAACTTTTAAACATTTTTGTGAAAAAATGTAATTAAAATGTGTCTATTCGAAATCATAATACCGAAAAAATAATTCCAGGTCGAATTTAGTATTTTTAGGTCCAATGGTCTATTATACACAGCGTTGTAAACTAGATTTCCTTTTTCCTACTGCATCAGAACGTTTGCAACATCTATCAACGATATTATTACAATGGAAAGGATTTGTAGTCGCTTCTGGGTATAAAAACCTTTGAGCATCCGAAGGCAGAATTCTGACTTCTAACTCGCATGAATATGACACTCACACGCTCACTTACGCAATCCCTTTTTACAGAGAGCACTTTCACATACTTCGCAGACATAACAACCATGCCTGAATCAGGACTCGAAACCAGGAAGTGCAGACCACGTGGAAGATACGCTACCCCTAGTCTAAGATGCCAGTTTAAACATCAATAAAAACATTAAAGACTTTATTACTTAAATTTTGAATGAATGCTATTTCAAATTCATACCCTTTTAAATGTTTTGTTCTGAAATAGAAATTAAAATTAATTAAGCTTCTTTTAATAATTTATTAATAAGTAGGAAATTTCCAATTCTTCAGAATGAATAGAAAAAAAAAGTTTACAGTAAAAAATTCGAGTCAAAAATATTTTATTTTCTGTTCAGAACACCCTATAATAAGATATTAAATTCGAGATTTCTACCTTTAATGAATGTTTCAATTAAAAATCCAGCTTATAATATTGTTACATTCCAATCCAATTTCCACGATCGAAAAAAAAATTAAGCATAAGTTTCTAATTTGAATTTAGGGTGAATACTTATATTTTCTTCATAATTAAGGAATGTGCAGATTCATTTTTATATTCAATTGTTTTATTCTAATTATTTATTTATGTTTATACTTATTTAAATTTCTTCTCAATTTTTTGACGTTATTTCATGTATATATTGGAAAATGAGATTGAAATCAAAATTTTTCATTAACTGACAAACCAGAAAAATAAAAAAAGAGGCAAGAATATCTTATGTAACTGAATTTTAATGGACTTCTAGTTGTTAGCATTCAATATGAATACTTAATACTTCAAACCTTTGCTTTAGTTTATAAAAACTAACACGCCATTCTAAAAACTGCAACGCTTTCTCATTTTTATCAAATAAATATTGTCATCCAATAAATAACATCAAGAATAATTTTCAGTTTCTTACTCTACAATGAATCTTTCGGCTCATATGAGTTAAATTATACATTATATAATTTTATAATCAAAAATGACCAAAATAATTTTTTACAATTGATAAAAATTTTCATTTTATAAAAAGATGTTATCCCAACCATTTTTGAACTATTTTATTTAAATTAAATGATCACCTTTTTATAAAAATTTAAATTTGTGATTGGTTTTTCTCTCTCTAGTGTGCTATATTTTTAAAATTTCATAAATTCGTGCATGATAGATGGTAACAGATTATAAAAATGTTAACATTGTCAGATAGTAAATTTGAAGGAATCAATCAACTTAATTCTGATTCAATGCAAGTGTCTCCATCTAGAAACACGTCTGAGGAAAAATGATTCCATAAATAATAAATTTAATTATCTATAAAATTAAAAATTTATTTTAAAGAATCAGTTTTGACATGAGAAATTATTTAAAGTAAAAAATTGTAATATATACATTAGAAGTGACTTTCTAAAAACTATTTTTATGCTTATTTGAAACAATATTTATACTATCCAAGGATATATCTTATTATCTTTAACCTATCTTATATCTTTTATCTTATTATCTTGCTGTTCGTTTCGTACAACATACCATACATACCACTTTATAAAAATATACGAAGAGTATCAAATAATTTTTAATCTACATACATCTTGTTTTTCAAATATTTTCATATCACGATTTTTTTGTATTTATTTTTTTGAAGTTTTTTATAGCCCAAGGAAGCCACCTATATACATTTTTTTTTTCTTTTGCTTTTCTTCAAAAAAGAAATCTTGCCAAAATAATGGCTAATTGAATCTGTATGTAAACAGAATTGATTTAATAATCAGTTTTTTTACATATTATAATTCCTTATTTAACAATAATATCTTCCATTACTATTAGCAGCTCGCTATTAATTAGTTTGAAAATTTATCTTAAATTGTTTAAAGGTAGAACATGCTTATGTGTGTTACACCTGGATAAAGAAATGTGAAATTAGAAAATAAATAAGACTGCAAGTCTAGTAATTATATTTCGTTAAAACCATTCCCCTTATCTATATAAATAAAAATGAATGTTTCTCTGTATGTTTCTTATGCGGTGCCGTACCGCTCATCCGATTGCGATGAAACTTTGAATAGTTATTTCTTGCACTTACTGGAGAGCTATAGGCATAGTAAAATTATGTAATCTATATAAATAAAAAATGGATATTTGTCTAATTGTCTCTTATGTGGGGCTGTATCTCTCATCCGATCGCGATGAAAATTTGAATACTTATAACATCACATATTTGTTTCTGCTGAAGATGAAAAAACAAAAACATATTGCCAACTCTTAAGTTTTGAATAATAAAGTTAACAAAATAGAAATAATATTATTTACGCTTCTCTTTTATGTATAACTCTATTTCGATGAATGTATTCTTTTCTGATAAGAAAATAAATATTATACTTTCTATCATTCCTAGATAAGCAATACAGTTATTTTAAATTTCAAACGATATTTCCAAAAGTATTTCTTCAGCAGCAGAAACGCGCCGGGTACCAGCTATTCTACTATATTGAAGAAACCAAAATTCGATGGTTAATCTTATTACTCATTGTTTTATCTTTTATTTAATAAGAAAACGACATAAGGATTTAAATATTTTTCCCTGGTTTTGTATTTCATGTTAATACTCCTTTTCTTATTCCATATTTTCCACTGTATATCCTTTATCCCCTTTTGTTAAAATTGATATTTTTATTATTTTTGTGAAAGTTATTTTTTCCCATCATTTTCAATCTATATTTTATTTTTTTGGTAATAACTATTTACAGTTTCCTTCATTATTGTTCAATATTCTCTAAATATATCGAAATAAATTTTGTCTAAATCACTGAATGAAGGATACAAATGAAAAACTCTTTTTGCCCGATATTAATTTTTTTTCTATATTTTTGCAGCAACATTAAAAAACATTAATTATTTATTACCTAGAAACACCTTGTTTTATTAAATGAATTTTTTCAACAATATTTTCACTTCTTTTGATTCTATGTTTCGGGCTTTTTGCACTAAATGACTTTAAAATATGTTTTTTATCACAATATTTAATCAATATTACATTTTATTAAAGAACAATGCTTCTGTATCATATGAATTCTTAATTTTTTAAATTTTCTTTTTCTTTCTGTAACAAAAATAATGAAATTTTTATTTTTTCTATTGTAAAGTACTGAATATAACGGCTTAAAATTGCCAAATAGAAAATATTTCCTTTTCAACAAATTTTTATTTTTGAAATAGCAAATTCTTTTAATTAAAATCTTTTTAGAATGTAATGAAAAAAAGAGAACTTTTTTTAATAATTTAAAGCAAAGCAACAGAAAAGAATTGAAGAATTGTTCTTGTTTACGAAAATTTTCAGCTCCATTTAGAAACTCGCCAATTAAACCACAAAATATTTAACTTAAATAAAGCATTTGTTAACATCGAAACCTATAACAAAATTAAGGAAAAGAAACATATACGTAGTTATAAGCAAATAGTTAAATGTAGTTTTAATAATCGGTTAGACAAAAGTTGCCAGCATCAGTAATTAAAATTCTGAATAGCAGATTGAAGACATGAAAACTAGCAAAACAAAAACAGGAAATTGATCGGTGAAATGATATCTTGAAATGATTGATTCCTCAAATATTATGGCGGATAATATTTAATGCACATACAGTTGAACGAGATCTTCAAGACAAGGATTTATTTTTCTTTATTCCTGTTATTAAATTATCGGTAATGTAAATCTAATACTATAATGCGAGAAATGGTTGCCAAGACGAAAATCGCCCCAGAATTAATAAAATCCGGTAAACTTGGGGGTCTGGGGGTTTTGGCCACGAAGAATCGATTGGCACCGGTTTTGAAGCGTTACGGTCGAGCAGTTCGGAGTTACACCTAGGATATTTTCTAACTTTATTAGTTCGCCATAATGGCTACTTAAATTTTCAAGCCATCTATAGCCAATATGGCGAACTAATAAAGTTTTATGTTTATGCTGTTATAGGTTTATAATATGTTTCTTATGTATGTAAATATGTTTGGTTTTTCGAAATAAATATGTCAAAAATATTGAACTTCAACACACTTCAATCTTTACCTTTACTTTACCTTTGTATAGAATAGTTCCCTTTCCAAACTCTAACTTTGTTTAGAATAGTTTACAATGGTGCACTTTAACCAGTTATCTTTTCACCAATGGTTTCACAAATTTTCTTATGGCATGTATTGTTTTGATAAATCACAATTGAAAATTTAAATCTTCGAGTTAGCTTCGATACCTGTTTTCTCCGAGCGGAGCTCGGTCACCCGCTGGTATGTTTAAATTTTAAAAAAAATGCTTGTTTTCAGCAATGCATCAATTTTCTATCTACCAAAAAACAAATATTTTTTTCCACAAGGAATCTGGCGGTGAAAGCTAGTGATGCTAATATGAAGTTTTACTTGAAATGGAATTCAAAAAGGGCTTTTTGCTCATTAAATTACATGAATGTATTTTATATAAATTTACAGGAAATTACATTTTATGCTATTAAATGTTTAATCAAATGTATTTGTATCAAATCGTTAGAAGTTCATAAAATTTCTAAAACTAAGCTTATTGGAAAAGTATTAAAAACAATGGAAACTTAATTTGAAATTTTTTCTCCAATTCTTTAATAGTATTATATCACGTATATGTAAAATCTATATAAATCCTTAATAATATTGTATTAGATACATACAAATTCTGCATAATTCTTTAACCACATTGTATCACATGTAAGTAAATTCTGTACAATTCTTTAATTACACTGTACCACGTGTACGTAAACTCTGTGGAATTCTTTCATCACATTGTACAACATATATGTAAATTCTGTATAAGTAATTTCTTAAGATATATGTAAATTCTTAAGATTTTCATGATTTAATTTTCTATTTTTACAAAAATGCTGTAAATAATACTTAGAGCAAAGAAAATAATCATTTATACTTAGGATTTATTATTCACATCAGATGAAATGTATTTAGTCAAATCCTCCCTCTCTACTTTTTTTTATCGTCGTCAGTTTCTTGTTGATCCCTTAAATACCCCAGTGACCGATTCTTCAAGGTAAAATGGGAGTTCAAGTAAAAAACTTTTTTCTTCATGATTTGAGCTTAAAGCTTTCCAGTAAGCTGCTTTTCTGAAGAAATTCCTAGAAATACGTAAATCCGGAAGTTACCTGCCATTTTTGATCCCACAGAGGATTTGATTCGAGAAACAAAATTATGCTGCTCCACACAACATTTTACATGCAATCTTGTTATATATATATATATATATAT
>JAPMOQ010036552.1:944044-996290 GCA_026543055.1 Argiope trifasciata | reverse complement strand
ATATATATATCAAGTTAGATTTCTTTATGCTACTGATTTTAAAATAGAAAGAATTAAGACTGAATAGATCTTATAAATATAAAATGTGACATTACATCTTAAATAAATATGTTATTCATCATTTATTTGATTTATAATAAAAAGACGGCTTAACATCTTAACAAAGTTGAAGCACAAACGAGGAATGTATTTACTCTTGTCGCAGCAGGTATGTATATGAGCACTGTACTAAAAGTTTGCAGATATATTTTTTTTTTCAAAATTATCTTTAATTTTAAAAAAGGAATCAGAGTAAAAAATAATGGATTTAAACTATAAAGTCTGAATTTTTTTAAATATAATTGTAAAGTGACCTAAGAATAGCTTTGTTCAATAATATGCATCGGAATTCTACAGAAAAATAAGATATCGATTATTGTTTAACAATTTATTTTAAAACCCTCAAAGTTTTCTCGCACGCTTTAGGATGGGTTTAATTGGACAAAATAGGAGCGTAGAAAAAAGATGGTTCAAGGAAATATTTATATTTAACTAATGAATAAAAGGCAAGAAATGTACACATCATTCCACATCTCATCCCTTAGTAAGGTAGAATCGTTGAAAAGTGGCCGTCTCAGAATACTGAAACGAGAAATAGTTTACTATTAAATATTTAATTAATATTTTGAAAACTATTTCCTCTATAAGCATTCATTAATCGATAAATAACCACTTTGGGAAAGCTTTCAGTCTGAGATTTCAGCTTTTCCATATTGTCTCTGATCTGCGCTGAAGAGTGAATTCTTTCATTAAACATGACACAATTTTCTGATAACATCCACCCTCTTAACATTATCATCTAAAAAAAGACATTGAAAGTCTGAAGAGGGAGGATATTCTTCATCCTTCCTCATTGATTTTGTCCTAGATTTACATAAATAAAAGCAAGTACATTTTCGGAGTTGAGTGAAGAAAATCGTAACTATAATTGGTTCACCATCTCATTAATTTATCCTTGTGTACAAAAATTTTATTTTTACTGAATAAAAGGCTACAAGTGTTTAAAAAACTTATTATAAAATTTCATAATTGTTTAAATTTTTTTGTTTATAAGTTCTTTTTAAAGAGTAGGACGAGCATTTTTCTTTTTTCAATTTAAATATAGAATATAGAACAATATTATGAAATGTGTTTTTTTTTTTTTTCATCACTCACTGGTAGCTTCAAAGCGACCTATTACTTCTTCAAGTGTTTATCTATTTGATATTCAGTTTTAATAACAAAAATTACATAAAATTCATACAACTCGGAACTTGAAATGCATTATTAAATTAGTGCTAAATTATTGAGAACTCCTTTAAATTATTCAAAAGATTTTATAATGATAATATTTATACACGCGTATTCAAATTTGCAAAAAAAAAAAAAAAAAGATAGAACTCTTAAAAAATATCAGTAAACCCAAAATAATGCTGGTTTAAAGAAGAACTATTGAATTTTATTCTCTCTGCCTTTCTATATGCTGTCCTTCCACGTAGATATCTACATAAGGATTTAGGAAAATACATGTTCTAAAATGCTTGCATAAGATAATGTTTTGTTTTAATGATTATATGGTGTGTCCCAACAGAAGCAACCCCAATTCTTCTCGGAGATTCTTCTACCTAGCTACTTTTTTGTTTGAATTTTAGAGGAACTGTTTATTGCATAGAAGCTTATGATAAACATGATAGTTTAATTTTTCATTTCTCAGTTATTCATTTTATCGCTCTTTTTAACACAGCGATTCCTGATAAAAACCCCGAAGAGGTATTACTCAGACAATAAAGATGAATCATTTGGCTCAAAAGCACAGAAAATCTGTCCAATTTGACTATTTAATTGAGAGATATCTGTAAAAATGATTACATCAAAGTTTGGTTATCCATTTTTTTGGTATCTGCCTCATTTCACAACTCTAATATTCGCTAAGCAAATCCAAATTGTAGTACATGCTTACCTCTATGTGAAGTGAGTGCTTATTCCTGGGAAGTAATTTATTCATGTTATATTTCACCCTAAAATGTTGATTCGATTTAACATTAAAAGTCAACCGTTTCAAGTCCACAAATAATTTCTAGAGCTTTAATAAAAACTCCCATTATTATGAAACTTAGCTTTCTTTGGATACTTGTAATTTCTTAAACTTAATGTTGAGTTCGTCAATATAGAAGATATAGCATACATGAGAATTTTTTGAAGAGTTCTGCAATAAATCACTTTAAAAGCTTTGCCTAAGAGCTTCTTCGGAATTTCGCAAACAGTTTGCGATTTAATTAATATGTACTTGACCATTAAGTCTATCAACCAAAATAATTCCTAACGTTTTGCACTGAAGCCTGAATTTCATTGAATTACAACTGAATGGGCAGTGTGAGAATAAAGTAGTTTTTGTCTCACAAATTTCTTAGAGGATACAATAGTCCCAATTTGATAAATAAAGTCTTTTTATGAGAAAAATGTTTTCCACATTTTTTATTTAACTTTCCTTTATTTTTGTGTCACTGCCTTTTAGCCTTTATTGTATGCATTTCTAACTCAACCACATATAAATATATATATATCATCCGCAGAACTTTTGCACTCATGCTAGAACTTTTATGTCGCAAAGGAATCCCAACGATATTGCATCATATATGACCGGTAGCCAACACAAAAGTCCGGATATTGAGCCCTGTAGGCAGCGTTTTGCATATTCGTGAGGACATTTCTTATTTCTAAAGGATAAGAAACAGATCAGTGCTACCCAAAAGCCTCGATAGTAATCAGAGTTTTTTCTAATAGGGCATTTTAATCTTATTGAATTTTGAAGAACAATGGCCCACCTGATTCTGACAAACTCCTTTTTCATAAGCAAGATATTATAATTTGTACTTGTAATTTATTACCTTTTGCTTCTTTTTTTACTTTACTATCTTTAAGAGGAATAATTGACCTGCGCACTTCTCCTGGGTGTAAAATTGATAATTTCTTAATTGCTTTACTTTTAAAAAATTGAAAATTAGCTAGAGTTTGGATTAGCTTCTAAAAATTAATTCAAAAAATTTCATATTTGACTCTATAACTATGTGGCTTTTCACTATTACACTATGAGCTATCTTTTTCTTAGTGCAATTCTAAGTTAATATACCAGAATATAATACACTTATAACAAATTTAAATTTCTTGTATAAATGTCTCAATGTTAAACACACTATTCGTGAAAGTCTTTCTTTTCTTGTTTGATTAAAATATTATATGTTCTTAAAACATTTCCATTACCCAATGGCATCTATTTAGAATTTTGCTTCAAAATTTAAAAAATTCCATAGCTCCTTCAAAACATTAATTATTTTGTTTAAATATTATATCTGTGTTGGCTTCATTCGATATCTTTATTATCAACATCATTGATAATAAGTCTTGGCTTTTCCTAAATTGATTACAGGTATTAAAAGTTTTTGATAGTTTGGAGTTAGATTTAATTATTTTGATTTCAATAGACATAACTTTCAGATATTTTATTTCTGCTATTAATCATTTTTGTATTAGCTTTCGGATATTTTTGTTAAAAGAATACATCCTTTTTCTCAAAATATTACTAAAAACCACTTTTAGAAAATTGTTTATTAATGTTTGGCTTTTTTTTACGGGCTACTTATTCAAACGTTGGTTTAGTGCCAGGGGAAGAATTTTTTTGCCGCAACAACTCAGCAACACGCTATTGCATTATTAAATATTTTTTTTTTATTTCATAAATCCTTTTTGACTTTTAACTTTAAATGTTTCCTTTGTTAACTGAAAAATAATCGACAGCATATCGTGTTTTAATTTTTTTCTGCAATTCTTCACCTATTCATTTAGAAGATCTTCATATTATTAAGACAAAAGAATTAATATAATTTACTCCATGTCTATCATTATTTTGATTTTGCAATGCATTAATTTTAAGATTACAAGCATTTCTCATTGTAATTTTTTTATCAATTGGATTTGTATCTATGAGTTGGAGGCTCCACAATTTTAGCATCTTGTTTAGTTAAATTCAAATTGATAATTGATCATCGTCATGATTGCTTATTAATATTTGCTATAATTAATTTTCCATATCTAAGCTTTATAAATACGTTGAAAAATGAATCGAAAAATTAGGATACTTATTTTAATGGCCAAATAAGTTAGATGTTCAGTAATTAATTGTTTTTTTTAATTTGTTTCTTTTTCAATAATGTCTTTAAAATAACTCAGTTTCAAGTAAAATGTTAAAAAATTAGAGAAACTTGGTGCCACAAAAGATTTGAGCACAATCAAATGAAAAAATATTTAATGGCTAGAATGTTCGTAATTTAATTGAAATTATTTTAGTTTGGCATATGGTGTCAAAATAAAAGACTAAATATTTATAAAAAAATTATGTCTCGTTAGAACTGCAAGTAAAGACTAATTTCTTAATGGCCCAAATCGCTGAAGTAATGAAAGTTAGTTACACAAACCTGTAGATAAATAATGTTATAGCGAAATTCATCCATCTAATTTATTTTTAATGAGCTTTCACTATTATACATTACTCTAACTAAGAACCAAATATCAGTAATATCTTTTATTTTAAATCTTTTTTCATATATATTAGAAATCATTCGAACATTTGATATGCTTTTGAACATTAGATATGGAAACAAATATCATTTTCATTATGCAGTTTAATATCAAAAACGCGACAAACCAGCAGAGATACACTAATGGGTTAGTAAGCAATCTAAGGTCAATAAGTTTAGTATGCTTTCCTGTGCTTAGAAATAATTTAATAATAAATTTTTAAATTATTGAAACTTTTTATAATTTAAATTAGAAAAATAGAAAATCTGGAAACTTAATTTGTGAAGGAAGAGTATCAACTAAAAATCCATTCAAAAGTGATTTTATTTCATTGTTACAATACAGTGAATATATGTATCAACAAACTTTAATAATGTAAATAAAGTAATATAAAATAGCTTCAAATATTATTCTTATAAAAATCTATTTGAATAGTTAAGATTTTTTAATACAAAAAAAAATCCTTTTCTTGCTTTAAGGTATTTTAATTAAGTAACATAAAATTATAAAATATTCCAGATTAATCGAACATATATGATAGAGAAAAATAATACAGAAAATACAAAGATATAACCCAGCATAATTTACCTGGGAGCATACTCAATATTAACACACTTATTTATCTAAAACGATCTTCTGTAAGTATTATACCGAATATTTTCATTTATGTTTGAAATAGTTCATTACTACTTATAGCAAAAATATAATCTTTTTAACACTATTATTTTCATATAGGTTCTATTCTGCTTAACTTTCATTGAGAGCTTTAAATAGAAAGCGAAAATTCTTCCAAAGAGTAAAATTACTTTTCGAAACAATTTTAATACAACAAAACTTTCAAATTATCCCCTCAGAAGGAGTAAGAGAAATCTTCTAATCATCCATTCTTACTCAAATTAAATGTGCTGCTGAATGTAAATTTAATTCCATTTCCAGTGAATTAATTTGTAGAGAATGAGTTTTGTTACCCCTCGTTGAATGAAGAACCTCTTTCTTAAGAGGAAAGAATCCATTTTCAAGATAATTACAATAAACATACCTTGTTATTTTTTATGAGCATTGTTTCAAATAAACAAAGCATTGCTCTTCAGAAGGATTAATTATTAAGTAACAAGCAAATGAATTCCATTGAAATTAGATTCTTAAGTCAGTCATTGAAATTGATTCCTTTTTTTGTATGAATATAATTCATTAAAAAAAGCTTACCTTTAAGGCAAAATACATTTTCTGCTTCAGAAAGTTTTTGTCCTTATGAATCCTGAAATGAATAGAATTGTTCATTGTTAATATCATGTCCTTTATTTCAGACAACTAAATAGGATTATTTATTAAATTAAATTTACTTCACATAGCATGGTTACTTATATTCTTATTCAGTGCAGATTTTTAAATGAATTAAATAAAAAAAAATTCAAAAAACAATGAAAAATTCGTCTTTTAATCTATTATATCTTCATAATATTATTATAATTCTTATTATTACTTTATATAACATTACTCCGTTAATGATATAAAGAATTTTTGATCAAAAATTTTTCTAGACTTAAAGCGAGAGTAAGTAGTTAAGCTCTGCGATTTAACGACAGAGCCAATTATCTCATTTAAATATTTTAATCTTAGTTTATGTCAAAAGACATTTATAAAACAATTTTAAAAATACTGAATTTAAACTTAATGAATTTGCTTCATTTTGAGATATTTAATTTAACTTATTGATTTTAATTAATGGATTTGCTTCCTTTCTTAATTATTTGCTTATATAAAGGGACTCATTCAATTATTTTAACAGAATTTTAAAAATTTATCTCACATTAACTTTTATTCTTTTAGATTATATTATATATAAAGTAAACAAATATCTCATTATCTGATCTAAAATATCCCTACTGTAAAAAGTAGTGGTGATTCGATTAAATGTGCCGCTATAGGCATTTTCAGCTATATGCAGTGCTTATTGAGTTTTTAAAAACTGCAATCCAAATTTCCCATATAGGTAATAAATAATAAAAAATACGAATAATGAAATATTCCATTCTGAATTATTTCAAATTTTTAAAAGTGTTCGTTCGAAGTATAATGATTTTTAGGTATATTTAACACGGATCCTAGATAACTATTTTTCATTGATATCAATTTAATTCGAGGATGATTGGCTACCATAAATATATCATAAATACGTTGCTTAATAATACTTATCTTACATTATAGTGCCGACAAATTATGACCGCTTAACCCTGATATTTTTTTCTTGGTAATGTAATTTCAAATTTTTTTTCGATTGAAGTGACAACACTTTTTGTCTGTGTTCTTAACAAAGACATCGAATCATAACGAGTCAAACAGGCAGATGAAGTTAATTTTATCGCCATCTGGATTACTCGATTCTATTTGGCGGTATTCTGACTTTAAATAAATTATCATAAAAGTTGCATGTTTGACCATGTAATGAAACCGCTAGTCAAAGAAAGTGTTCATTATACGATAATGTTGTGCTATACAGTCAAAGATACGTTTCAACACTTCTGAAACAACTGGTGCAGCCTAAGAAGTTTCACACTTTTCTATGATGCCTTACTCTAAGAAATCCTCTGTTTCTTTAAATGCTAATTCTCAATAGGAGATAAACAGTATAATAACATTGCAACGGAAAAACTATTACTAATATATTGAAGTAGGTGTCGGATGAAATGTATCTTCGTGGTGCTTCAGTATGTCATTTATTTTCTTTCTTCATTCACTTAATAGAGAATCTCTTCAACATGGACGAAGATGAATCAATTACTTCTACAAGACAAAAGGTATCGTCTGTAAATCTAAAAACTTTTTGAGAACTGTCTGAGAAAAACTACATTGATAGGGAGTATAAAGTATGATTCCAGAATTTACTAGCAAATCTACGCCTATAAGGGTTTGATTTTTTAGCTAAAGGCAAAACAATAAATGTTGTATTATTAACTTCATTTCAGAAATATACCCAAAAGGAATGCATAAGACTTGATGATTCTCTGGCTTCTATCACAAGACCGATATCAAGATTCTTGGGTAAGAATTCCACTCATTTTTTTCTGAAAGAAAAGCATGTGATAATGCTTTAGCAGTTGAGTGATCAATTCCAATGGTCAACTGACGTCTTCTTAAAATACTATGAATGGAAAATTTCAAAATCCATATGTAAGATTTTGTTACAAATTAAATGAGTCAAACTAACAGCATAGAGTTTTGTTCTATCATTATTTCTTTTAGGAAACCAAACAGGGCCTATTGTTTTTATAAATCAGTGACATTCAACAATCTTTCGTTTTTAGAGTTCTTTTTTTTAATATAAAATCAGTGTCCTTCCTGATAAATCCATTGGTGCAATATATTCATGACGGATGTCTAGGAAATATCGAAGAGTTTTCTCAAGAGGAGTTAATATTTCATTAAATTTGTTAATATTAATTCGGCAAATTGTTCAATTGAGGCAATATGTATTGCTGATATCCAGTCTTCCAAGAAAATTCGGCATATAAAATGAAAGATGAGGTAGATGCTATCTATTTATTTCAGCTGTTGTAGAAAATTATCGCAATCTTTCCACATGCATCTAAAATCGTTTTAAATGGAATTCACATATTCTTTTGAGTATTTATAATTGGCTTTCAATCATTTAAATTAGCTATATCTCTTGGGGGAAGTAGATCAAATAAGATTAAATTGTTGTTGAGACTTTAAAAAGCTTATCTGCTTTTCAAATATTTATTAATGAGCACTATACAATCTAAATTCGCTTTAAAAATCAAAACCCTGAATTACCTTCCAGATCTCTAATTAAGGAACATTAAACTTAAATCAAATTCATTAAACTGCATTTTTTACACATTTTCACAGTTGAATCAATTTGTAATCTCAACTTTTCAATCTCGAATTATCTAAGTTCTCGTTTTTTATGTAAAATTCTTTTTTTCTTTCTATTTCAGGAGTAAATCTTTCTATTATACAGACAGATGCTTTCATTTTTTTTGCAGAAGCAGTTCTTACTCTTTCATTACAAAATCAAATATTTCCTTAAAACCTTTCCATTATCTTCCTTTATATTATTAGAAATGTTTTCAATGAGTTCCTTTGTGAAAAAAATATAATATTTGAACATTGCATAATTTAATTCAATTTTCAAATTAAAATTAGCCCTATTATTATGCTAGTTATTCTTAATTTCATATATCATAAGTCTTATTCATCTTCTTCAGCATGATATATGTTTTAATACGTTAAATTACGACTCAAATGTACTCATAATAACCATTATAATTTTTTAAAAATGAATTTCCCTTTTAGATTAAAAAGATGAGTTAATTTTCAATTATGCAAGATTTTTCTATTCTTTGCAATCTTGTTTCGTGCTTCGAGCTACGAGACGAATTTAAAACCGTTTATAAAATAATAACATTAATATTTGCATTATGTCATTTCCAGATTTTTACAATTCATTTCAACATCATTTTCATATTTTTTTTTCTATTTGATCATTTTTTTACATATTGTTACACGGGCAATTGCAAATAGAAAAGGAACTGCTCAACTTTATTCTTTTTTCAATAGTTGTAAATGAAAAGTAAAAACACTAAAGAAAGTAACGTTACTAAAACATTATTTGGCTGAAACGTACGTAGGGAATTGTCTACAATTTCAAAATTGTATGAACTTTGAAATGTCCTATAACAATATACTTTTTTGATGTCATATACAAATTCTGCATGGAAAAATTATTCTTAAAGCAAGTTTTGGATAATATACCACAATGGTATTGAGAAATATTTAACATTTTCCATTAAGGGGCTGCTTCTATATTTAGATGTATAAAATTTATGTATTCTTTGGCCGTCGGTTTCAGTACTTTTCATATTTATGATGCTTTAAAAACAGGTTTAAAATTTCATTCTATATGTTAAAATTGGTTTCTATTTTATCCCTGCCGTAATATTTTCAATGAAAATGTATGGGGGTGATTTGTTTGTTTTCACCAAAGAAATATTCAAAAACATAGAAAGTTATGTTTATACTGCACCTGCACATGACTCGTTCTAAGCTGAAAACATCAAAATGTAAAGAATTGCTGTGTGAGCGAAAGTCAGAAAAATTAAAATATTTTAATTGTTTAAAGGATACTTTTAATTTAATGTTAAAATTAATTGCTTACCAACTGAGTGAGAGAAAACAACTGATTTTTGATATTTTTCAGCTGTATTTTTGCATGCTATCAATATATTAGTATGCTTATGGTACATTTTCTTGACAGCTAAATATACGTTTGTCTCTTATCGATTTTTCGTTTAAACTTAGCATACCACACTGTTTTTTACCCTCCAAAACTGCATACTCATGATGTATACTTGTTCAAATGTGGAATAATAATTGTATAATATCATTCTAAACCTTCATTTATTTATTTTACATAACCTTATTTTTAACCCTTTGCATTTTGATGGTAACTATTCAAGATAATGCATCATTTTGTCGTTTTATTTTCTTATTTTTCAATTTTTATTGTTGAAAATGCTTATGTAATGGTAAAATGATGTAAGTTAAATTTTCAGTGAAATTCACCTTAAAACAATTAATAAATATTTTTTTCGGAACAATAAACAAACCCCTGTATTTGATTAGTATTTACTCAGCGGACAAGCCTTCTGTGTGTAAAGGGTTAATTATTGCTTTACTTTTTTAAGCTATCGCTTATCTCCTACGTAATTATTCCATAGCATGCTTTTATCAAGCATACAGATTAAAAATTGAAACTAAGTATTCGAATAATTAAATTTTCTTCGATGTGTGAATAATTTTTGCTATCATTTGTTACAAGATTAAAATTCTTTTAAAAGCATAAAAAGGTGCAAGAATAATGTTTTAATGCCTTTGAAAAGAGCTATTTGTAAAATCGCGATTATTTATATAATTGAGCTAAAACAGAAAATAATTTCAAATATTTTATTTAAAATTCATAATTTATTGTCCGCATTATAAGCAGCTAATCTTTAAAATATTTCTTTAGGAATGAGTTTCCATCAATTATTTTACTATAAATTATTTATTTAAGACAGGCAATTACAAAACTTTATTTCTGATTATTTCGATTTTGATTCATTTCAACTTTCAAGTAAATTGAAATTTAGTATAATTTTTTCAAATTTAATTTGTTCCACATAAATAGACCCAACTATCTTCACCATATTAATATTAAGCAAAACCTGCCAATGCTGTATTTAGAGTATGAAAGAAAATGCAAAATATCAATCAATACGTCGTGATTTATAACAATTATTTAAAATTCATCGTGGTAACTTTATTTTAAGGATTGTAATAAAACAATATGAATGCGAAGGCATGTTACATGCGAATTGAAAAAGCAAGCAGAAAATTTCACAGAACAAAAATAAATATGATAAAAGTATTTTTTAAAGGCATATTGTTATACATTCAGGGTTAATGATATTCGTCTAGTTCACATAGTAACTTATTCCATGGCAATTGTTTATTTTTACATATTTAAATTTTGCATTGTAAAAATACATACATATTTTTACATTTTAAATTTTGAGATTATTGTAATTCTTTTCTTGAAATAATTTATTCTAAGATTTCTTCCTTAATTATTATAACGAGAATTAAATCAGAGATATATTGAATGTTTCAGACGCAGACACTTTTAAGCTCTGAAAATTCGACGTTTCAAAGTAGTCAGTATCAATTTAGAAATCCATATTTCTCCCACTTTCACATATTTGTTGCCAGGATCTAGATTAGAGCTCTAGGCAAAGTAAGAAAATTAGTATAAAATGATCAGACAAGAATGTCTTTTATCCCAAATCTCTAATATTATTGATTATTATTCTAATTAGGATGGAAAGTTTTACAACAATTTAAGAAGCTTAATATAAGAATTCGAAAAACATAGGGATAACATTTGTAACTTTTTTACATACATATATAACAAACAACACTGGTTGTACATTTGGTACAATAGATAGTATGATAATGAATTAGCATTTTTGTTTGCATTTTGTTTATTTACTTGAAGATGAAACATTTTAAATAATTATTTTGCAAATATTCCTCCTTTACAATTTTAAAAAAAAGATATTTTTGCATTATACAAATATATTTGCAATTTTATTACTCCGTTTTAAGGGAAACGGAGTTTGAAAAATTCATTTATAATGCAACCAGTTTTAAAAACTAATAGAATTAAGATTTCACAGATTTCATAGCATATTAATTATAATACAATTTATTAGAATTTGCATTATTTTTGGGACAATGTAGAGATGAAGACATAAAAAGTTAATGTGCATTAATTTGCAGTTCTTCTTTATAGTCAAAGTTAATATTGTGCTAGAAGTTAGATGATTGATAAACAATTTTAAATCAAGATTACGACAGCAAAAATTTATGAACCATTATGGCATGAAAATTGTATTAATCCTGAGCGCTAAATAATCAACAATAAAATTTATTCTTAAGATGCAAAATTTTCTATTGCAATGATTCTAAAACATTCTATTGGGATTTACAAAAATGCTCTTTTTTGTTCATTTCGAAGGTAAAAACATGCTTATCTAATATTAAATAAGTAAATAAGCGTTTTCGACTAAGCAAATAGTTTTTGTTGTTGTTGTTACTGATCTTTTGTTATTTCTTAAAATGTAGACTCAAATAATAAAATTGAAAATATTTGCATTTCCCTGCTAACATATCAAAGAAAAGTAAATTAACTTTACCTTGTTCTCCCAGAAGAATTAATGCTAAGGTATCTCCATATTGATTTTCAGCTAAAAATACAGGGAAACGCATTCTTCGAGATAAAATCGAAAACTATTGCAATTAAACTAACTCAAAAGCAAAAATGATTGCAAGAGTTTTATGCTAGTTCAAAGCTTAAAATTTTATTGCTTGAATTCTCTTTTTATTTTGATAAAAATAGTTTCAGATTACACAATGCAATTCAAATTTTATAAAAATATGCTTATCTTAATACATGGAAAGTATACATCAGAGACATAATGAGATTAGAAAAAGGCCATACTTTTTTAAATAGGAGTATTATCTTTTAAAGAATATATAATGTGTTTTACATCATTTCATTTAAGAGCATTAAGGGATTATTAAATGGTTCTTTTAAAAATATAAAAAATATGCCTTGATTTAAGCTCTGTACAATTATGTAAAACAAAAGACAATATAATCTGTGCCCCTTTTGATCCGCATAACGATATTCTGACTGTAAATGTTAATCTTTCACTACGTAGAGATTTAAATTTTTCCACGCACATCTATTCCTTTTTAAATTAATGTGAATAGTTTAATGATTTGCTATCAACTTCAAACCTTCTGTAGCATAAATAGATAAATATTTCAACAAAATAATTATAATAAAATATTGTAAATTAAATACATTTTTAATAATTTTTCTTGCATTTTTTTATTTAATTTAAGATTTAAACGGCCAATTTAACAAATCCACATTCAGATTTTATATTTTTTTTTACTTCATTTTCATTGAATTTTGTCTTTTAATGTTTATGAAAATTCAATCATATAGATAGTTTAATTCTTCTTAATTATTTTAGCGTCCCTTTTTGAAGCAACGCTAGGACTGTTTTGGGACCGACCTCATAATTTAGAACCACGGTCAGATGGTGAAGATGATGCCTGAGCTCCCCCTCTCCATACCAGGCCAAACACCACCAGAGGGAGGACGTTAAGCTCGGGCGGTTCCAACTTGTACTAGACCTGCTTAAACAATGATTATTCGCTGGAATTGGATCATGAACCTGAAACCCTTCGGTTCATGACCACCAGGTCACCGCAGCTCCAATCAATTAGATAATTAAGGTTAAAATACGTGCACTTATATTTTCTTTTTACAAATTGAGAAAAATTCGAAAGCATAATTAAAACTGAAACCTACATAACTGAATGGAATTTATTAGCATTTTTCATATATCTAAGAAATTTCATTAATCGTTTATGTTTTAATTCCAGTGACAACATAAGAAATCTAGATTTCTTTGATCTTGTTACTTGTGAAATCGATTGCAATTACTAGAAAACTGTCCCTATTTATTGTGTACTCCAGAAAACTTTATACTTTTGAAAGTTGAAAAATTAGAATTGGCTTTGATTTAGTAAAAGAAACAAGAAAAATGTAAACTAACATTATTTAATTGTTAGAAAATTTTGGTGAGTAGTTGATTTTCAAATATCCAATACGTATAATTTAAATTTAATCAGTTACTCGTAAATTTATCTTAATGTTTTCCACATAGCATAGATGGAAAGTTAAATATGTGATAATTACCCACTATATTTTAACATATTTTGCTAATTAGATAGAAACTGCTCGCTAGTAAGAAGTAAGTATTGGATTTCATTTAATTAGGCAACCTCTTAATTAATTAGATGCATTCTGTATAATGCGCACTACAAAAAAAACTAACAACGAAGATTTGCAAGTATTTACTGACTACATTTCACGATTTTTGAATGTCAGAAAAGATTATTCAATGAAAGTTTTACTTACTAAAAAAATAAAATTCACTGTAATAAACAAGGGAAATGTCAAGCTAAGGAAGTAATGATAGTATTTTGAAAAAAAAAATGATTGAACATTAAAAATATTTCGTAGTCGCTTGTTTCTGAATTTGAACCTTAGCTATAGTTGCTGAATTATTCGAAAAAATTTTTAAAAATACACTTTAAAAAGAAACTTATAAATTACTCAAAAATAATTCGATCCATTATATTTGATTATAATCAATGGAGGAAAATACAGTTTGAAATAGTTTCAAGAATAAAAAAGATTACAGGTTATTTACAACAAAGAAAATATTGTTCTTAATTGCGTTAATAAAAAAATATTGGTTGATTCCAGCCACAAAATATAGAAAATAAATTGTATGCAACTTTGGTATCTTTATAAATAAAAAAATAAAATTTGAATTCCAAAACCTCTTTTTATACAATAATATTTTCGAAAGTTAATGCAGATGATCTCCAAACTCTCGTGTAATTTTTTATTAATTATTATTCTAACAGAAAATAGATATGAAGAGCACAATTAAACAGCTGTAGGTTAAGTGGTCTAGGTGGTGAAAAAAATAATAATTATGAATACAGAATTTTCCCTATTGATAGAAATAAAAAAATGATAATTATTTTTGAAAGATGGTTTAAATACTTAAGATGAATTCAATCTATAATACATGTGTAACGGGATATCCAAAAAATAATTGGGTTGGTTTCCGATTATAACCATCATTGTTGAAGCAATGGCAGCTAACAAATATGCCTTTATTTCATTTATAACCGTGATAAAACTGCATAATGTTAGTGAATAGGTATCGGAATTTTGTACATGTTTTTAAAAAAGGAAACAGGATTCTGAATTTCCAGATTTTCAACAATTAGTATATTTAAAAATTATCATTTCTAATTATTATTAGTAACAGCTATAACTATTTTGTCTGTCATTATTTGCTAGTAGAGGAACCAACTTCCAGTCCCAGTGCAATACTAATTCTTAACAGTTATTTAAATCGAATCCGGAATAAATTTCTGTGAATTTCCCTCGTTTAAAAATTGAGGAGTTTGCTACAAAAAAGAGGTAGCTCCAATTATTCAAATTTGCAGAAAGTTGAAAAAAAAACCTCTGAAAATTCTAAATTCCGATAAGACAGGTAGCTCCTTCCTTTGAGAAATGGGAGAACAAATATTGAAGCTACATCATTTTCGCACCAAATGAACAAAGATTTTTTACCACATATAATTATCATAGTGCATGCAACTAAAAATTAGTGTGAATTGGAAACTGTGTCCTTTTTAAAGCAAACCCTTCAATTTTCAAAAGGAATTCTATTTATTAAAATGTTCTTAATCAAGCCCATAAGCTTCAGCAGCAATCATCAATATGTAAGTCACATTTCTATCAGCGATTTTGCACTTTAGCTTGATACTAGCTTGACGATGACAGAAGAATTTTCATTTTTAACAATTTTATATATTACAATTTTATCAAATTTGGAATTAGTCTATAGCATGTTTGAATGCGCCAAAAGTTTTAAAAAGCCAACTCATGGATTAGACAATAATCTGATGGGTCTGTCACCCACTCATCAGCAGAAAAAATACACACCAGGGCTAAAGAATGTATAGAAGCCTCAGACTAAAAAAGAATCTAAAAGTTGAAATTTAAAACTTATGCTCAGTACTAATGGTGATAGTAAATCTTAAAATACTGAAAAAATGACGCTGGAAATTATATTTTTGACAAAAAAACTGCTAAAGTTTTAAAGTGTTTGCCTTTCTTTAGATATGGGAACGCACGTCGAAGAATATAGGAAATTTTGAGAAGGTTTTCTCAAAGTGGTGAATTTCCGCTCCTAAAAAAGGATGACAAATGTAGGAGTAGATGAGAAGGAAGATCAGAATTTGGCCATCTGTGATTTAGGGTCAACTACCTCGAAGATTATGCCAGTTTGGAGAATTTGTCAGTAACATGGATGGATTATGTTAAAGGCAGCAGTCGATCACAACAAGTCCTGTCGATATTGACTCGGTTGGGTGGCGGAATGGTCAGCTGTACGCAGGAAGAAATGTACACGCAAATAATGAGTCCACTATTTGAGCGATACACACGTGTGTGAGAGACAATGATTGTGTGCGTGATAGGGACAATTATTGTGTGAGAGAAATACAATTATTGCGAGAGTGTTAGAGAAAGACAATTATTATGTGTGAGAGTGATAGACAATTATTGTGTGAGAGAAAAACAATTATTGCTTTTTTTTTTTTTTTTTTTTTTGAAAAAAGACAAACTTTTTGGAAAATTGGGAAAAATGATAGTGAAGCAAAGATAGCTCTCATCATACTTCAGCAAATAAATATTGTTTATTTTACGCAAATATTTTGTTTTTCCTTTATTGTACAATCTCAGAAAATAGATTTATACCAGAGCCATTCATTTTACAATCATGAAAAAAGATGTCATTTGAAGGAAACTCCTTGTTTATTCTTCAAGTTTCTACAATTAATTATTTAATTAAATTTTGAAAGGAGTCATCCATGTATTGGAAAAAGAGTATTCAAAAATCTTAATGGAGAGTTTCTAATATTTCAATTTACTGTCATCCATTATCCAGTAATATATTCAAAGAAGTGTTTTTATAGCCGACTCAACGATTTAAAACAATGAAATTCCTATAATATATTTTTTCCATTTCAAAGTACAATTCGAATGAACTACAATCTGCGCTGTACAGAAAAAAAAATACTTCTTGTACATCTCGAAGGAATTTCGATGTTTTCTTCATCTAATAGACTAATCGCTAAATATGTTTTAACAATATTTTAAAAGTATAAAAATATTTTTTTCAATTATATACTAATTTTTTTTAGAATCTATTGGTTTTTCTCAAATTTTATCTCATTCTTATTAGAGATTTTAAATACAAAGTTTTGAGTTTCAAAGTATAAAAAATTTATTTTGGCTGAGTTTAAGCACTTTGAATACAATTTTCTTTTTAAAAAAATCTTTAATAACTACTTTAATAGAATTATTTAAAAAAAATTTATTTTTAAGAAGAATCATATAAAGAAATGACAGCATGAGGAATGTCATTGATGATTTCCTTAATTAAAACTATATTTTTGTATCTATTGCTTTAAAATCACTATTTATTATTTTAAAAGAAAGTAATGAATTGTGATTATTTACTTTGGAAAAATTTAGAAAAATCTTTAACACCTGAAAAATAACTAATAAGAAACTGAAGATATATATTTTAGATGGATTTATTTTTATATAATTGAAACGTATTTAAAAATATTACTTATAAAGACAATCATATGAACGTCTGTAATTATAATAAAAAACAGTTGTTGTATTTTTCATCATAAATAAAATAAGATGTATATAAGAACGGTTTTTTTCATTTAATGTTTTAAAGCTATTCTAATAAAAATTAGATTATGAGAAATCATTACTAGTTTAAGAATACCTTTTTGCAGAAGATATATATTTTAAAACCATTTCTTTTTATATAATTGAAAACTATTTTAAATGGCTACTTGTAGAGTTTTAATAATTCTAATTTCTATAAAAAAATATTCTTTCATAGAAAATGTCACTTTTTTCATCAGAAATAAAATAAGAAATATACAATTTTATATCTGACTTTTCTAAAGCCATTCTAACAAAACCGACAATGTAAGAAGGTAGTAAATATTTTTAAGAAACACTTTTCAAATTTTATATCAATATGCGATTTAATAATGAATACATAGTTTATCAATGTGCGATGGAATAATTTAATACATAGTTTCATTAGATGTCAAATACAATTTAAAAATTCATGCACTGAAAATCTTAAGAAATATTAACACATGTATGCTTGCAAAGCTAAGATGGAAGAATTTTTAAATTACACCCTATTTTGTTTTCTCATTGGACAATTCAAATCTATTGAAAATTAAAGTTTTCTATTAAAATTCATTGACTGTTGTTCCAACAGCTCATTCTAATCACTAGTAACAACATGTATTTAGCCCGAATTAAATAAAACCTGTACGTTATTTCAAAATTCATTCAATGGAACTTTTAATTAAATAGATATAAAACTTTTATCTTTAAATAATAACATGACGATAATGAACAAACTTTTTTGATTTTTCGATTCTAACTAGACTCTAAAGATTACATTTCATACTTCATAGAAAACCGCAAATGTCCCGAAAATTAGAAAGGGTCAATGATTTTTTAGAAATTGACTTAAATTAAATATTTTGTAGCATAAACGATTACATTTATAGCCAAGTTGCAAAGTTTCTACAATTCTTCTTCTTCCTTATGTTTATGTTATATCAATTGGAATATTCCTCATAATGCTTTCAAATCTAGAATTACATCTTATAAGTAATAAAAATAATCAGTTTAGAAAAATATTGGAAAATAGAATCGTTTAGAATACATTGGAAGTATTGTGAAATTTGAAATTACATGTTTGAAGGCTTGGGTATTCTTTTTAGGTGAACATCATTATTTGATTGATTAATATTTGTTAGTGGAGCTAAACTGTTAAATATATGGTTAAGGATTTCCGTTTCTTCGGGTTCGCTTCTGTGTAATGGGTGTATGGAATGAAATAAACACAATCAGCAGGCATCAGTAGAAAAACACAAAGACGACGTTTACTCACACGAAGACAAGACAGCACCAATACGTTAAATATTTTCAGACGGCAAATACTTAGAGTGAAGACGAACACACTGGACAGGACAGCAATCCTCTACAGTAGGGCTACACGTTGACATTCGGTAGTGACACCATCCACAGCTCACAAAGCAACCAGACAGGATTCAGTAGGAAAGAAGATCCTCGGAGCATCTCTCGATGCTCTCTCTAGACAGCTGAAACACTCCTCTGTCTCTTCTCGATTTAGTTGTTGACTCACTACTACACACAACCTCAAAACACTACGAACTACGGCAACAGCAATTTAGCACTCCACTGTTGCTTCGGTATTGCTCTAGGCGACTTCGCAGTTCAGGACTACTCCATTGTGATGACTATTCACCAGGACTAAACTGCAGGCAGCTTGAGACTATACTACTTTTATAGTTCTCTGGATGCAGGTCTAGAAGTTTCTGGAACAGTCAGGGCATATCTGGACGTATCAGGGCTCGAGAAAATTCACGTTGTTCGTGTATTATCCGTTTTATCTCAAAAGTTGCCAAATTCATCGCCAAGTTTGTCACCAAGCTCTGAAATCTCTAATGCAATACTAGGACACCCTCCAATGCTGAAAAACAGTCTTTTTATGATGCCATTATTTGTGACAGGAAGTAAAATTACAGGTTCGTAAAAATATTTTGAATTTTACATTTTATTACGGCTTCCATTTTATGCTCCAAAAATGTTATTGAATATTTTATGTTGCTATCAGGTATTTAGAGTATCAAAGATTAATTTATGTACCTTTTGAAAAAAAATCAGAAATCGCCAACCCAATAAATTGTTTTAGCACATTCTGGAAGGGATCTGATTAAGAAACTGAATGAACATATACATAGGAAGACTTGAAATTAAATTGTGTCATATATTACATAATTTCCGCCCTCGTTGATCCAAAGGAAATTGTTAAATGCAGTTCTTTGTACAAGTATATAAATAAGAAAGAAATCACAAATTGACTTAAGTTTCTCATTTCATTACATCAAATAACATTGTACATTATACGTTCGAAACCAGTAAACAGCTTGTTTCCAATTGAATAGATTTCCTATAGAATTAAATTTTGGGGAAAAGAATTTTGTTAATGGAAGCAATTATAAGAACATAGGGATCAATGAATGCTAACTCTCCTCTTTATTTGTGTTGACCCTCTTAAAAGAGACAATGACTTTAGTTAAAATGTATGTCATTCGTATGAAAGGTATTAAACTGAAAGTAACAGGTTTTTAGAACGTGAATGAAAAGATACTGGACAGATACAGACTGGTATTTTCCTGCCTCTGTACAAGATTAACAAAAAAATATTTTTTTTAGATTGATTCTTTTAAAAAAACATTAAAGGAAAATTTTGGTTTGAAAAATAAATACAGATATTAGACAATAATATCAAAATCTGCTTTGGCATTGGTTTATCACATGACGACCGTCCTACCCAAAGGGTTGTAAGATTTTGAAGGATCTCGGGGAGATAAACGCTATTTAGTTATCTATTAATAGGCTTTAAAATCATTGCTAGAATATCGGAACTAAACAAAGATATGCATCATAATTCATTTGACTAAAATAAAGTATTTAAATTAAATAGTTATTAAACCAATTCTAGATTCAGGAGATTCAGTTGTTTCTAATCTCAGGGGGTTTAGATGCGCTATACCACCTCGATGAAGCCACGAATCTCTAAAATATCCAAACACAATAGCGGATGCTTGAATCTCAAAAAGGGTAAAATTTAAACATTTAAGAATGTGATTGGGGGTGGCTTGATCTGCCTTAAACCAAGGACATTCTGCAAAGATCCTTCGTCCATGTTGGAAGTCGATGGATTTGGCGTGTCCATTCAAGAAACGAGCCGTTTGTTGCTTTCAAGAGATATCCAGCAGGTGACTCAAACAGGGACGGTTACCAGATTACCTAGTTGAAAAGTACATGTAAAAAACAGGAACACATGGAAGCTTAAAAATATCACAATGCCTAAAGGAAGGCGTGGTGAATAAAGTAGACAGAGACAAATAGCAATACCGAGCAATGTAAATAAATAAAAAATAAGACAACAAACAACTCAAGACACAGATCTGATACCACAGCCTCCACTGAGTTTCTTCAAAATAGCTCACGAGACTTCGCAAATCTTCTCAATCATAGCGAAAACTCGTTCCTGAATACAATAAGAAATTCATGAAGTTGTTTGAATTTTATAGAAACTCAGGTGAGTTGGTCAGGACTAGTGGTTATTCACTCAAAGTAGGTGATGGCAAAAGGGGATGTTCATTATATGAAATCTATATAAATAAAAAGAAAATGAACCATACCCAGAAACAAAAACATAATAACTGTTTATTATGAGTTAATAGATTAAAATCAACTCTCGGAACATACCCTCTGACTCTTGCAAAATAAATGTTTTATTTACTAACCACATTTGGTAACTATTTGATGCGCTGAGTTTAATGTTCACTCAAATCTTCAATTAAAAATTTTGTCTAATTTATCCATGAACAGTTTGAGTAAGTATCTTTAACTTACAAATTTTGATATTTATGCGTTTGACTTTAAATCCTACTGTTTATGGAGTCTTACACTACGTTTTACTTACTAAAGGAAAGCATATTTTTATGTTTAAATCTATCATCTAAGAAATTGATTTTTAATTTAGTATGTAAGTTATTACGCCTATTCGCTATTATTAGTTTAATCTTTATTACTTGTTAGAGCTCTACATCAGCCCATTCTCTTTAGCCAACCTTTACTCCAAAATATACATTTTAGTGGGCAGAAAATTAAGCGTTTTTACGATGAAAGACAAAAAATGTGATAATTTTCTTCCTGCGTATTCCATAAATTCCCTTTTTTTCTTCAAATGAATTTAGCATGATTCAAAATTAATTTCATTCAATTTATATGCTTGATTAAGTAACTTTTTCTCAATTTCAGTGCAAATGAAATAACATCACGTGTAAAAGGGGAAAAATATCCTGTTATTTTTCAATATTTAATTCTGAAGTTTATCTTCGTAGAGAATTTAATTTGAGTAATTACTGTTTAGAAACGACATTTTAAAAGTGGAACATTAAAATAACGAAAGTAAGACAGTATATTTAAAATATAAAAATTATTATTTATTTATTAAAAAACATTTACAGTATATATCGCAAAGATAAATTACTTTCTCTAATAAACAAAATTTCATTTTACATTTTAAAATATATAGAAGAAATATGGTACTGAAATTCGAATACTTTAAAATTATTTCCATTGACATAAATTGTAGCAAAAATTACAAAGACCCGAATAGATCATTTTTTCAATTTTAAGAAAATTCAAATATAAATGCCTGAAAATGCATGTTTAAGTTGATAAAACCTTCCATCAATTTATTTTCATAACACAATTAATTTAACATTATAATTTTCATTGATTTAACTTCATAACAGAATTATTTAATCATCTTCATAACACAATTAATGCACCGCTTTTAAAAAAAATGAAACAGCATTTCTCAAATTGACATATTGAGAGAATAAGAAAAGATTCTATAGATTCAATAATATAATTCTATAAATTCAAAGACAAATTTCTAGAAATTTTAATATTGTGAAAATTACTATAGCCAATATGAATTTTTTTATTTTACAATATCTTTCTTCTGAAAAGCATATTTTTAAAATCGTTTTTAGTATTGAGTGGGTCAATATTTAAGAAATTCTATCACAATAACTTCCAAATACACTTAATTACTATGATATTATTACTTCTGATGCTAATAATATACCTATTCAACAAAGGAAATGTAACATTCAAATAGTCTTTGCACAAAAAGTCGAATAAAAATATATCTAAAACAATTTTTAGAGCCAAACATCCTAAGAATTCAAAGGATAAAAAACTTTCAAAAATTAAATTTTAGCATAAATGTCTAGTTTGAAGATATTTTCATTAAAATTACCTAAACATCATTCAAAACACGTTTAAAAGACTTTATTTGTAAAAAAAAAATCAATACTTTGAAAAAATAAAATTATATTTGGCTCTAATAGCCAAAGTCACCAAATTCATTGCCAAGTCACCAAGCTCTGGGTCACTAATGCGATACTCGGTCACATTCCAATACAGATGAGAGTAAAACAGTCTTTCTTATGATAACATTATTCACGTGGGGAAGCAAAATTACAGGTTTTTAACAATATTTGGAATATTACGTTTTATTACGGCTTCTACTTTATGCTCCAAAATTTTCATAAAATACTTTTTGTTGCTATCAGGTATTTAAAGTATTAAAGATTAATTTATGTGCATTTTGAACAAAAATCTTTAACCCAATAAATTCTTTTCGGCACATTCTCAAAAGGCTCTGATTGAGAAACAGAATGATCCAATTCATAGAGAAGCTTTAAATTAAATTGTGTTATAAATTAAACAATTTCCGTCCTCGTTGATCCAAAGGAAATTGTTCAATGCAGTTCTGTGAACAAGTATATAAATAAGAAAGCAATCACAAATTGACTAGTTTCTCATTTTATTATATCAAGTAACATAGTACATTATGCCTTTGAAACCAGAAAACAGTTTATTTCAAATTGAATAGATTTACTATAGAATTAAATTTTAGGGTAAAATAACTTTGTTGAAAGAAGCAATTATAAGAACATGGGGATCGATGAATGTTAACTTCCCTCTTTACTTGTTTGAGCCTCTTAAAAGAGACGAGACTTATTGACGTTAGTTAAAATGAATGCAATTCGTATAAAAGGTGTTAAACTGAAAGTAACTAGTTTTTAGAGAGTGAAGAAAAATTACACTATTATTTGTATGATTCTCTAAAAGATTAATCATTAAAATTACCTAAACATCATTCGAAACATGTTACAAAGACTTTATTTGTATATACATAGAAAAACTACTTTGAATAAATAAATTTCCTTATTTGACTTTAATTGGTTTTAAAATCAAGTATGACAATCATCTAACTAATTACTGACTACATTATTTGGACGTATCTTTTTTTATAATTTATACCTCAAGAGAGATTTCAAGTGGGAACTAATATTAAAAGAGAACTAAAAAACGGATTTTTAAAACATTGGTTTATAAACAGTTCTATGATAAGCTCTTTAGGCTTCTTTCTCGAAGATTAAGTACTAGAATAAGCCAGTCTATCTTTGTTCATTATTAAAGTATTCACCATTATCACAATCTTACACTCTAAAAACTGTTGATCATTTATGCATAAAACTAATACTGCTATTCTGTATATCGATTTATTACAGATATTTTAGCTTCTTGTTATTAATACTCAAATATATCAAAAATACATTATACGAGCCTTATATACTAAATAATTCAATCCATATGCATTGCAATACCCTTTACAAATTTGAATTTTCTTTTTTTTTAAAGTGAAAAGTTATCCGTAAATAACAGAATAAATTTTGCTCATTCACATGCCTTATATAAAATTTATTTTTATACATCATACATGAATTCATTAAAAATTTATAGGAATATTATTACAAATAAAATTTTTAAGCCATAATTAATTTCAAATATTTTTTATCACTGAAAGATTTAATACGAAATATGACATTTTATGTTTAATTTATCAGCCCTATAGTATTTTTAAAAAATTGTTACTAATTATAGGACAGAGATGTAATGTACAAATACAATAAGTTCCCAAAACTCTTCGAAATAGGGACGATTGCAAATTTAGTAAAAAACAACAAATTTAAACACCTATCTTTTCAACTGAAAATGGAAATTACGAAGTGTCCTAGTAATGTGAAATACTAGACAAGTGGGATGAACCGTAGGTTAGCCCCTTTATGTGCCAAGGTGATGATAACGCTCCAATGCCGGCAAGCTTCGTTTTCTCTAGTCTAGCAATCCTTTTATCTTCCACATGTATTATGGCTTATGATACAAAACTTCTCCGAAAAACAAGACGCGTTGGCGAATTTTGAACATTCTGCCAAGCAAGGGGTTAATCCAATCGTACCGACATGTGTCCCCCTACGCTTAATAATGTGAATATAGAGACAATTTCATTCTATTTTCGCAGGCGAAAGGTTTGTCTGGGTTTTAAGGCACTAGAATTTGAACATTATGCATGCTCATACATTTATTAATAAATAATCATAAAACATTAATTTTAAAACTGAGCTAATCTGAAAATTTTTTATAAAATAAAAGGAATTGAATACTTTGTTATAAAATGAAATTGGATAATTGAAATGTCTGGACAGACTTTTGTTTAAAGGGTCTATTTGCTTAGCATTATTACTATTATTGTGTTCCGAAACCTTTCACTTCCTAATTCCGCTTGATATTTATTTACCTATTCATACAATTCTTGATGAAAGCATTTGCTTTGCATAGCCAGTATAAATTTTAACCCATAATCCAACAAATGTCATGTATTTTTAATAAGATAGCTACCAAATTTGCAGAAGTTTTCCCTTTTGTTCCTTATTGGCCTTTGTTCGTGATAGCATTAAAAAAGAAGTGTGCGACATAATTTATGTCTTATTTGTTGGCAGAGGGCTCACTAATATTTAAATATAAATTTACGAAACACTATATTAATTTCATATAGAGAGTTTTGAGTTCCATATTTTTGTTTTCTTTGAAACATGAACAAATTAAATCTAATTTAGATATGATGTAATTTAACCATGTTAGTAATGGAAACAATAAAGACAAAACTATCTTATATGGTTATATTTTACATTAGATGATAAATAAAGTTTTTATGTCTCTAAGTGAATAATTTGTATATCAATAATCAATATATTTTAAATACTTTTTTATAAATACCGCTTCCCTTTCAGATGTTTTTAGAACCATCAACTTCGATACTACTCACTGGAGGGTGTGGCTTTGCTCCATGACAAAGCCATTCTACATATCTCCACAAGAAGGGCCGCACACGAGAAACTGGCCAAGTTCAAGTGGAAGCAGCTCAGTCTTTAGACTGGATATGACGCACAGCGATTTTCATGTGTTTAGTACCCTGAAAAAGCATCTAAAAGGAAAGTCTTCAACTCTGAAGGTAAATTTAAGGACACTATGAATGACTTGGTCTTGTCACATAGGTAGGAAATATGGAAACAAGGAATCCTTCGGTTCTTTAATCAATGAGATCTTTGTGCTGAGGCTTATGGTGTATATTCTGAATTAAGTTTTTATTTATATTCACGATGTCGTTTTGTACCTTTTTATTTGATCACCACTTGTATTTCTTAACAGTAAATAGAAGATGTAAAAGAAAGATTTAAAATATTATTGAAGCTCTATTTTTTAAAATATGGAACAAACTTATTCATTATGATTTTGAAACACTTAAAAATTATGAATCAACTTTTATTATTTATTAAAATGTATACTGTAATGACTTGATTGCTGTCGATCAAATAAGGGAGGGGAATTCTAGATAAATACTTTATTTACAGCCTTATATTTTTACAGACGAACTTGTTCTAATCTAGGTTAAATATTCGCTATTTACACAATGTTTTTAGGTTGAAGATCTGTCATGAAAGCTGTTTAGGGAAAAAGTCCTCCATTCGTTCTTAGAAAAACAACATAAGACGCTAACAGGGTGTTAGCTAGAACCGCTATCAAGGTGGAGTATCAAAATCCTTCTTTCAAGATCAACCGGTACTTTATTGCTGTTCAAAATCCACATCTCCAATTTCCATTCGCCCACGTCAGTTGTCCATCCACTAATCATCTAGCAAAAATTTCCCCCAATTGTGACACCATCGTGGCGTGGGATCTGACCAACAATGACGCGTCCTAGCAATGAACCGCTCTGGAACACGCGTCTGTGATATGCCTTTACAATGAAAACGTCTGACAGCTAGATGTTGGACACCTTCCTTTGAAGAAGCAAAAGGTTTCATTCCCATTATGAACGTAGTTTAATGACGAGATGCGAACAATCGGAGAAGGAGATTCACCATCTCGAAAGCTACGGCTTTTAACAATGGAAGCGTTAATAGGTTAGGAGCAGGTGTCGGGAAATGCCTGAAACGTTTTATATCCTTGATCGATAAAAATGCAACTCGTACTAATACATGAATCACAAATACATGAAATATTCTTTTTAACAAACATATCAGTAGATTAAATAATATAATCATATTCCCATTTCAGTAAAATAAACTTCACAGAAATTATAGAAACAATAAATAATGTTTAGTATGTTAGCATATAAATTATTATAAAACTCTGATTTGGCATTATCCTGGAATTCAAGGTATTTAATACAAAGCAGACAAACGTTTCTAAGAATTGCTTATATGCTGAAACATACATTATTTTCCAGAACTAAACATAATGTGATAATTTAATGTGATAACACTTCTTTATTCAATAGCATCTTAAAAAGAGGAATTTTCCTTTTACACAGTACAAAACCAAAAATACTTATCTCTTATTATTTCACTTCTTCCCAATAGATAATTATTATTTCTAAATAGATAATATTTAATAGATAATAATCCAATAGATAATTATTAATTATTTCACTTCTTCCCAGTGTTAATATTTTTCACATGTAACTAGAATTTGTGTCTGTTCTAGTGGAGAAACTTTTATATTATATTTATTACATTTTGTTTAAAGATCTTCAAAAAAAACTTTTTAAGTAATTATCCAAATATTTATAATTAAATAACTGTTTGAGAAATTTTAATGACTTCATTTTACAAAAAACAACTCATAATATATTCATATAATCAAATTCTTTAATGTTTCTGAGCAAAAAGTTACTTTTGGCTCTTTAACATAAATTATGCAAAGTTACTCTCTATATTTATAGAGAAAAAGCTTAGTAAAAAGTAATGCAAAGCATGCAGTACAGAAAAAGATTTCTAAATTTTGTTCCAAAAAAAGGTAAATATAACGTAATTTTGAATAATCGAAAATTTAGAATGTTTTTATAATCGAAGAAATTTGATGTTTGTAATTTGTGTTTGTAAATTGTGAAAAAGGAGCTTCAGTGTATTTATTGCATGAAATTTAATTTGAATGTAGCTTTTCATTTTCTTAAACCGAAAAATTTCTAAAATTTTACAAATACCAATGCAAATTTATTTTAAGTAAACTTATATTTATTAAAATAATTGCTTGTAGCGATATTTCAAATAACAATATAAAATTCGATAATTCTCTCTGTTTAAAAAAATTCTTCATTCATTATGTATTCTGAAGAAAGATATTTAATTTCTCTGAGGAAATGGATTTAGATTTAAAACATGAAAAAGTGGTTCGATGGATTTATTTTCGTTCAATATATATTCAAAGAAGTGCTTAGAAGATTATTTTGTTTTAATTTAATTTAATGTTTTAACTAAATATGCAAAAATTTTCTAAAGTATTTATCCCGCATATTCAATTTCATAAGAATCTACTGTTTAAATCTAGAAAAGATTTTCTGTTTAATACACTCTTTCAGTTTCATAAATACCCACATTTCTTTCATTTAGAAATCATTTATTTTCTAATTCAACTTGTAAGGAAATTTCTGAGTTAAAAATAAAACTATTGCCTTGTCTTAGTTGTATAAATACCCACTTAGTTTTTCCAAGTTAAAAATTAATTATTTTCTCATTTAACTTGTAAAGACATTTCATAGCTCAAAATAAGTATATTGAATTTTAAGAATCGCATATCTTGTAAGCCAGAATTAAGAACATATGCTAAAAAATTTTCATCAGCAGTATTTGATTGTTCAAAGGAGAATACACATATTTGAATAATCAGTGAAACAAATTGATTCCCTTTGTGCAGTAATGTGCTAAAATAACTGAAATACTTTTTAGTTTATTTCCCTATTTTAAAATCGAGTTCCCTTGGAATTTTAATAGAATGATTTTTTTCTTTTCAGATTTACTTCATAGGATTTCATCAACAACAAACAGCAACTTTTAACGAATACTTTTCTTTTAATAACTGATGAAAGTGCATCTCTATTTTTGAGTTAATTCTCTACTTTTATTAACATAGTAAAACGTGAAGTTGTTTTGGTTGGAAGTTTTTGAAGCCTTAACAAATTGGAGATTTATAGCTTTTGGAGCATCAATTTTTCGCTTTCAGGGTTATTAGAAATAAACCGGGAAGACTGTCATATTTGGCGATTTATCGCCAACTAAAGTTACAACTTGATTTTCAAACTATTCCTTCTCTGAATTTTTACAAATTCTTAATTAATTTAAGTCTATAACTAGTTAATGTCTATAATTAGTTAAGTCTAAACTGATTAATGATAAATTAAGAAAATAATAAGGTTCTCACATGGTAATTTGAAGTTTACGATCATAGATTTCATTTTTTAAATTTATTAATACTATTCTTGTAAGAGTTTCTTTGTACGTTTGATAATTTAGCTATTTAGTTACTTTTTTATTTCAATTATTTATTCACTGTTCGAGAAAATACGTTCTACTCTTTAAATCAGTATTGCATTTTATTGTCACTATAGCTCTTTTGCATGATCATTTATTTTATTTGTGTATCAAACCATTGTATACTGTGAATCGATTTTTTTTTATATTCAAGCCTTATTTTTGCTTAAAATAATGAATTCTGTTCATGCAAAAAGTCAGTATGAAATTGTACTATATTTTTAAGAAAACCGTGATATTTCAGATTTTTATACCTATATCATTAAGCTTTGATTAATTCCTAAAAATGCTAATATTATGAATTTGAGTAAAGAGATGAAACTAATATGCTTGAAATGTAAAGTATGCTTGTGTATAATAGGATTCAGAAATTTTCTCAAAACTTTACATGAAAATTGTGCATTATAGAGATGCACCTAAATGTTTCATCTTCTGAACATTATAGGGATAAAAATATTAAATGTATCATAAGCTACTAAAATTATTTTTCAAAAGCTGAAAAAAAAAGTTGAAATCAAATTTTAATGAATTTAACGAGCAATATCTGTAATCGTCTTACAAGCATATTGATTGTGAATTATAAATGTGTGCAGAAGAATAACAGATATTAGAAATTCACATAAGCAATCAACTACCATTTAAATTAATATTCCAAAGTAAAAATCATTCATTTTTTTCAAACATTTTTAGAGTATCTAGGAGTTTTTTGGTCAAACGCTTCTTAATGTTTTAAACTTATTTCAACTTAGAATGCTTATCACAACAATTACTTTATTTATACTTCTAAGAAGTAAAATATATCAATTCAATATCTAATGTTTTATAAACTATATATCCGAAGGATCTAATGGAGCAGGATAGTTTAAAATAAAACTATAAGATATAAATAGAAAATTGACATATTTTATGTCTAAAAAATCAATCTTCACAATTGTATTCTAGGGAATATTTCAAATATTTTTCCATTTTTATCGTTTGCTTTACATATCGCAAATTATGCAAATTCGTATAACTCTTTCGGCATTAAAAGCTTTTCAAACATTGCAAATGCCTTCGGTATTTAACAGACATTTCTGCACAATTTGTCAAGTCCTTTAATGAGTACGAAGAAGACAGCTAGATGAATATATTTGAATTATGTAATATAATCTAGTATAAAATGCAGTAGTTATAATTAATTACTCGAGTACTTGTATATAAATCCACAACCATAAAGTAGACTAATTTCGTGCGACCAGAATGACGCAATTCGGTTGAATCCGCTTCCATGTATGAGGATCGCAATAATGACTAATGTGTAGTACAGGGATCACTTCAGATAACACGTAAAGGATAATGTATAAAATAATAACCTTCAGATGGGAGCTGTTATAAATGAATTAATATGTGTACATTTGTGTCCTAGTCTGTAATTTTAGGCAACATTTATAACAATTAATCACTTTAATTAATTGCTATGCAACAGCATTAGTGCATACTAAGTGAATTCAAATGTTTTACAATTTTAATATGCATTTAAATGAAACTTTATTCCTTCAATGCAAATTAGATACATACATAAAAAATGAATGAAAAATATTATACAATAATATATATAAAAAATATTATTTATTTGGATATCTAATGATGGTCAAATAACCCAACTCTAAGCAATTAGATATAAGCTTATATTTCCAATTGTAAAAATGCTTTTAATGAATTCAAAGCTATATTCTAAATTACTTACATCAGTAAATGTAATTTATTTTATATCCTTTCGCATAAGAAATTTCAATTGTTTATTGACTAAAATTTACCAAAAGGCTTTAGAAAACAAATAAGGGTACAAATTTATTTCAAATATATTTATGAACAAAATTAAAAATGGAATTGAAATTTTTTTATTATTCAACGGATATGCATAAGACTGGCATTTAGCATGAAAGTACTTAAATAAAAGCTTGTGCAATACGCAGCAAGTTGAAAGATCAAAATTAGTCCAATTTAAAGCAAATATATTTAAAAATGTGATCATGATAAAAAAAATTAATTTTATGAACTCTAAACAAAATTATTTTACTAATAACTTTACAAAAAATTATTTTATTTTATTGAAATAAAACAAATCTAGTTGAATATATTATAAATATATTAACTACTGATATATTTATTCTTACTAATCATAAAAAAGAAAATGATATAAAATGTACTCTTCCATTCAAGACTGTACCATGAAATTGGATTGACTCTGCATATACAGCATATATAGTGAATGCTATATATGCAGAGAATGAATACTTATTTAATAGATTATCATTTTAATACTTCCAACGATATTTTTACACATTGTTGATGACTTGGTTTAAAATATTTATGTTAGAAATTAATTGCAAGCAATCAGTTAATTTTTTTTTTGTTTATCTATGCTGAAATATACATAATAAGTCTTAGGTAAGGAATCAATACTTGATTTATAAAATACTAGCTGGTACCCAGCGAGTTGCCGACCCCGAAAAAAAATATTATTAAGTGCAATCAATCAATTAATAACGTGGCAATGTATTAATCAAAATAGGATGAAAGTTACGACAGTATATAAAACGCAAATAAACAATTATTCGCCTTTATATATTAGATTTGTGTATTTTTGAATTGTAAAGCTTGGTTTCTTTCAGAATGGTCATGAAAGAAATTATATATTGTAACCTGTGATTCGTTTAATAATTCGTTCAGAATTTTCAAGTTTAATGTAAGAAAATTTGATTAAAATATTTTTTAACTTGATTAAGCATAGAAAATATATTTATACCACAAAATCGTTAATATAGTTGGAAGGATAATTTTTGAAAATAAAGATGGAGCAAAATTATTTGTGCTACAATATTTTTGGTAGTTTCTGAGGAAAACGCTAACATTTAATTAAAATTTAAAAACTCAAGGGTTGGTCTCCCCACATCTTTCTCGCATAATCTGTAATAAAGTTATTACCTCTGAGAATGACTTGCACAACATTTGCGTATAACGGCTACAGATATTACCCTTCAACTTAGATTCAGCATTTCTACAGAATCTATTGCTTCCTCTGTGAGTTATTTGGAGATTATTCCTTGGTAAATAGATGCGGTTGAATAACGAAAGTTTTTTTTTAAATTTTAGGTTATTGTACTATCCTTATAACCATTCCGTAGGTGTAAACAATAAGCTGCCAAGTTTCATCGCAATTGGATGAAATGTTTAAGAATTCGTAAGAAACATACAGACAAACATCCTTTTTTATTTGTATAGATTATTTTCAAATGCCTTATTTCACGTTTTCATATAAAGTTTAAATACGTTTTAAAAGATTATTATAATACGATTTCTAATTTACAGCAATTCAAAATTGAATTCTTTTGTTAAAATTCTATGCAATTTTCCAGCATTATTTTGTGATCCCTACCAATGGTCCTTACAGATCATTTATTACCATTATTGAAACTGTAACATAAAAATAAATTCATTTTGTATATTGGATGAACAAGTAAGGTTAGGTGAAATATTCTAAAATTATGAATAAGATTTTTATAACCGAGTTGAATTAGACAGATTTCAAAACCAATTGCGAATTTAAACTGAAATGGAAAAACTAGTAGTTTTCGTAAGGAATGCTATTTTTTCACTATGAGTTGCATTAAAGCAATGATAACACTTAGAAGTTTATTGAAGCAGATATTAGGATTATAATTTTATATCTCTTATGAGTATGAAATGTTAAAAAAAACATATGGATTTATTGTTATATGATGCTTGTCAGACACCATTTGTCTAATTCTTTAGAACCAACGAAAGTAAATTTTTTAAAACTAAAACAAAAAAAATGATATTTTTTTTTTTTCAAATATTTACATAGTTCAACTTCTGACATGTTTGTAAATATAAAATGCAACAGATCTTTTTGGGTGGAGGGGTAATACAATAACCTATTTTTAATTGAACTCCAGACACTCAAGATTTTTAAAATTTTGCACAAACGTATATTGACAGTGAAAATACAATATGCTTTTAATTTAAATTTATCTTCTTTAGCAAGTTTATTTGAATATATTATTCTTGAATTAGAGTGCCGTCACAAGAGAGTAGCTACAAAATAAATTGCGACACGATTCTATGATTTTTATAACACTGAAGGCTTAAAAATTAAGAGTTATAGATTTAGAAAATCGAAAATACTGTTTGTCTTCATCAAATTAATAACACTGCATTTTAAAAAACTGTTTATTTTTATCCAAAAGCCTTACAAAACATGAAACAAATTTATTTCTGGAAAATGTTTCACTATTCTTTTCTTTTAATATATTTATAGAAAATGTATCATTTTGCATCTTTACTAACAAACAAAAGAAGATTTTGTCTGATAGTTAATGCAACATATTTCTGTTATTATTTCAGTAATTTATTGTACATATTTTCAGTGATTTTTCTGTACGCTAAAAACTTGACTCAGTAGTTATATGTCAAGATGTTTTTGATAGAGATTTTTTTTATTTCTTTCTTGACTGGGAAAAAAGATTGTTTATTGTCACGAAATAAAAAAGTCAACAGACTCTAAAATACAACTTACGTTTTTCCAGAAGAAGAAAATGCACTGTTAAAAAACATTGTTTCAATCGTTTTAAGGCTTAATAGAGTAGTAGTAATATAATCCGGGTTGCGTTTGAACCTTCCAACTAAAGAAAGTGCACCAAACTGTCATGTTAGAATATATGGTGGTAGAGGAAGACAAGAAAAAGTCGAAATGGCGTTCTTCGACAAGAAAGAAACAGTTGGCTGTCTTAATATAAGTCATAGAAGGAGAGTTACAAGAACTTGCCGAGAGGATGCATAGCTGTAAATATAAACAAGAAGCTCGTATTTATAATCGATACTTACTAATAAAAATAGATTTGGATGGTTGGTTATTTAAAAGGTTTAAATATGGTGTAGAAAAGTAAAGAAGTCAGTTTTTTTTTCGTTGTTGTTAAGTAAAAAGAATGATGACTAGAAGTGTTTGGAAACAATTTAGAAGTCCAGTGTCATACGAAAGAAGTTTTAAATAATAGTAAAATCCTAATATTTCAGTTATTAAAAAAATGACTTTATATATATCTTTATAAGAATAGATTAGAAATTTATTTAGAGGGATAAACAAAAAAAAAATGACTGAAATTATACATCTTCATCATAAGTATACAATTTCTTTACCTTTGTTTCATATTTGATTACATGAAAATTTTTAATGGAACTTTAATTCATATTTCTAAAAAAATAAAGCAAGCTATATCATCGCAATGAAAATAAGTTTTTTAAAATTTACATTATTAATTAATTAATTAATTTTAATTAGTTATTTTGGGTTCATATATCAGTCATTTACAAATTCATTTTAGAAAAAAAATATTCCTAACTACTATAGCATTCATGATAATGAAACAAATTAAAGACAAAAAATTGCAGTAAAAAAGCCATATAAGAAAATAATATAAAAGGAATAATTTAATTTTTTAAACAAAATCTGGGTATCAGAAAAAAAGTTAAAGTAAATGAATTCCTCATGTTTATTATTTTTTGTTTCGTTTTTTGGGTATATTTATCAATTTTTTTTATTTAAAAATGGCAATCAAAATCAAGCAAGTCAAAAACGACATTCATGCTGCGAATCATGCCGTAATGTAATAAAAACGCGAATTATTGTGACAGAAAATGCCATGTATTGCTTGTCTCAATTAATTAGCATTCCATTTTTGAACTGTTCATATGCCTTTCTGCGAACACCCTTATAATTATAATTTCAGAACAGAAGCCTTCATTTTCTGTTTTTTTTTTAATCCATTGCGCATCAAAAAGGATTGCTTGAAAATTTAACTGTGCCTTCACAAATGTTAATTAGATTTAAAGCATCAAAAAAAATGTCTAGACGTTATGAATTTAATTAAGAAGTGTAGGAAGAAAGCATAAGGCATTTATGTACTTAAACTTCAATATATTAAAATCTCCTTTAGATAATGGTAAATCCCATAATAAACGTTAAGTGAAATCCTATTCTGATTTACAATTAATTAATGGTGATACCTACTGACTAAGCTATATAATTAGGAAAGAGTATAATCTCTTCCTATTTCCTATGAAGACGAATTGCAAGATGACTGAGTTCTAATTGAATGTCTGCGTCATAATTTATCTTGCATATATGCATCTTTGAATTTGACTTGAACCTCAGATAATTTGAAGGTTAAAGTATGGAAAGTTCTTAATTATGAAAAATATTCCGATGATTGTATAGCTCATTTTATATTTAAAGCATAAATGTTAAATTAATAAAACGAAACTCAATGTTATTGAAAAGTTAGCCTTTATTTCAAAACAAACATCACTGATATCTTATAGATAGTAAAACATGTTTTATAATTTTATTATAATTTTTTCATGCGATTTCGGCTATCCACAATTTGATATTTTTTTGCTCTGCCCTCAACTTATAAATTAAATTATATCATATTCATGATACCTTTAAAGGATCCCAATTACAGGACGTACCTTTTTATGGCTCTTTTCTTAAAAAAATATTTTTAATTTTATTTAATTGGGAATTTTTCAAAAACATTTCGAAATTTTTGACTCTGCATTTAAGTGGTTTCCAAACTAAGCGATTGCTAATTAAAAATCATTACATATATTTAAGAAAAATTAATTATTCCCATGAAAGTTCATTAAGTGTAAATTAATTTGCAATGAAGCCATAATAATCACCGAAGAGCATACAATCAGGAGAGAATTTGATAACAAACATGCTTATTATTTAAAAATGCTTCAACAAAGATATACATATTATTTCCTTCCTTATGCCGTTCATTGTAAAACTTTTTTTATTTCTTCGGTAAGTCACTTCACTATACAAATTGCATTGTTCCCCGTGCTTCTGTTTCATGTAATACATTTTGCAAACAAAATAATTAAAGATGTTTTTTTTTTAAATTTCTATTACGTTGAAATGTTTCAATGAAATAATGAATTATTTGAAAACAAGTATTGCATATAAAAAATAAATGAATTAAATGCTCGCATATTTTCTTTGCCTTTATCTGAACAAACAGGTAAATATGTTTTCGTGATAATTCAAATAAAAAATTTTATAAGGAATTTTAATGTATAAAATATTTTTTTAAATAATATCTAAGAACTGTGAAAAATAATTAGGAATGTGAGCAGTTTTTCAGCTTTTCATTTAAATTATTGAAATCATCTTTTATATTCTTTTGTTTGTTGTTTTTGAAAATGCAAGCAATTATATTAAAATGTAAATGGCAACTGCCTATTTAAAAGAAAACTACAAATACAAAGAATTTATATTCTGTTAAAATAAATGCGAGATTTATAAGATTTGATTGAATATTTATAAACTAAGTATAAAGCAAAAAAACCATAATGTCATTATTTGATATTTTTCTTTTAAATATTTTCCAAAAGTCTTTGTTTTAGTTTTAAATTTATTTTGAATATTATTTAATTAGTATGAAAATTACTGAAAAACTTTTTTATTATAGGATAATAAGCACTGTTTGAAACATCAACAGAATTTTGCAAAAATACTAAAAGAAAGTGTTAAAGGTAAATAATTAATAATTTATAAGTGTAATATTTATAAAGATATTTTATTTTGCATTCTTCATTCCTAAAAATTATTAGAAATTTTAATTATAAAGATTTAATTAAGTTTTTACCAACCAAAAAGGAAAAAACGTGTATTTATGTATTCTTGTGAGCGTATTAAAGCTCTACAGACTGTTTTACATACATAATTTGAAAAATGAGAGTGCTCAACTTGAAAAGTTTTTTTCTGAAATTTTAAATAGAATTATTTATTAGAAATTATATAAAAAATGTAAAGATTTTTCTTAACTTCAAAATATTTACATCAGGAAATTGATTTTTACATAGTTTTAAAATTATAAACTAATGGATTTCAAACTATACTCTTTGTAACATAATTTTTTGTTGCAAAGTTTTGTATTAATTTTAAATTAATGTTTGAGCTTAAAAATAAATTTCATTATTTAAATGAAACTCAAATTATTTCTTTTTTTACTATTAATATTTTCTCATGGTATTTTAAATTTATTATTAGTGATCCAGATAGGAAGATTCGGTTTATATTTTTGTCTCAACTGATATTAAAATTGAATGTCTTTGTTTCTGTGCATTGATGATCTGTAGGATATCGTTTTATTTATAGCTAATAAATGTGCCACATATATGTCTAGGAAGATGAGACTGGGAACCTTGGGAATATGTATATAAAATTTAGTAATTAATTTGAATTTTTATTAAAGATAAGCTGAATTTTTTTAATGATAACTTTCACAAACGTTACTTTAAAAAAATAACTAATTATCATTATTATTACCAATTTTAAGAATTTTTTAAAAATATGTTTTGCTTAACTTCCTATATATATATATTATATCCACCAATACATTGTATTTCTGATATTAAAAACCATTCTCATTGTTTCAAAAATATTTGAATACGTTATTTTCTTCCATTGTTCCAAAACAAAAACGGATTAATATCTGCAAACGCAAATAAGAGAAATGAAAAGTTACATACCGAGAAATTATAAATGGAAGTACTGAATACCTTTTTAATATAATTTTTTGTTTTCATATAATTCGTCATGTTTCCAAAGGAAAGATAATGAGTAGAGCATATTTAACAAAAATTAGAGAATGCATATTTAATTTCTGATAATGTTCCGGTATTATGAAAAGGAAAATAGATATATGCAATTTAACTGAAATTAAATGTTACTAATATCTACAGAAACCTGACTGACGATCATGATGCTTAGATTTAAGTAGGTTTAAATTTTATGATTTTCATCTGGAAAATTTAAGGTAGCGTTTAGACTAAATAGCTGTGCTTGTTCCAAATTTTCTTGAACTTGTCACAGAAGTAATTACATATGAAAACTATTTTATTGTAAATACTGTTATTCCATCTTTTGATATAATTGTACATTCGGAGAATAGGTGAAAAAACTAATTAAATGCATTATGGCATTTTCAGAATTTTGTTAACAATATGAATAATAAAATAATAAAAACATTTAAGATAATACGAGCTCTGTGTTCGAAATTTGAAGTTGATACACAGAAAATGGAAATATTCTGTATCCATTAATTCTTATGAAAGAGTTAGTTATAAAAGAAGACTAGTAAGAAATAGTACATTTTTAGAAGAAATTAACAGTTTTTAGAAATAATTAATATTAAAACAAAAAATTAAATTTTATTGATATTCTCATTTTAATAAAAAAATATATCATACAATAAAGGATCATGTATATTATAATATTTTGTAAAAAGTAGTTTTATATTTTCAAAAATACCAGGCATTTATTTTTATTTCGAGCAACATCAAGTATATGAGTTATTAAAATGTAACTGGTTTTCTAGAAAACTAATAATGTACATAAGAGATAAAGCATTTAGTTTTTTAATGTTTGAAAAGCAAATATTTGGATACATTTATCACAAGCCCTCATTCCATAAATTTAAATATTTGTACTGTCAAAATAATGTCATTGTATACAAACAAATAAATACAAATATAACAATAAAAATCACTCGTTTCCGTTCCAAGAGATCTAATCTGATCATCTAGGTACATCTAGTTTATAATTTGTCTTTCATATAAAGAAGAATATCAAAATATTTTGATATTCTCCTTTATATGAATTATTCTCCTTTATATTTTTATTTATCTCCTTATACGTCATTTCGACAGTTTTCAAATCTTATATTTAAAAATCTGATACATATTTTTTTATTGTTCTAGAGCTTTATAATGATTCTAGAGAAGAATAATTTCATATTTTTGCTCTATTTTCACAGTCATTTTCAATTCCTTTTCAATATCACTTATACCTGCTTATAATAAGAGCCGTCAAAATGAAGGTTTAAGCAATTTCAAAGTTTATATTTTATGGATCATTTATAAAATGATGGATGCCAATATTTATTTACATTCATTTACTTTCAGACATTTCTTGTAAAAATTTGAATTGCTATTTTGATTCATTCAAAATATTAGCAGTCTTTATAATGGGATATATTTTATTCCGATTATGGTTAAATTTATAAATAAAAGCTCTATTTTTTCTTCGTTTCTTCTTTCTTATTTCTAAAAATTCTTAATTTTTTTCATTGAAATTAATGAATTATTATATTAAATTTCGTGTTTGTTAAATTATATTCTTTTATTTACATAAACTAAAACCAAAAATTACAATGAAAACAATAATGATCGAAATCCATAAATTTGATATTGTAGTAAAACTATATATACATTTAACATTGTCAACTCCATTGTTAAGCTTTGTAATTATTTTTTAAAGTGAAAATAAATCTGTTGTTGTTTACAATGGCACTGTACAAGCCCACCGATCGCTGTCAGAGATTTTAAACTTTAATTAGCGTCCCTTGTTTTTCAGTAGTGCCAACTAGGGCCAAGAGTACGACTTAACTATTTCATTCTTCACATTCGCTTTCACAACAACGTTTTGCAGGGGAGGCGCATTTACACTACTCATAGATAAAACACAGAATAACAACCATGCTCGAACCGGAACCGATTCCCAAACCAGAATACTAGGAAGACAAGCTACCCCGGACGCTGAAGAAAATAAATCTACCAAATAGAATGACACACACAGTGATTTGCTGAATGACCTTTCTCTTTTTATCATATGCTTAGTTACAGCCGCATCTTGAAAAGTCCGTGTAAGTGAAGAAAAATTTAAGAAGAAAATTCGTAGATGTGACATCATCTACGTGTGATTCAACTTTATCACAAAGAAAATCCACCAAATATATTAGTTTCAATAACGGACTTTTACTCCTTTAATAACCAGATGGAATGATCTCTCTAACACAGTCTCGCTTACTCTTTATTAAAAAACATTATCTTTCTTCTTCCTCTTAAAATTGTAGACCTTAAAAGTCTGCGAACACTTTACATGAAATTTGTAAGCAGTAGATTCGAAATACTGATCTATAGCATTTTAATAAATATATGATTCAGATTTAGCTGTTATTACATGCCTTTACCAAAAAGTACCCAAAAACTGTAATTTAGGCGCAACCAATTAAAGAGAAGAATTGACACACAACTGCAGTTATAATCTCAATAATCACATACCAAAATTCATATGTCAAGAGTTAATGTTAGCGAATTAATTTATTCACATGCTTACGCAAGTACAAAGCAACAGAAAATTATGCCAAAAGTGGATTTGGTTCCAAATTTACTTATTATCTTCTTTTCAGATATAAATTCTGTGTATCGAATTTTATCATTAAAGCGCTCATTGTTTTGCAGTTATGTTAACTTATAATTGAACAATCGAATTACTAGATTTCTTCGGAATGGAATTTTTCCAAACTTTTGTTAAGGTTTACAGATTTGATGTAAAAACACCATAAAATCAAATTGTTTAGCTGTAAACGCTTTAAAGTTATCATTGTTACGCATTAACAAACGCCATCTTGAACCCCGGTATCTTTAACACTAGGTTATCTAACCAGTTGGATGAGCACAAATTGAAAGTAAAAAATAATAATAATTAATTAATATAAATAAAGTGAAATATGGAATAATAATAGTCCGTCTAAGCTCTGTGTTTTGATTTCCTTTGCGAGAACTGCACTTTTGAATGAATAATTTAATTAATTATATCAAATGACATTTTGGTTTCAGTTATTGTGTAACCTTGAAGAGGTCTTGGTTTTTGTGAATATTATTTACTATGGAGTGAATCTTGTCAAGTGAAAGGGTATTCGACGTAACTTTCATGTGCCATTCTTCCTGAGGCTTGGTTCTGGCTTCATTATGTGCTATGAGAGAGCCAGTAAGCATTCAGTAGCATAGTAAATTGGAGATCCTAGCTCCCCAAAGCTCCAGGCCAAATGGAAACTGGGTAGGTATGTCGGGAATGAGCCATGTCCTTTAAAGAAAAGGACATTCGTCTGTTCCAGTTAGCAGAATAGATGGAAACCTTTGGTATTATATTAAATGTGGAGCAGCCTGTTTCTACTTCTCATTCCTCCTACCATTCCTGTCATCATTTCGGTTTGGAATATGTTCTTCAGAAGACATCTTAAAAGCTCCATTATACTCCGATCTTGATTATCTCTAACCGCTATTTGAGGTAGTTTGTCCACCGCTTCCTTTCCATCACAGACTACATGTGATTTGATCCATGAGATTTTGACAGACAGACAGTAAACAAAATTGATAAGCCTTTCTCTATACTTCATAAACAAAAAAGTAATAAACAACAAATAAAATTTTGAATCATTTTAAAAGAGCCCGTCTTGATTAAGAGTAACGATAATACATAATAATCAAATTAGTATTTTGCAACTCAGTTACTCTAGAAAGCTAAATGAGCCATCGATTCAAAATGCTGAATAGTCTAGACTGCTGAAAACACAGAAAATGGCATTTCTGCTGTTTCCTCGGATGGTTTCTTTTTAAACTATTATTTCGCTGTTTTATTCAATTGTTTATTTTAGATGGTTAGACCTCATTATTAAGGATATAAACCATTTTTTTTAATTTGTAAAAAATTGTTTGTTCTCGCGAAAAATCACCGATGTATGTGACATAAAATTAGAAATAGAATATCGAGATTAATAACAGTGATTTTTGTACTATATAGCTGTGGATAAATATTGAAATCAAAGCATCTTTCTCATTAGAGAATAAAAAGTCTTTATCTTTTATTTGTTTTACAAGTTAAATTTTAATCGGATTCTAAGTTATAAGCTGAATTTTAAGTTACTATTTGAATTTGCATCGATTTATCGAATTTTGCCAGTTGTAAGCAAAAAATAAACCATTCATAACGATTATAATTCAATATTAAAATTACCTCCAATGCATAGATAAATCATATATTCAATAGATTTCTACTTGAATCAAAATAAGAAAATTTTCCCAAAATGGTAAGTGACATCTTATTATATAGAAAAAAATAAAACAGTCAAGGATTTAATAACTTCAGATCTTCTAATAAAGTGTGACTTTTTAATTTATATTCAACTTCACCAAGTTTAATGATGTGTGACTTTTTAATTTATATTCAACTTCACCAAGTTTAATGATATATTTAGTACGATATGTTGAAAAATTAATTAGAAACCTTTATTTCTGATTATGCACGTGGTAATTCGTAAACTTGATTAATTGAGCGGACTTTTATCACCGATTTTCTTCGTTAACGCCATGTTAATGACTAATTTCAGGCTTTAATCAAATTACTATATTGTGTTTGAAAAAACAGTTTACAGTTGCTTTTTCTCATAATTATTGTACTAAGTAAAATAATTTTTAATATTATTTCATGGGATAACATCTACACATTTGCTTCACTTGTTTGTGAATTCGTAAAGAAATAATTCAAGAACCAATTTTTATTCGTTAAAAAATAAAATATTTATAAGCATGTGTTAATCATAGCCTTGGATTAATTCTTATTTCTCAAGAGGTAACTTTAGTGACAAAACGGCAAGAAAGCGGTAAAACACTTTCCTTTTTTAAATTTCAATGACTTCTGGAGTAAACTAGAATGTAAATCTAGAATTCAACGTTTTTTGTGAATAAAAATATCAAATGAAATGACATTTTTAGCAGCAGATGATAAGCAGAGAATATAAATATAATAAAGAATCTTTATATAAATGTAAGTACATAAATTAGTAACTAGTAATAGAGTAAAAGTATTATAGAACTGATATTTTTTCTAGACTCGTCAAAGGTACATATTTTCAATCAAGCCTTATGAGTTAAATATCTTAAACTGAGTTTTTCTTCTTGAGGAAAAATACAAGATGCTGATTTAGAAAAAAATGTATAAATATTGCTAAACTCGTACTTAAAAAAATAACTTTTACAATGCATAAAAAGAGAACATACAAAAAAAAAACGTCTATTATTTTTTTAAAAAGAATCAAAAGCCTGAAATACAGATATCAATACACAAGCTAAATTAAAGTTTCAATGTTCTTTAATTCGCATATAAAGAATATCTAGTAATGCTACTTATTCCAGCTTTGTATTTTTTTCTATGGTTTATGCACTTTATTCTTTTACAATTTTTATAATAATAATAAGCTAAATAATATTTTTAAGCAGTTATTTTTTTTAATAAAAGGGAGCTTTTGTGTTCGTTATTTCCTTGCATTTAGTTTTTTTATTCATATATTTATTCATTCACTAAAGGAAGTCTTGCCCTTCTTCCTCGAAAAATCTTACCATAGAAGTAAGCATTTCACTCTTCTGAAACACTTGTGTGTAAGATGATTATATAAAATTTCCTTCTATGAAAATTATTTTCAAAACCAAATCCTTATTTCTAAAATTCATTATTCTAATCTTTGTACAATATTGTAACTCGTATTCATAATATTAATAAATTTCTGATACATTTCTTTAAAAAATAATCTGGTTTCTAATTTTTTGCCAGTTCTTTATACTTGAACTGAAATTTATTTATATAAATCGTATTACGTATTCGACTCATAATTTATTAGATACAATTTGAGAAAATTGTCTGTTTATTTATAGATTTTTTATATATTTTTTTAAATGTAATAATCTGAATTTACAATAAGATCGTCCTGTAAATTTAAGATCATTGAATTCCACTTAATGCATTAAGTGGGAAAAAAAGCAAATATTGTTTATTATCATGGGGTGAAATTTTATTTTTATAATACCTTTTTAAGAAAATAGTTAAGATTTATCAAAACTAAAATGTTTATGAAGGATATCATAAACAATTTAGATTATATTTAATTTGTCTAGAATATATATATATAGAAAAAGAGATAATATGTTATCATTCATTAAATATTAGGTAATGTTTTAGATTATTTAAAATATTGCTAAATGAATGTGCATTAAATGTATATGTCACATAATTTTATTATTTTTCTTTATGCATTTCTAATATTATGAGCACAAATTCATGCATATAATAAAATTTCTTTAAATTATTATATTTATAATATCTTATTTTATTTCCTTGCATTTTTCCTTGAAAAATAACAAATGAAGTAAAAGTAAGAAAAATAAGGAAAAATTACTGCAGATATATTCAGATGGAAATTAGAATTTATCAGAATTAACAAAATTTGTAATTTTAGTTTAATTGGAAGATTCTTTTTTTCGTTGATATCATTTTTACACAAAAAACACTTTTCTAAGCATAGTTTGAAATTAATCAAATAGTTAACGGTTGATTCATTTCCAATACCTAAAAGGTACTAGAAAAATCTCCTTAGAAAGTTATTCCAATGAATTCCATCATCTCATACATCTAATACGAGTCAAAAATTTTGGATAAAGGCTGAGAAATTTCTTAAAAACATTAACTACAAGAGTACCCAGCTATCTACTTGCTCAATACAAAATGCAAATATTTAATTTCACTTTATACAATAAAGGGTTTTCCGATTTTCAAATCAAAATTCACATTTATGTACGCAATTGTATTTTAATTTAACCTCAATCTGATACATTCACTAATCTCAAATCCTTAGGTTTCGATATTTTAATTAATTAATTTCGCTTGTTTTATTTAGTATAATAATATGGCAGAACTGTGATACTCATTAGCGGTTCTTTCTTTCCTACTAATCTTTTGCTTTAATCTTAGTAAGTCAATTTTCATAAATGAATTTTAATTTCTGAGCATAATTGGAGCAAAATGCTTCTAAAGAATATTGCTATTTCATGATTGGAATATTCTTTAAGATTTGATTTAATGGATAGAATTACAATTATGATGTTAGCATGGAAATACTTAATATTTATTTTAATAAGTCATGATATTGAAGAACTAATTAATATTTACTTCAAAAAATATAATTACTCTGAGATTGGTCCTGAATAAACATTATTAATTTTCTTTCAAGAGTTGCATTTAGTATGCGACCTCATATAATTGCTGAAAGTATGCAAAGTAATATTTTTTATTATATGTATTGAAATTACTCAAAACAATTGTGGTTGATGCTCGGGTTAAATTCAAAAATATTTTTTTTGCAAATTTAACTTATTTTTTTCTCCATTTAAGGAAATTTCATCGTTTTACTGTAATAAACATAGTTGATTGGTTTTTTAAAAAATATTACCAAGTGTTTGAGCAAAATTATTTGGAGAATTAAAAAGTTTCATTCTTAACGAGTTTCTCAAGATTACAACAAAATGATTATGCAAACATTCCAAGAGGTTCATATGAAGCTTTGAATAAAATTTGAATCAATGTCTAATAACATTCTTAGGTTGGCCGACCTTTATCGCAGTGAAAAACCTACATTATACATGTTCCATAATAATAAAATATTGAAAATTGTCAAAATGTATCATAAAATACAAGTTATTTTTTAATGAAGATAGATATATCATTTTAGATAGACAATTCTATTCCATACTCTCCAAAATCAGATCAAATCTTCCTGGGAATAGTATTAGTCTTTGAGTTAGTTAATGTTGCATTACTGGAAGAATTGTTCGACAATTTTTATTTATTATTATTGTTATTGAAATTCATTACTTTTTTCTATTTATCATTCATATGAAAAATAAAATAATTCGTAAATACTATCCATTTAAAGTGTTATCATAATTCACAAAGTACCTCAACATTAAGGTAATTTATAATTTGAAGGTAATACAATTGATATTTTGAAGGTGTATGCACTCATGGACTTGGTCCAGCGCTGCTGACCAGGGGGGCATGCAACAGCAACAACAACATAATAAATTGAATCAAATGCTCATAAATGGACTTCTTCGATAATGAAAACCTTCATGCTACATAGATTCCATCTGGCCAAATCTGCTGGCTGTACATGTGGGAGACAGAATTTCCAATCAACTATTCATAGTATTATTTACTGGCTCTTTCATGTCACATGAGAAAGCCAGAAACAAGTCTCGAAGAAAAATGATACACGAGTGATACATCGAATACCCTTTCACGCGGCAACATCAACTCCGACGTAAATCACTCACATACCAAAACTTCTTCATGACCAGACAATTGCTAAGACCAAAATAGCATTTGTAAAAATAGGCCGAAATGATTCCCAAAAGTAGAGTTCTAACGAAGGAAATAAAAATCACAGGACCTAGACGGACGATCCGGATTTCTGACTCTTATCTGTTTGTTTATATGCTTATAAATGCTATACATATGCTCACAATGTATTTTGTTATTTTTCTGTTTCAGTTAGTAATATTATCTCCTTGTAAATTTACTCTAGTGTCATCATTTGTTTAAGAATTATTGTCCGCTCTATTTAGTTATTACTTGTCCAAAATATTGAATACACTCATGTAGGATTTGACACCGATGGAACTCTCTCCGAAGGTTCCTGTATTGTTATATCCCCCACTTTCTTTCTTTCCCCCTCTTTTCATGTTGTACTTATCCAATTGATCAGATAACTTAGTGTTGTAGGCATCGGGAGCACAGGATGCGTTACGTTACGTTATATGGAAATAAACATAAGATTGATTTCATCATTATCCGTCTCACATTAAAGAAAAATTTTAATTTGTCATCTGTAAATCAGCACTTATTACAAAATGGAAAATGTCTTTTCAATTTATCATCAATTAGTGGGAGTAGTCTTTTCAAAACTTTCTTGCATACTTACTTATATAGGTATCATCGCAGAGAATGCTTTACGTGCTATTATAATAGTCAAAATATATTATATTTTGGCCCGAATTTAAACGTCGAATTAAAATTATTTAAGCATCTAACATTAACATTATTAATCCAAAAGTTAATATTTTATGTCCTATTTCATTAGTTTTTTTTGGCAATTAATACCCAACATGTGGTAAATAATACGCAAAACCGAATCTGCATCTAGGTACGTTTTTCTCAATCAATTGAGACCAAAATTCAAGACAAAACTACACCTGCAGTCTCAAAATCTCTCATCAAATTTAATATTTTTAAATCACTCTGTTTATGAGTATCGCGTTTACATATTTCTGAAAGTACAGATTGACAAATGGTAAATTCCTTTTTGTATTTGATTCACAATTTGATAGGTTTCTAAATTACATATGTTAAATATGCGCTCCTAATATTATTTATCTACCTATCTTCACTTTGTAATTAACTTGTTAGCTTAGTTCAAACAGCCAGAAAGACGTACTTCCACTGATCAGCATTTATTCAAAATTTGATAGAAATAAGCAAAGTTAGTGTAGACTGAATACCAAAATTCAACCATGTAGCTCAAGGCCTTTTTTAGTTATATTTGAGATGGGTATACGTACATTTTCTAAAAACGTGTTTTTAGAACTCAAGAAGATCAAAAACGTCGAGATTTTCAAAACTTTGTTTGAATTTTTCAAAGATTACTATACTTTATTTACGTTTGATATAGAAGAAAGCAAAAACTGTTAACAACAATGCAGTATTTCTGGCACAATTAGTGCAATCAAATGGAAATATATAGAATCAATTTACGAATAACACAACCATGTTTCGTATTGAAATTCATCTAAAAAATTGTTCATACCAAAAAGGAATTAAATTGAAGTCCTATAGATTGTTGGATTGAAATCAATATTTCAAATTTCTTGACGGCTGCTAAGGTTTGGCTTTATATTAGCACATTTATTGACACAACTCAATTCTGATATTGAAGTAAAGTAGATGACCGTTACCTTTTTCCATCCCTTAATTAAGATTTTAAAAAGGGGTCGTTTAATTACATAAAAGACTTAGTAAAGTTTGTAAGTAGGTGTTAAGTTCAGGTGCCAATTAATGTGTTAACTAACAGATAAAACAGTAATAGCTGAATTTTAGTTGATATGTCCTTCCTCATTTACTGTAAATTTTATACTTCAATTTATTATCATTGAAGGTTTTAGCATCAACGAAGCTTTCTTTTTTGCATAAAGTTCTCAACAATTCCTTTTTACCAAGTGAATCAGGATAATTCTTTTTGTATGTAAGGTGCTAGCTGATACGCGGCGCGTGACTGTCACGAAAGAAATAATTTTGGAAATAACTTTTGAAATTTAAAATAATTGTCTTGTTTAATTAAGCATAATATAGTAAATGAATACATTCATTGAAATTAAAACATATTTAAAAGAGAAGTGTAACTAAATTTTATTCCATTCTTTTTTATTTTATTATTCAAGAGCCTTAGGGTAAGCATTATTATTATTTGTGTTTTGTTTTGTTTTTCCGTCTTCAGAAGAAAGAGATTAGTTTCTTGACTGTCCGACTTAGCACCTAGCATATAACTGATTATGTGGAAAAACTTGTGTCCGCTTGGAGGGTTAATTTGCCAATAATTCTTGGTTAATAAATGCGGTAAATAGATTAAAAAATAATTTTTTATGTTTTAAATAATTTTACTATGCCTATAACTATCCCTCAAGTGAAAGTAAGAAGCATTCAAAGTTTCATCGCAGTTCGATCAGCTGTGAGGCAGCGCATAAAAGATATACACACAAACATTCATTTTTATTTATATAGTTTGAATTTAATGTGAATTCAATTTCCTTTTGGTGATCCTTTGTAGAAGGGAAAATTAACAGGCGGAAAGACTTATTTCATACAGAATTCAGTGAATGTTTCTAGATATGTCTTTTTTAATTATTTATCTATTCAAAATTCTAAATTAAGAAAATATTTGTAAAAATTTCAATAATTCATAAGGTAAAAGATTTTTTTTGTCTAACTACATAAAATAAATCCTTAAATATCGCTACCCGACGATTTCGGCAATCAATTTTATAAATTTATATGTCAGCAAGGAAGTTGATTAAAAATGGAAGAATTGTGAGTGTGAGTCTGCAATGATGATGATGTAGTGTCCGTGTGAACATGAAAAAAGGATGCAGGGTAAAGACCTCTGAGCACCCAAAGGCAGAAGTTTGACTTCTAGCTCAAATGAAAATGACACACACATTCACAAGCACAACTCCTTTTTAATAAATGCTTAAAACCCTCTTTTTATAGGAGGATTTATTCATACATCTCAAAGAACAACCATGCCAGTATAGAACACAAGTGAAAAACAACCATGCCGAACCAGGACTCAAATCCAGGACGCCCAGATCTCCGGGAATACGCGCTATCCCAAAGAAAAGATGTCGACCATGAGGGTGGAATGAATGGAACAACACAAAATATTTTCTTGTTGAAAAGTTGAATGAAATTACAAGATATAATCTTTGAGGATTTTGATGCACCTAAAACGAAAGGGATTTACGCTACCAGTCATTTAAAGTGACTCGGTAATTTTTTAATACTTTGACAAATATTCGCCATTCTAAAAAAATGTATTCTTGACATTTTCTTCAGTGATTTTAGGGGATTTGGAGAAAAATAGGCATTTCAACCTTTTTCATATCGGTGATTGAATACTTTGAATCGAAAACATGAATTTAATTCATCGCCAGAAAATGTTATCGATTACACGAATTTATTGCCGATTTTACAACATCTCTCAGAAGTGGTTATAAATAACCACCTATTGTTGCAATCAAAATAAATAATATATTCTTAAAGACAAAAAATAGTCGTATATTTCGAGAAAAAAAACTTTAATTCATGATACGATTGACTTTTAACACAAAGCATATCAAGTTTTTGGTGAAAGCAAATATGTTTGCATGAGGATTTCAATTACATTGTTTTATTTAATAGTTCTTAAGTACGAACATTATTTTGTGGGATAAGGCTGCAAATGAAAAAATGTTGTGTGAAGGGAAGTTGTTTATTCCTCTATTGTTTCTATTGATTAATTTCTCCAGAAGCAGACAGCAGAAGAAACAAATATTATATAAACTGAAAACATTGTAAAATTTTTAAGTACTTCATCGTCCTCTTCAGGTCGTGAAAACGTGTTTTCCACTGTTTTTCTCTGCATTAAAATAAACAAAAAAAAATTCAAGCAAGTAAACATTTGTAAAGCGTTTTAAATCTTTAAAATGTAGAACAGCGTTTGAAGTGCGATATGGTAGCCTTGCAGAAGTTTCACTTAAATGGGATAAAAGCGTTTAGGACGACGAAAAGTTCAAGGAAAGAGAAGACTTCGATTACCGCAAATCAAAAAATTACAATTATTACATAATTGATTAAGGTTAAGTAATTGTCCGAAAACATATAACAAAATTGATCAACTTAAAAAAATCGTTAAAACTATTTCACAATATATATACATACATACATACATACATATATATATATATATTACATTTCTTTGTTGAAATTACTGAATCCAGAGTAATTGGAAGAAAATTAATTAAAGAATTGTAAAACTGAAAGTGATATTCTGTTTTGATATAATGTATACTATGGCTCATCTTACCGGCGTCCTGGCATAAGGGTAGCGTGTCATCTCCGTGGGTTGGGCATTCCCGGGTTCAACTACCGGTTCGAGCATGGTTGTTCTTCCCTTTTGTTCTGTGAGATATTTAAATGAGCCCCTGTAAAAAGAGGTTGTGCAAGCGAAGGTTTGTGTGTGTCATCTTCATTTAAGCTAGAAGTCAGACTTCAGCCTTCGGGTGCTCATGGGTCTTTACCTTTAGAAGTCACTGCATCCCCTTTCCGTGTTAACACGGAAACGACATCATTATCATCAATGGCTCACCTTAATTTTAATAACACCTTTGAATTTTGTTATATTTTTATTTTGTATATAGAATGTTTAAATTAATTTATGAACTCAAGCAGAAATAATTACTAAGAGCCTTACAAGATGTCATTTTATATGCATAGTATTGAAAAGAGCATTTCATTGCAATACAGTATCATTCTAATTTCTTAACACCTTAATTTAATTTAATAATTAAATTTTAGGATGTAAAATTATCTTTATTATTGAACTGAGAATTAGTACTTTTTATATATACAATTTATAATTAAAGGGAAAAAATACAGTTTCATTTCCATGGAAGATTACTCAAAATTTTTAAAACACCGATTTGAAACATATAGAGAAATATAGTAAAAGATTTCATGAAAAATTTTTAAATTTGTATTACATTCAATATCAAGAGATTAGTTTTGACTTGTACCGTCTACTCTCGGGATACCTTTGAATGCTCTAATTTCGAATATATTTCTCATTAAATTATCGGGGCATCTATTTTAAATGAAAAGGGTTTCCAATTCTATATGTAAAGATTCAAAAGGCATTTTAGATTAAACTTTTAGATTAATTAAAACTTACCGGGAAAACTTTAATCCTGTAAATCTTTTCGAAATCCATTAAGAGATAGTTACTTTAGTAATTCTGTACAATTTCCCATTTATAATTATATATTACATTCTTCCATTAGAAACATTTTGATCTGAATACATTTTATGTTTGAATTAAATTAATTATAATTAAATTATAAATTAGTATTTTTATATAATTTACAAATTATTTCGTACCGTGATTATTTATAATTCTCTCATAATTTAAAATCCAAACAAAGCAATGCAAACTCTAGAAAGAAATGAGTATAGAATTAATTTAAAATGGAATTTAGCTCCGATTTTGTTTTAATAAAGACCATGTTTTAAAGCAAAACTAGGACTATTTGGTGGTGGACTTCTTAATTTTTAACTTTCCAGCCCCCTCACCACACAATACCAATGGAAGGATATTTGACCCGGGTGGATTTACATGATGGTTCTTCGTTGGAATGGTGTCTCCAACCTGAAACCCAACTGCTAACGAGTGGTTGACCTTACCACCAGTCCACCGCTATTTCGAGAAAGGGGTAAACTCAGATATATTTCTCGTCATATGACTACTGTTAAATATTACAAATTCAGTCTCAAAATGGTCTTAGTTTTCCTTTAAAATGGAAGGCTAATATAAGTGAACTGAATTCTATTAATATATATATATATATATATATATATATATATATATATATATATATA
>JAPMOQ010036552.1:912604-923525 GCA_026543055.1 Argiope trifasciata | reverse complement strand
CTAATTACATAGAAGATGTAGACTGGTTTTTATAGTTCAAGTAATAAGCTCTGATGATGAATATATAAACTCAGAAACGCTGTATTACAAAATTTTTGGCAAAAAATGAGCCACAATTGCAATGATACAACAACTGCATGCAAAAGACATCTCAACAACAGGATATCACCGAAATTTCAAAAGTTATTTTTTCTCATGTAGCTCAATATTTTTCAAATTATGGCAAGTTTTTGTAAGCCATTTTTAATATTTATTATTTCTTGTTCTGTAATTGCATTTGGTAATTATAATTATCTTCTCTTTCAAGAATTTGTTTAATTCAACAGAAAAAGTAAAAACTGAGTAAAGTTTATCATTTTTTAAACTTAAATTGTTCAGGAAGTCGATATTTTTGGGCCTTTATTTCTTCTCTGAGCTTCACATCCTTTCCATTTTTCGATTAAAGGATAATTTTTTGATGAATTTATTCGAATGCAATTGCCTGCTTTCTTTCTAATTGGAAATAGAAGTTCGCCTAATTACAAAATGTCTGTGATCTAATAAAAACATTAATTTAAATACATCCAAAAATAAAAAATGAGCTAGATTCTATGCAAATATTCGAATGCTAATTTTGATTTTAAAGATAAGAAATGAATTAAGATTATTTTTAAGAAATGAAACAATAATAGTAGTTTAATCTCTAATTATTTTTTCCATAAAATATTTATATTTTTATAATTTTATAATTAAATATGTGTTACATTTTTTCAGTAATGGTCAACTTCATAGAAATTTTTCGAGTTTAAATATATTATTTCATTTAGAGAAACATTGCTTAGCATTTGATTATTTGAACATGCCTTCTGATTTGTACATATCCATAAAAAAATTCTATTAAAATTGCCCATCTTCACATTGTTAAACACATAACTTGTAAGACAGCAAAATATCACCATGTATCAAACATATTCACATGTAGTTGACGTTAGTATTAGTGAATTTTTCAGCAAATAATGGCAAAATAACTTTTTCTTGCAAATGAAGTTTTGTGGTAAAAAAGGGTATTTTATCATAAACAGAGGAGAAAATATTGATATAGATTATCTTACTAATTCGATCAAAATACAGAGTATACCTTTCTTTTACTTATGAAAATACTGAATCAAGCAATAAGGTCATTTATGTCTGTATAAATTCAAAATTACACGCATTTTAGAACTTTTATTGCCTGTATCTCATAAGATATATTTTAATTGTAGTGGCGATCATAACGCATTCAAATGAATTTTTATTTTATTTTATTTTTATTATTTATTTATTTTGAATTCTCTAGTGTTTACTTATTAAAATGCACATGCCTGTGTTTCAATTTTGTAAATGACACCTAAAATGTAATTATCGAGAATTAATAATTTTTTATCTTACCCGAAATATCCACTGTCTAATGCAAAATGATAATAACTAATTTTAATAAGGACAGATTTTGAGTGTAAGAAAAGGTTCACAAAGTTATATGTATTATTTCTACAAGAAATGTGTGTTTGACTAATATTAGGTTTATAGTTTCTAATTTTAATGTTATTAATGAACAACATGTGTATCCTATTTTACTAGTATTTTAAAATTAATTAAATTTATAATGTATCAAGGGAGATTTAACTGATTTATAAACAAAATTATTTCTTTCCAACAAAGAAGGATATCTCCAGAGTGCTGATATCCCAACATAAATATGAAAGGAAATCGATGCTAAATTTATAAGCATCATGCTGTTTTTAGCCATTTTTCTTATTGTTAAGAATTAAAAAATCGTATTAGCGTCATTAACAAAACCTAAAAAATTGAAGACAGAAAAAAAAAACTTAGATAATAGACACTAGGTTTGCTGGTAACTTTGTTTATAGCTTTTGGGGTTTAATAGTAATAATTCAGTCTAATGATAATAATTCAGTCAATAATAATATTTCATATTTTAACACGTTAAGTTTTCAGAAATCTGGCCTTAAATAACAATCTGTTTTATGACAATAGGATTTTCATTATATTTTTTATTCCTTTTTTAATAAATTTTCAATCCATGCAAGGCAGTATTGATTTTTTTGTTCTTTTCCCAGAAGCCATATTAGCATTGACTCACTACGAGTTTATTCGTAGCAGCACAAAAATGGTAAGAAACCCCAGTACGAGATAACTCGTGGTTGGAGTCCTAGTGAGGAACACAATCTACGAGTTATCTCGTAGTTGGCAGTCAACGTGTTAAATTAATTAATATTTAATTTTTTTTAAATAATTCAAGTGCGGTTTAAAACACACTTAGTCTTAAACATAATGAATAATTATTTTTAGCCAACGTATTAAAGCGAAGACGACACTTAGGCATCTAATTGTATCAAATGCTATTACAAGGCCTCAGTAGACTAAAGGAAAGGACTCGGAAGCTCAAGGTTTCATTTTCGAGTCCCGATTCCACTGAAGACCCATCATGTAACCTCCACAGCAGTGAGGTGCGGAAGTTTGGAGAGGAGGTTCTGCTCAGATGTCCTCCTTGTGGTCTGAGCAGACTTCGATATAAAAAAGTCAGTCTCAAAATAATTCTTGTTTTAAAATGCGACTGTAATACAACTGAAACGAACTGATATATTATTAATTGAGAGGATTTCAACCTGAAGAAAATCATAACATTCTCGATCAATGTCTTGACAATCCTTATGGTATTAAATCGATAACCAATCATATTTTTATTTCAAGTGTTTATGAAAATAATTTTTGAGTAATCGATTAAAAAACATATATGTAGCGTTATTTCTTACTGCTCAACATAAATTGTTGATGTTAAAAGATTGAAAATTAGTCCCTGAAAAACACTTTTCATGCTCTAAGATGATTCAATTACCAAAAAACTTTAAATACAAATGCTGTACTTAATATAAGGCGGTAATTTGTCTAATTGAATTTATTTTTCCATTTTTATTACTAAGAAAGTTATAGTGAAATGAAATTTCCTCCTACGCCATTTTCACTCCCTTAAGATAAATATTCCAAACTCTTCAAAGATTTTTAAATTTCTAGATTTACACACATATATATAGTATAAGGTTTTTCCAAAAAGTTCATCTTCCTATTCAAACCCCTCTAATAATTGTAAGGCTAAAAAATGGTCCTTTTCCGAAGTTAAGAATAATTTAAACCTTTGTAGTAAAAAGATTTTGGAAGTTATCGAAAGAAATACCCAAATTTTCTTGATTATTTAATAAATTTAAATTCCATTTGAATTGTTTTAAAATTTTGAACTATCTCTAAAATTTAAGATTTTGAAGTTTACTTCTAAAATGGTTGGAAGTTCTATGCGACCAGCTGTTCTGTAATATTTCAACACACAAATGGAAACCCATATTCTCCTTTATTATTAATATATATATGTTGCCAACATAAGACTTCAAATGAAAATGCAAAATCAATTATTCTCATCACTGCATATCAGCATTTTAAATATTTTCCCTGTTTTTCAATCAGTTGTGATTAAATAACTATTACTCCTCTTTCAAATATATTGTTACAGATCATTGGGTTCGATTAGAGTGGGTGTATGAGTGAAAACGATTAGAAGGCCTCAGTAGAAAAAAACAACAATTTTAATTAAACACAAAGACACAGACGACAAAAATTATATACAACCAAGACTACACACATTAGACCACACAGCAGCACGCTACAACAAACAGTAGACAACAAAGAATTATCGGCCGTAGCACATAAAGCTGCCAGACTAAATTCAAATTCTTTAGGAGAGGAGATCCTCGAAGCCCCAATGTATGGTCGCTCCAAACAGCTGCATTTCTCACTGTCTTCTCGGGTATGTTGCATCCATCTGCCGACTCACTACTAAACGACACAAGGAACCGACTGCACAGGCTATGTCACGCACGATACGATGCTGCTTTCACAGCGTACAACAGGACTCGGCACACAGCTCAGTTCAGCAATATCTTGAGTTCCACACAGCAATGGCATTCCGATGTTGCTTCCACATCCTCTTGAAGATTCGATACTTGATTACGACTTTAACTACAACTCTGGATATGGATTCCTATTCGGATTGTTAGTTATTAATAGTTGACCCTGATCACAGTTTCTTGCATCTTGAGACTGTTGGCTTTCTATAGTTCAAAGGAGGAAGGCCTAGAAAGTTCTAAGACTAATCAAGGCGTATCTCAGTTCCAATGAATCAATTCCGAATTGATCAATAAAATTCTTAAAGTTTCCAGCAGTATCAATTTATTCACCAAATTTGGCACCAATCATAGCCACCAAGCTCTGAGATCAATGCAAAGGCACACTTATCGTAAAACAGTTATACTATTGGAGCGGGGAAACAAAATTACTGATTTGTAAAAGTAAAATTTACAGCTAATATTGTTTTCTTAAATTTAGATTACTCATTTTTTCGTAAATGTGTACAACAATATCGAGTTTTAAATTTTTTTTTAATTGTGTACTTATGTATCTTAAACTTCAGACATTTGAATTTTTAAAAAGAATTCAGTTAACTTCTATTAGCTTTTTAAGTGATTTAAATGCTAATGTATAAAATAGGCATAAATAACATTGAAAGCTTGCCTTTAAAAACAAAAGTAAGAACAGCACAGAAACTTTTTTATAAAAATTATAATTTCATGTTTAAAGGCTCAGTTATTAAAAATAGTCAACCTAGTAGGTTCTAATATTAACATTATCAGTGTGAATGCGAATTAAAATAATAATTATCGCTCAGTTTCAGATTATTTTAGATTTTTAAGCATTTTCATAGTATAGAAAATTACGTATTTATATCAAATATATATTTAATTTTACAAAGAATTGCCAATGCTCTGTTATATTCTTTTTTATATTTTATTTCTTGCCTTTCCAAGGAATTTATTGTTCGATCGATTTTAGAAAAAAAAAACATTGTTCCTTTCATAAAAATACTTATTCTGCGGTTAGAATTTCAAAGATATGTAAAATAAAAACATAAATTATGCAACTTAAACCTTCATCCTCAATTATACAGCATTGAAAGCAATTTTTAAACGACATAAAAATTGTTGTTCAAAGCATAAAAAAAATTATCATTAAGAGATAATAAATAATAATTAGTTAAAAGAAATATGAATGATGTGAGCAATTTCAGGAGAAAAAAACCTTACAATAAATGCTGTTGATCTTAATTATTTTAATTTTAAATATTTTCTTTCCAACAACAATTTTTTTTTATCTCAGTAAAGGCAAAAATAAAACAGATGCGTAAGTTTCAAACTGAACAATTGACAATGAATGAAGATTGATTATAAATAATCAGATTCTTTGAAAAATAAAAAGTGAAATAGTGAATTGGAAATTAATTATGGGTAATATTTGTTTCATATTTTGAATAATTTATGACCACAGAATATTTTACTTCCTTTTATTGAATTTATGCAGACATGTATTAAAAAATGCATTTCATATTTTTTTTTTCATTATACCTTTATTTTTAGAAACAATATTCAGGGCATGAATAATAAAATATTGAAAAATTATGAGCATCAAATATTTGGAATAACCTTAAAAGCATTCATTAAGTCTAGGCAGTTTTCTTGATTTTTATGGCCTTAATTTTATTTATTTACGAGATATTTTTATTATACTAAGTTGGTGGGAGGACATATAAATCTTAAATGGAGCAAATGATGAAATCTCTATTTCGCAAAGTTTCGAAGGAAACATTTGTGTTGTTGGAAGAAATTATTTAGAAGCCACAGATACCTAATTCGGTTTAGTTTAGATTAGTTAGATCACCGTCCCATTTAAAGCAACACTAGGGGCATTTTGTGACATAATAATTTTAAACCGAAGACGTTAACCCTCTCTCCAGACTTCCACACCACACCAGAAGGAGGACATTTGGCTCCGACGGATTTAATGCGAACCAGACCAGCTTGCACAACTGTTTATCTGTAGTATCTGGTTTAGGACCTGAAACCTCTGATTCTGAAACCTTACCATCAGGTCATCGAATTCTTCAATACCTACTCGAAGATTCTATATCATGAATTTTCTCAAAATTTATTCCAGGAAATTTAATTTGAAGATAATTCGTTTTAAACTAAATTAAAGTTAATTCCAAGTTTAGTTTACATTAGTTATATTAACGTCCCGTTTTGAAGCAACATTAGATTTATTTTGTGATAGACCTCGTCATTTTGAACCACGATCAGATGACGAGGATGACACCTGATTTCTTAATGATATGCGATAATTTCTTAAGTCAGGGTAACATGTTTTTGAAAATCATTAACATTCATACTACTGGATAATGTCAATTATTTCCAGAGGTTCCATACATAGCTCAAATATTAAATGCAAATATTATTGTTAAATTATTTACATTCGTTCTGAGAGATAAAATGACGTAAATGTCCAAACTTTAACAAACTTCCATACAAGGTTTATTGTCAAGCATGTGGTTATTACAAGATTTTAAGAAATGTTTCTATGAATTGATTCTTAAAAAAGAAAACTTTAATAGATTTTTTTATAAATATAGGGGAAATAACAGTAAATTACATATGTATTTTATTTAAATAACCAAAAGCACTGTCCTGTGCAATTTATGACTTTTCAAGCATATTATCTGCAAAAGTACAACTGCAATATCTCCAAATCTTGTTATTCCGTATTTCAATATTTTGAACATAGCGTGCCGACAAGTATTCACATTATTTATATCCAAGTCATTTTTCTTATATTCTTGATTTTTTTCTAAATTTTTTAAAAGAAGTTTTACACTGGATAGAATATAAAAGTATATTAGTTCTTTACTTTAAAAAAATAAATAAAATATTTTGATTTTACTGTTATTATTTTTTAGATCTTTCACTTAAAAATATTAGTATCATTAAAAAGATACTCAAAATTAATGTAGAAACGATAATAAAAATGATTTCTTGCCTTCGAAATGTTGTAACAAAGGAGCAGGACAGTTACAAAAAGAACAGAATATAAGCGGTTTTAGTAAAGAATACTCTTTTCGTAGTCTTTATGACTTCGAATGTTCTGTTTGGAAGTGAATCATACAAATATTTGATTTTGGTTAACAAAAATTATCCCATCAGGTATTTAATGTCATTCTAAGCTCAGGGAATGTTTCAGTTTCCCTCCAAGTTATACTCGACGAACAAGCATTGCATAGAAATGTTCTACTATAATCAGAGTGTGGCTTTTAGTTGACCATGGTAAAATCTGCACATATTTTACAGTGGACCAATTTTTGACTCCATGGGCACTGTGAATTTATTCTCCATCTTCTTCATCATCTCCTCTGTTCTCCTTCTAATTCGGAGTAATAAGAAAGAGGCCCAGACTTAAAAACAATAATATAGTCTGTATACTTTAGCCAACCATTGAGGAAGACCAAACGTGTTCTTATTCCCTAACCAACAGCTTACCAGACCCTCAAACTTCCTTCTCCTATTAGTCTAGTTAAATAATTTTGTTTTGAACTCTTCAGACAATGCCAGTACTATTGATAATCGTCTATACCATCTAAGATAGACTTTTTTCATCTGAAAATATCGCTTAAGTCCATTCTATGGTCCATGGTAATTGTTCGTTTACCCAAGACAAACAATTATTAATATGCGTTTGTTTCCACATTAAATAATGCCTCTTTTTTTTTTTTTTTTTAAAAAGAATTTTTTGGACTTTTGGATATCATTGTATATTTTTTGTTAGGACATATGAATAAGTGCTGCTTGATTTCTCATGAGTTTGGATTTATGGGAAAGCTTCCTTTCATCACGATTACTTTTCAGGCTTACAGTCTCCATTCTTATTCCGATTCAGTTTGAATTTTTAATTAAGCCAGAAATTGTAAAGGGACTATATGCAGTATACAAGGGACCTTTACTCTAATATCTTTTTATAAGCAACAATATTGAAAAGCTTTTAAGAGTATACCTCTAAGCATTCTGAAGTTAAAGCATCATTAAACATTTTGGAGAAATATATTTTTATGAGGAAAAAAGGTTTTAATAAAACTATATACTTACTATTCTACTCGTACACATTCCATCAAATAAAAAATATACTAGGTGCATTTCTACTTTTTTACACACTGCAAATAATGTATTCCCTTGATTCTAACTACAAATACCAGTAGATATTTCCTTTTATACGTGAAAATAAATAAAAAAATGTTAAACCTACATAAGAATTTATTATCCAGGAAAAAATATAAAAGAAAATTCACATATAATGAATGTAATTCTACTTTTTTTGCTCAATGCAAAAATCAGATATGGCATATATTCCTCTTTTCATAATAGCAATAAGTTTTACCATACTCAATTTCAGAACTTGAATTCTTTGGTATTAAATAAATATTCGTTAATAGCAGCTAAATGAGGGAAGATGAAGAATTGTTATTCTCAATTGCATTTCTTTCTCAAACAGATATATTTTAAAACCTCTACCAAGAATCTTAATTATTGGTTAAAATATTTAATGCATCACCTTGATAACTCCTTCAAGTAGACGTGACTCAATTTTTTTTGTGTAGGTTGAAAGTTCTATTTTCTTTATTAAAGTATTATTATGAATCGTGACGATATTCATTTTACACAATTTAAGATTTTAAAATAATCGACAGTATTTTAACCCTTTTCAATATACATTCAATAAAATTCGAGCAAATAGATTTCACGTAGGAACATTTGGTTATTTAGGATTTAAAATTAGACTATCAAACTTCAAAATTGTGTTATTTTATTCAAAAATGTATGCTGAAACTAATGGTGACATCGTCACGATTTTCGGATAATCAAGATATTTCATTTTTTGCTCTAAAAGCAGATTCTTCTCCAATATACCATGTTGTAAAAAGGCAAGGGATCATTGACTCGTCATCCATTCAAAAGCCATCGATATGTCTGTAGAATGATATTTTTAATAAAGCCAATTCACATCATAAATGTGTAACTGTATACTATTATTTGAAGAGAAAAATGAAAAAGAACTAAATTATCATAAAAAGAAAATTAGCACTCCATACACGTAATTGCTCCAACCGCAAGTTAAGGATGTCTCTGAGACCGTCTTTTCAATTGATAGAGAAAGGATTCCGAAATATAAATGTCTTGTACTAAAGAATAATACATCATCTTTTCTATTTGTCCATATTTTTATTTTCCATATTTAGATCATTCAATAACATCATTAAGTCTCGCATAGTATAATGATATTGCGAGCAGCAGATGAAAATTAGAAACGCATAACCATTTACAGAAAAAGCTCTTTTTTCGCGGGATATATGCTCCATAAATATGCCGCGAATACAGAAACGGTGAATATAGAATGGTAATTTATATGGGATTAAAGGGGATACGTTCCTAGGTTACCTCTTAAAAAAAAGACTTCGTTCCATAGATGGATCAATATTCATAAAAAAATCGCAAAGCTCATTTGCCATTTTTAAACGTTCACTAAGATTTTTCAAATTAAATGTCACTCTGCTCTTCGTCAATGGGCTGTGAATTTAACATTTCCTCTAAGTCGGTTTCAGTCAGATATTCATCTTGTGATTCAAGCAATTCCTGAATGTCTCTTGATTCTATCTGTTCAAACACATCTCTTCCTATTCCATTCGCGATTTCGGTTATGTCTGCAGTTTGCATTTAACAACATACTTTAAACAAAACTGCAATAAGATATATATATATATATATATATATATATATATATATATATACATACACTGTAGTTACAAAAGTCATGGGATAGCAATATGCAAATATACAGATGGCAGTAGTATCGCAGCGAAAAAGTATAAATGAGCAGTTCGTTTTGAAGAGCTTTCATTTGTGTTCAAGTTATTCATGTGAACAGGTTTTTCGTGATTTATAGCGGCACGACGAGAATTAACAGACTTTGAACGTGGAATGTTAGTTGGAGCTAGACGCATGGGTCATTCCATTGCGGATATCGTTAGTGTATTCAACATTCCGAGATCCACAGTATCAAGAGTGTGCCGAGAGTATGAAATTTCAGGCATCACATCCCACCATGGACAGCTCAATGGGCGACCACCTACACTTAACAACCAAGACCGCCGACGTCTATGTAGAATTGTCAATGTTAATAGACACGCAACACTTCGTCAAATAACTGTAGGAATCAATGTGGGACGTACGAGGGACGTGTCAGATAGGACTGTGCGGTGAAATTTGTCTTCCTTGGGCTATGATTGCAGAAGACCGACTCGAGTGCCTTTACTGACAGCACGACATAGCCTGCAGCGACTCTCCTGGGCTCCTGAGCATATCGACTGGTCCCTAAACCAGTGGAAAACCGTGGCGTGGTCATATGAGTCACGATTTCAGTTGTTACGAGCTGATGGTAGAGTTTGAGTGTGGCGCAGACCCCACGAAGTCATGGACCCAAACTGTTAACAAGGCACTGTTCAAGCTGATGGTGGCTGCATAATGGTGTGGGCTGTTTTTACATGGCATGGACTCGGTCCTCTGGTGCAACTGAACCGATCATTGACTGGAAATGGTTATGTTCAGCTGCTTGCAGATCATTTTCAGCCATTCATGGACTTCACGTACCCACACAACGATGGGAATTTTATGGATGACAATGCGCCATGTCACCGGGCCAGAACTGTTCGCGATTAGTTTGAAGAACATTCCGAACAATTCCAGCGCATGATCTGTCCACCTAGATCGCCCGATATGAATCCCATCGAGTATTTATGGGACATCATCGAAAGGTCCGTTCGTGCCCAAACTCCTGCACCATCCACACTTTCACAATTATGGACGTCTATACAGACAGCATGGCTCAATATTCCTACAGAGGACTTCCAACAACTCGTGGACTCCATGACACGTCGAGTTGTTGCACTTCGCCGGGCAAAAGG
>JAPMOQ010036552.1:890994-902116 GCA_026543055.1 Argiope trifasciata | reverse complement strand
GTGTGTGTGTGTGTGTGTGTGTGTGTGTGTGTGTGTGTGTACTAACATACAATGGCACACAAGGAAAATTCGATTAAACTTCCCTTTTATCTTTCTTTTATTTCACAATTTTAAATAATATTCAATTTATTAGAGCGAAGAATTTTATTTTCAATCTTATTATAAAGTTAGAAACAAAACAATTTGCTAATAAAGAATTTATGGGAATTAAACTTGTAAATTTAAAAGTTAGAGTTTTAGAAAAGCAAACCTTTTTCTTGTTTTTCCATTCAATTTTCTTTTAATCGAAAGTTACCTTTTAGAGTGAATAGTTTTAAGTTTTGATCTTAGTAAAATTTCATATGACATTTTCTATTGAAATTTACCTTTGACTTTAAAATTTTCAAAATTAGTTAAGTTTTTCTTTTTAATAAAATGCTGCTCGATTTGATGCTTACTCGAAAATAAGCAATATCCTTATTTTTGTTTTCAGGACAGATGAAGGCATGCAACATTTCATGCCGATAATATGATGCTCGTGCTTTTTTCACATGTGTTTCATTACAGAGCATTCTGAAATATCTCATATTTCACAAAGTATATTTAACGATGTTTCTTTATTTTTATAAACACAAAATAAGAAAGGAAAAGAATTAAAATGCAAAGGGGAACATTTAATTTTTCTTTCTAAGAATAGATTTAAAATATTTGATAACCATGCAAATTCATTATAATTATTCAATAAATTATATAAATCATTTTTATTCATTAAAGATGAATAGCAATTTAATGTGAAATCATCCGTAAAAAAATCTATAAAATAGACTCTCCAAAAAAAATTTTTTTTTAAGTGGAAGAACTAGCGACCTTCAAATTGATTAGATAATGAATATATAAAGTAATCTTATTAAGCAAATCATTTGATGGGACAGTAAAGATGTGGTTATGAAAATCTTTCTATATGATATTTGTCTCTTAATTAGCAAGTAGAGTAGTAGTCATTAGTAGTCAAGCAATTTCGTGTTACTTCTATCCCAATGAAGGGAAATACTCTCTATGAAAGACATTACATGTTTAAGATTATTAACAACTGATTTTCATAGATCATATTAGAAGTAAAGCGTTCTAATGTTCTTTCTAAAAGGGTTATCCTTTCTTTTTGTCGACTATATAGGAAATTTTCTCTAGCGAAGTATCTTTATGCACTGTTCGTAAGCACATACTTATATTCCCGTCTCAAAAAAATAGCAATAAACAAATTACACGTAATAAACAAAATCAGGAAACAGTTTCCTTGACTGGTCGTCTATGTAAGGGCATTGAACCACTCATTTTTTAATACAATTTCCGATTAGCATTTTCATATCACAGCTGAGCATATTTCTTAAAAATAATACAACTGATTTTCCTCATTTACTATTAATTTCACAAGAAACTCGTAAAGTTTTCAAATAAATTTGTTTTGCTTTTCCTCGCAAGCTTATGATCACATCCGTCTACTTGACAGTCAATCAAACAGAAAAATGTTTCTGCATAACTTTGAAGACAACGAGAATGCGCTGTCATTTGGAATTATAAAAGGGAAATGATTCTAAGACTTTTTATGTAAGTTTTCTTTTTCTGCTTTTACTATAAGGCACATGTTCGCATGCCCAAACCTATTTGAGTTGAAGACCGAAGAAAGTTGTTAGACTCCAGTTCTAGCCTTAATGTAGTCATGAAAACGTTCATTCAATTTAATACTAGTTATCTTTGCATGCTATGACTACAGTTAGAACTATACAAATTGGATATGATTGTTTTAAATCTGCTTTTAGTATTAATAAGTAAAACGATTGTAATGTTGCTTTTTCATGGTGTATATAGAAGTGATGTCTTCACCTTTCTTTATTAGTGAATTCTCTTTTTCCGCAACGGGCGTAACACGCATAAGCACATGTAACCTGCTTGAATTAAGTTATTGAAATAAGCCGTACAATAAGTTCTGTAGAAAAGTCAGCTGTTCCTTTATCCATATCAAAGGAAAAAGTTATATTAATGTAAAACCAGATTTTCATTATTAATTTTATCAGAAAATGGATGTAAATTTCGTATGCACACAACTTTAATTTAGGACAAATTTTTTGTGCCTCTGTAAAATGACTTTTGCAGGTTAGGACAACTCACTCATTGCATCATGGGTGCCACTTCACAGACTCAGTGTCTTTCTTACATTGACCTTAATGCAGAAAGAATGAAGAATGAAATACCACAACAGAAACGCCATCTATGGGCTTGAACTGTAACAACGGAGAGGTGCAATTTTTTCACAATACCATCCATTTGTAAAAAAAAAAGAAGTATTTTAATGCAAAATTATGCTATTTACTCTTTTGGATCTGATGCTTTCTTTACAGCTATTTTGAATAAAATATCACATTTTATTTTACCTATATCTTTGAGAGCACCTTCAGCTCGATGAGAAATCATATAAATAGATAAATTCTTTCGGATATTATTAATTGGACAATATTGAAGGTGTTAACTGGAAGGATTGCTTGTATTATGAAAGTGTAATGTTCTTAGTGGGTTTCTATTGTACTGGGCTTACAATATCAGTACTATTATTTATAACAAATGGATATTCTAACGTCGTACTGAATTATTTTTTGTAATTGTGTTTGGTTGGTTAAAAATTGCGCATTTATTTATTATAGTTTCAAACATTTTAAATATCAATAACTAGGATTATCTGAATGCAGTATCATTACGATATTTCTGATATTTATATTATTTCGTTTCTCACAAATCTTCATTATTAAAAATTGAAAATAACTTATTAGATTTTAACACAAAGTATTGCAGTTTCAGACTAAATTCATAAAAAGATAGTATAGTTTAGATATTATGAAAAGTTGTCACTATAAAGCCATTTCCTGAAAAATTCTATGTTACTATTATATACATATGAAATTAAATCTAGTTCTTCGACTTTATCACAAAATTTTCGTTGAAAATACATTAGAAGAAAATCTTAACTTTTAGTGAAAATTCGTGCTTAAAGATTCTATTTGCTAGAAATGATTAATGTTTCAAAATAAGTTTATATTCTCATTTTATGACACTACACTTTATGATTAAATAGTTAAAATAAAAGAATTTGAATTAATTCACTTATCTTTAATTTTTCAATGTTACTTAAACACGCTATAAAGGAAAAAGGGCAGAAATAAAACCATGAAAGATTTTAGTTCTCAGAATTTAAAAAAATCCGTTAAGAAAAAAGATGTATTAAATTTCCTTTTAAAAATACACTGATCCATTTGTCTTAGTTTAAAAGTCATCCTTTATAATCTTGACTTTTTTCAATTTCATTAAATGCGTCAGAATTAACAAATTTACTTACTATTTATCCTTAACTTCTTAATACCTATTTTTGGAACACTGAAAAGTAATATAATGTCCTTTTAATTACTAAATTTCTCACATAAAGCTTGAGGAGATAAAAATATAAAATTAGAAAAACTAAAAGGACTACACTAGGAAAAAAGAATACTATATTACTTTCAAAAGTTTCTTTCACCCCGTATAAAAAGTTCGAAGAGAAAGAAATCTTTACCTCTAATTCTCTTTAATTTTATTACGATTTAACACTCAGATGGCAAAAACGTTTTTGAATATTTCTTTGTTTACATCATATGTTAAATTAAAGCTATTTCTTCTTTGCTTATATGAGCTTCATTCGAAGAATTATTACGCCTACATAAAAGTATTTTCTTTAAACAAATACTAACCTTTTTCTTCCCTACAAAATTCCTCGGTATGTTTTAACATTTTGTTTTCTTCTTTGTAAACATCTTATGTTTCCATTTAATATTTCCCTTCAACCCTTCTCAGCACATGTTTGCTTAAACAAGAGTTTTGGTATTTTACATACAAGAAAATAAGTCTAAGTCTTCCAATCGCTTTTTTACCACTTCCTTGCCTTCTATCGAATATTAATTTTCCATCGAGTCAGGAAGCAATGGAGTTAGATGTTATTTATTTATTGCTTTCGTTTGGACATTTAAACAGACCTTTTTCCAATACTCTTTTATTATTCATCCATATAATTTCTTTCTAGTCTGAGGCCATGTTTCATTTATCTGTCTCAAATTAAACAGGCATGTTTGGACGGAAATAAAAGAAAGAATTGATTTGTATTCTGAGGCAACTATGAAAATCAGTAAATGCATGCATGTTTTTACATTGAAAATAAGTACTTTAAAAATTTAATTTTCCTAATAGATATCAAAAAACTTCAAACAAGAATATAAAAATAAAATTGTCAGACGAGGATAAATATTATAAGGTAATTCTGTTTCAATTACACAAACAATATATTTTCAAATATGTCTTTCCCTCATTTTTCATACTTTTGCATTAATTTTTCATATGGAGATTTTTTTATTTGAAAATAGGAAAACAAAAAAATTAATAAATCCTATTTAGTAAAGAATTTTTAAATAATTACTTTTTTTGGTTAATTTTATTGATTTATTTTAAATATTAATGTGTGCTGAAAAGATTTTTACTCTCAACACAGGAAAAACAAATAATAGAATGAAGTGGTAAAGCGATTTAAAAGAAATTTTCTAATGCTTTCTATTTTCTTGTTCAGAATTAATATAAAATCTCTGAGTCTGTGAACTTTCCAAATGAAAATGTTCAGACTCATTTCAGTTTTAATATATAATATTGAAATATATTCTCTTTTTGAAGGGCATGAGTGATTTTTTCCAGATATTGTGGATTTACGTACTAGAATTTGCAGCGGACTGTACTATTCAGCAGTAGAAAGTTCTGAACTGAAAGCGACTATCAGCGAGTTCGAATCTGATTGCAGGTAAGTTTTCTTGAGATTTTTTATTATTATTATTGATATGCTTTATTTTATTTCAAGCTTGTTCCAAAGTTTTCTAGTAATTTCTGTATCTTTCTAAATCTAGAAGATTTGAGCCCTTTCTTCTTGTGAATAAAAACGGATATAAGGCTTTTTTCGTGGGATAAAGTTTCTAGTTGAGATTAGGCTACGTTATCATTGATTTCAGATAACGTACTGTTTATCTACGCTAACTTCACAAACATAATCAAGAAATAATTCTGATTCCAAAAACTTTAGTTCAAAAGAAAATTCATTCAAGATTGTAAACAGTTATCAAAAGACCTTAATTTGCGTATCAATAAATGTTCATTCCTCACACCTTTATTTTATTTTATTTATCCATTTATTTTGCGAATTAAATGAAAAGTAATTTAGCGCTTTCGTAAAAAGAATATTTATTTCTTTTTGTTATTTTTCCTCATTTAATTATTAACGAACATGATTTTAATTAATTTTACTAAACTAGTGCACCTGGAAAACATTAAACGAAATTCTACAACAAACTAATATAGAAATATTGATATTTATATACGAAAAAGTTTAATTTAAAATACAGTGAATACTCAGCAAGTCCATAATGAAGAAATATGGAAAAAGAAGCTTCAGTAGATGAAATTCAACTAGAAATAAATATTCCCAGCATATTTTTCTATCATGCTTATTTTTCTACCATGACTGGATTCCTCAATCAAGGCTCCCAATCTGTTTCGTTGCAAAAGTATATTGAATTTTATTTTCAACCCTTGCATATAAATAATAATGTAAACCAATCTTAGAAACAATAGTTTAAAACAATCTTTCATAAGAAAATATAACATTCCCTTAATTTGAAAATGAAACAAAAAAAATATCATGATGTATTCTTTTTTAAAAGAGTTTTATGTATAAATGAAAAAAAAAAACTTTAACAGAGATCGAATATTTTTCCGAACCAAAGAAGTCAAAAGACCTAATTCTTAAAGTCAGATAAAAAATTTCTGCGAATTTATGATGAATGTGAAACATTTGTAATCATTTTTCTGTATAAGAATTCTCCAGATTGTGGTTAATTGCCAGTTGCCAGTAGTAATTATGCATTGCACTATAAATACTGAATTCTAAAAGATTTTTCTATTGAGAAATGAGTAATATCATAAATAGAATGAAGAAATCAAATTTGTAGAATGAAATATAATCTAGGATGCAAGGAAGTTCTTAGATTGGCTGCTTTTTTCACATTATTCGATCCCATCATCAAAGTGTCATCAGATAAAGCACTTTCCTCGATACTAAATAATCATTAAAGAAGTATCTATTAAAGTGTTGTTTGGAAGAAAAGTTTGAGTTTGATGTAATGATAACTGAGATCGAAAAACAAGAAAGAATTTTACGAGATTTGAGTAGTTTAACTTTCACTCTGTATAGAAGATGGATGATCAGAGTTGTTAGCTTGTAAGCAAATGATAGAAATATCTCGAATGATTTAAAGACAGACCAGCGCAAGATTGAGATCCTACAGATTAACCGTTTAAATAAACTGCTTGCAATATTTCTTGTTGCGCAGTATTTCTATCCTCATTTCCTGCTTCAAATTATGTTTCCCTTAATTTTAACTCGTTTACTGATTTATTTTCTTCTCAATGAAATTAGATGAAGCTTCAATTTTGGGAAGGTTTGTCGTTTTGATTCAGTCGAGAATTCAAGTAGAACACTTGAGTTATTTATTCATTCTATATAAATTTGGATAGCATTATAATAATTACCAACAGTTTAATTGTAGTTTAAAGCGTGAAGATGAGAAAAAAGGATACTCGAAACCAGTTAAGCGGTTAAAAGCAAAATAATATTTGTTAATTTTTTAAAATTCTAGATTTCTTGGGATATCAGATTTATTCTTCTAAGAAGGCTTTTGTTTTACAAAATAAATAAAATATTAAATAATTACTAAAAATAGAAAATCATCAATTACTACAAATTATAGTCACAATGAGGAAATAAATAATGCACCAACGGAAAAAAGAAATTTGCAATGGACAGTATGATCGACTAACAAATACGAAAAACAATGACGAAAATAATTTATAATAAGTTTTCCACAAATTGCATCCTTTAGAGATCTTAATAATCCAAAACGAATTATTTATTATATTTTCTATTATTTTAAATTAATCTTATACTACTATTTTGTATCAATGAAGTTTAAATTGTAAGAATTTTTCATCTTAAATACGATTATTTTTCAAAAATATAAATATTTTACCAGAACTGAAATATTAATTCTTAAGAAAAATACATTAATACCTTTGCTAAAAGGCTTATTTCGTACTTTAACATATCATTCACGAAGAATTCTTCTTGTGAGATTAAAGTAGAAAATTGAATTGTCTGTCCTTAAATAGAATGGATAATAAATAGGATTATTTATTTAATGGACTTTATCTATAAGTCCCTACTAACATCTTTAATTCAGATACAATTAAAAATGAAACATCAAAAACATTCAATGACAATAGCATGAATTAATGAATGTTTCACTTATGCCATGTTATTCGATGATATAATTATTTCCATAATAATTTTACTTAATGCCATAATAATGTTACGAACCTGCAATCTTATTTCACTGCACGAATAATGTTATGTCATTGGAAGAAAGACCGTTGTATGATCAGCCCCAGCCGCGTCACTGACCTCAGAACTTGGCGACTATTTGGCCTCCCGGGAACTTTAAAAGGCGGCATTCTCAAGCTGTGGGTGGTAGGAATGAAGTCGTGGGAATTGGAATCGGTAAAGGAAGTTTACCAGCGTCGAGTTCTGTGGGAAGTAGGACGCACATCCCCAGGACTACTTCCCAAGGGAAGAGATATGCCGTGGAGGGACATTAAAATTCAACCATAGTTCCAGCAAATGTTGTTGCCATGATGGTTCAGGCATTCAGTCTTTTCAATGTGTCCACCTGTTGGTCAAAGTAGTCAGGTAGTGATTAGTTATTACAGAGGGGAATTATATTCTAATCAGAGCTTTATCCTTCTCTGACTTTTCTATTGTCTTGTAATTAGTCTTTTTATTTATGGCACTGAACAAGAGGCTTAAGTCATGAGAAATACCGTAATTTTACAATACTAATAGTTATATTATCACGAAGGACTATTATGATGCAAATTTCTAACAATTTAATAATAAACATATTATATATTTTATTAAAATATGTAAAAATATATGATTAAAATAGAAGCTTCAGTTTAATCTTATAATGTGGTAAGTAATTCAGCATCCCCAGTGAAAACTTCAATTACTTCTATCACCAAAAAATAAATAAAATAAAATAAATTGATTAAATTTGTGAAATGTTCGTTAATAAACTATTTTTGATTTATAGTGCCAAAGGTTGTTTCGCAATTCCATATCAAAACATAGATTATTTGTTACGAATAATATGTTTGTGAAAGTTCAGAAATTCTTAAGTCTTTAAGTGAGTTTAGGCCTTAATAAGTTTTATTGAAGCTAAGAGTGATTAGTGATTTCACCATCGTAATTGACATTCAAAGCTTTCGTTGTCATGCAAAACAGTTCTTCTCATATTTGAATAGAGTCAGTAATCCAGTAGATAAAATTATTTGAATTACAAACTAGGCATTATAACGTACTTACATTCCCGTTGTATTTTGTTCTATAGGTCTGTATTTCCAATTTGCTATACACTATCCAAAGGAATCTATACACTAATTAATGCAATAGTTTTATGATGATTAACACTTTCTCAGCTTACATCACTATTTCTATGATCCGTTAAAAAGTGTGGATGTGTGTAATACTGTTCTTAATTTTTGAAAGAAAATATACGATAGATCTTTTACCCTCATGTGCTTTTACCATATCAATTATTATTTCCATGATATAATGTCTGTAATGTTAATTAACTATAAAGTAATTATATGTTGTTGTAATTGCTACTTATGACACATTACAAGCCCGTTGACAGAAAACTATTTAAGCTAGTTTATCAGCTATTTAAGCCTAAATTAGCGTACCTTGTTTTTTCAGTAGCACCAACTAGGGCCAAGAATACGACATAGCTACTTCATGCTTCGCATTCACTTGCAAAACCCCTTTTTATATTGGGGCACATTCGCACTACTCACAGATAGAACACAGAATAATAACCACGACTTAACCGGGAAGCAATAATATTATTATAAAAATAATTATATTGCATTATAAAATTCCTTTTAAACATATATCTAATTAAACGTGAAAATATATTTCTATGGACTTACTGAATGGTAATCACTGGATTTAATGAATTAGAACTGCTCATGTTTAATTTGCTGTTATCAGTTTGTTTCTTTGCTCACGATCTCCCTTAACTCTGACTACTTCATTACAAACAACATATGCTGTTGTTTAATTTGTTATGCATTAGGCTGTATTACAGCTTATAATTTGTGATTTGAAACTAATTTTGCCATTTATCAATAGAAGGTAATAATTAAATTTCTGAAATAATTAAATAAAGAGTTGATAATTGAATTTCATAGTTATAATTTTATCATTATACTTTAAAATAACTAAAATTTTGATTTCATTTTACGCGCAAGATCTCTTTTAAGTGAAAGGCCTTGTGGTAAGGCCTTAGCTTCAGAACCGGTTCAATGCCCGATTCCACCGAAGAACCGCCGGGCGAGCGAGTATGGTGAATTATATCCGTCAGGCCCAAATGCTCTCCCACTGGTGTGAAGTTTTGAGAGGATAGTTCCAAATCGGCTGTCGTTTTTATCATCTTACCATGATTTAAAATTATGAGGTCCGTCCCAAAAGAGCCCTAGTGTTGCTTCAAAAAAGGACATTAATATAACTTAACTGCACCCACCTTTTAATTTTCAGGTTTCGTTTAATTACATTAACGTTCCGCTTTAGGGACTGTTTTGCGATGGATCTCACAATTTCGAATCGTGGACTACAAGGACTACACTTGAGCAAGCACCTACCCTCATCCTCCAATATACACCATATGAGCAGAAGAACGATTGGCCGACTGATTTAACATACAAAAGACTCGCTTGCACTACTGTTCTCCGATGGAATCGAGTCTACCTGAAACCCTCCATTTCGGGAACTCAGACCTTAACACATTACACGCGGTCTTGGTGAATGCGGTAGTACGCGCGTAGCGGGGGGAATTGGACGAAATTTGCATTATTCGCGGAACATTATATTAAACTTCAATTGATTTAAAATGTGTTAATTTCTACGTATAAAAACACGGGGATAAAATTACAACCATATAAGCAATGCCAAGAAAAAATAGTGTTGATCTCCCTTTCCCGAGGATAACACACACTCTACGCAAAAGGGAGATTACTCACTCCCGAAGATAACGATTGGCACGCCAAGTGGAATAATCACCCGTTCCCGCATGTTATATGTTAAGTTTCTAACTAAAAACATCGTTTAATTTCTTAATCATTTAAGTCAGCAAATAATGAAATCATTTTAAACTTTTCATCTGCAGCATTGTAGTTTCAGTTTAATTAACGTCCCTCTATTTTGGTACGAACATCGTCATTTTGAGCTGCTGTCAGATGACGAGAGTGACACCTGAGCTGGCACTCTACTCTCCATACCAGCGTGAAAACGTTTAAGTCCGATGGATTTAACGTGCACCAGACCCATTTACACGACGGGGGAATAGGGCCTCGAACCTGCAAAGCCCCGGCTCCAAAGCGGAGACCTTACCATTAGACCACCGTGACTCCCACAGTATCGTAGGGCCGCTGTGGCCTGGTGGTAAGGTCTCGGCTTCGGAACCGGAGGGTTTCAGGTTCGAGACTCGATTCCACCGAAGATCCGTCGTGTGAGGGGGTCTCTTGCACGTTAAATCTGTCAGGCCAAACGTCCTCCCGCTGGTGTGGTGTGGTGTGGAGAGGGGGGTGCCACTTCAGGTGTCGTCCTCGTCATCTGACCATGGTTCAAAATTACGAGGTCCGTCCCAAAATAGCCCTCGTGTTGCTTTAAAATGGGACGTTAATATAACTTAACTAAACTAAACTAAACTAAACCCACAGTATCGTAGCGCAAACGAAACTATATTACTTTTCCTTTTCCAGTTGGCATATTTTTCGTCACACTGCGAGAGCAACAAAGAGAATCAAGTAAATGTTAAAGACAAACAAATATAATTAGACATAGAAGAAATAAATATAGACTTAAGAAGTCTATAGAAGAAATAAACTTGCTTAAGAAGTCTATAGAAGAAATAAA
>JAPMOQ010036552.1:875230-890984 GCA_026543055.1 Argiope trifasciata | reverse complement strand
TCTATAGAAGAAATAAACTTGCTTAAGAAGTCTATAGAAGAAATAAATATAGATTATAGACTTAATCTCTATTCTAGAGAAATGCATTTCTCCATAATTTTTCCTGAAGTCTCAATTCTCTAAAAGTAAAATTCGGTTAAACTAAAGATGGCTTTAAATATTTCATACAAAATGAATTATTCCCAAATGATTGTTTATACCTATTCACTAAAAAGTAATTTATAACAATTTCGCAATGCTAATGAAAGAATCATGCATTTCTTATTGCTGCATTGCTTTAAATTGTCTGTTTACGGTAAGAATAGACTCTAATCGTCTCTGGAATATTTTTGTGAATTTTCCACGAATTCACTCATCCAAAACTTTCTACTAAAACAACATCAGAAACTTAAACAAACCGAGTGGTGATAGCTACCAACTTTCGATCGCCTTATCAGTCCAGAACACACTTTGTAAATAATGAGCCACCCACTATTGACACTCCGATTTGAGAAGATTCTACTTCATTAAATAGATTCACAGGAAACTTCTCATTCAAACTCTATCACAAATTGTGAAAATTTCATTTAAAGGGTTTATCTGGGACATTTTTAGGTCGAGCCTTCATGATTTGAAAAGGTTAAAAGTTTCTGTGAAAATAATTTTTAATCTTTCCACTGCATGAATTTAAATCAAGCTGTCAAATCTGTGTTTTTCCAAAACAGTTGAGCTTCCGGGAGAGTTCCACTAATTTTCAGAAGCATTTCACGGCAGAATTCAGATATTAAATCGAATTGTCAAAAGTCTTTACTTCATGGACGAATTTGTTGGTCAAATATTTCAAATGAGATTTATTTTTGTGTAAATGCCACCTATATTTCATGCGGGGATGATAAATATATGTGAGTGATGTTTGATATTTCTGTCGCATTTCTTCATAATGTAATATGTATTTTTATCTGAAGCATTTTCAGGTGATAACATCTTCGGAACCGGAAGGCTTCAAGTTTGAGATGCAATTTCCCCCAAAAAAAATCGCGTAAGAAGAGCTGGTGCACATTAAGGTATCTGACTACGTTCAAAGGACAATTTTTTTTAAATTGAATTTTTTTTTTTAATTTTAACTGCAGTTTTTATATATATTGCCAATTATAACACAAAATACTAGGTATAAGGCAAAATTACTTGAAAATATAATATATTTTGAAAAATATGAAAATTTATAGTAACGTTTAATGAAATTTAGCCTAAACCGTTAACACTCTACTCAAAATTGTAATGCTAAATTCCTATTTTTCTTTATGCACAAGATATAGAGTATAATAATGAATGAAATAATCCAAAATTTAAGAATTCTTTTGAGATGCAAAGAAGTTATGAGTAAAACTTTATGTATATATGCATTTTACTATAAATTAAACTAAATTAATTTTTCTGGTAACACCTATAAATGAAAACGTATTTCACCAACAATAAACATTTTGATTCATTTCATTGCCCATATTATTTAAAACATGAGATGAAGTTTTTATGTAAATATCTCTATTAATGTTTGAGATATTATGTTAATATTGGGGAATTTTAATGAAAACTAAAGTTTTTAGTAAATTAAATTTCAAGACACATTTTAACTGAAAATATGATTTGTTAAAAATTCTCCTGGATGATATGTCAGGAATTCTTTTTCTTAGAAAAAATGAAAAGAGGGAAGACTGAACTACAAAAAATAAAATAATAATGAAAACAAATTCGCCGATTTGGTCGATAACCAGTGTTGTTTACGAAGTCAGATACCTTAAATTCATCAAAGCCAAACGTCCTCCATATGGGTACTCGCTCAGGCAGCGTCATTCGTCATCTGACCACGGCTCAAAATTAAGAAATCCATTCCGAAATAGCTCTTTTATTGCTTTAAAAAGAGACGTAAATAGATCTAAATGGAGATATCTAAAACACAGATAGAATAATATTATATTTGTTTGGAATAAATCTCTACATTTTAAATTAAAACAATTAAAATGGAAATTTAATATAGTTTTAAAGCTTTTTTTGAAAATGATTCAATTTGTCACCGGCTGGTAGGTTTTCTCTCCGCAGTGGAGCAATACAAGATGCCAAGCATTTGATATTTGAATGTACCAAGTTTATTTCGGAAAGACACAAATTCAGGAATTGCCTTATAAACAACAATATAGCTTCAGCTCATTATTTATCTAATTTTGTACAAAGTAAATCATTTCTCATTTCCTTTTGTAAAGTTATTAACAGTATTTTCCTCCATATCATTTAAGTTTTATTTCAATATGTTTACTTACATATATATGTATATGTACTTTTGTATCTATATGTTGAATATTTTTTTATCATGCTTCTTCAAGTGTTTTATATCGTTTACTATATGCTTCTGTTAGTATGTGAACAATTTGTTTCATTTTTGTTTGTACTTGTGGGTTTATTTGTTTCCTCAATTTTTCACTGCATTTGTGCCTATATCCTTATATTTGAAACTTATTCTGCTATCAATTGTGAACTGACATACATCTGTAAGCAGTGTGATATGCTTGTTGGCACACAAGAAGTTTATATATCGAGAACTAGAAAAAATTAGGTTTTGAAAACTTTCTTAGTCTACCATTTATTTTTTAGCTTGATTAAGGAATTCCATTTTGTTTATTATAGTTATAAATTACTTCTCAGACCAAAATTCTACTATTGCAAATTGGATTTGTAGAAATTGCTTAAATGCGTTTATAAATGTATCGGAAATCTACCGAATATTTTATCTGAAGATAAAAAATAAGTTTCATTTTTTTAAACAGAAAAAGAGGAAGTCAATAGTGTTATATAGCGATAATAAATTTCTTTTAATGATTTCCTTTAAATAATCTTAATTTTTTTATCTAATTAAATTCTACAATACATCGGGGGTTTTTTTCTAAAATTATTTATTTGTGAAAGCATATTTCACTGTATCTACACAACGACGTTTTTACATTCTAATTTGTTTGATTTTATTTTGATTTTTCTTATGGGATGCGTTAGTGTTTATATAAGTTAAATTACAATCTTTTCTTAAAGAATCTAATATCGCCATACTAATTTTCAGCTAAATTGATCCGCATGTACATTTTCAGTTTAAGTCATAAATATATACAATTCTTAAATAATGCATTGATAATTATATTTTCGGAATGTTTTACATATTTTATATGTGTTTCATATTCCGAGGAATTTGTAAAAAGATCTGATTACTATCAAAATTATGCAAAAAAATTATTCAATAAAATATGGATGGAAAGATATTACTAAAAGGTATACATAAGAAACAAAGAAAAAATTTTAGTATTAAATGATTTTGAGTCAAACGAAATATTTAATGCTTAAGAATTTTCAACAAGAACTCTTAAATACAATCTAATAAAATTATTACATAAGAGGCATTAATTGATTATAACGTTTTATATTTTATCTCAGAGTATTTTCTTTCAAAAAGTATTATAAATATAGTTTCTTCTGATATTCGTAAGGTATCATGAAATTATATATTTTAATAATCAAAAGTTGCTTGTTATATCACTATTCATTACAAAATCAGTCCACAGGTTTTAACATATCAAATACATTATTTCATTAATAAAATATTTTTCAAATATATTTTTTCAAGATATTTTTTTTTAATTCTGATCCAAAAAATATTTTGCTAGTTCAATCTAAGTTAAGTTTTATAAAATAGGGCCTTATGAATATTTTTTATCCTTAAACAAATCGAAATGATGTTAATTCGTTTCGAACAACTTTTACTAATAGAATTGATATATGTTTAATTTTTTATATATTTCAGATCTAGTAGGTTTTATGTCGAATTTGACATCATATCTTCAAGGTGTTCATCAATACATCAAACATTAAAAAACTTCAAAACTACATGTTATCAAAGGTGTTGATATGTATAAAGTGTATTTTCTTAGTAGCCTTAAAAAATAAATAAAAACTAAGGCAAATGATGCGGAAAGACACACTTAATTATAAACTTTAAAAAATGCCTCAACGACAAATAATTAAATTCAATAAATAAAATATAAAGCTATTTCAAACATCAATCACTGCTTTCTTATGGATTGATGGAGTGATGATGCAATTCCTAACACAATATATAACGATACATAATAAACCTAATATTCAACGATAATCACGAGTTTTAGTGAATAAAATGTTTTTTCAAAAGATGTACAGGATATGGTAATCCGTTCATCAAAATCCTTGAAATAAATGCTTTCATTTAGTTGCGCTCAACTTAGTTTCGTAAAATTATAATAAAACAAAAAGTAAACTACATCTTTCAAAATTCTATAAAAAAAACTATATATTATTCAGAAAGCTCCTAATTGACATAATTAGCAGGTTTACAGTGAGTTTTCAGATATTAGTTAAAGTTAATGTTGCCGTAACAGTAAAGTTTAAAAAATTACTACATAATTGTAGGGCTGCTAACTATGCCACCTTAATGCTATTGTTTCCTAACATGATACATGTTTGTTAAGAACATTAATGTACAACTAATTGCTCTGCAAGAACTAGTATAAATATAGCTACAGGAATGGGGTTAAATTTTAAAAGGAAAAATAAAAGAAAATTGTCTGTCACAATGTTCTTTTTAAGAATAATCACTGAGCTGCATGATCCTGGTGTATATCCCCTAAGTATTTAGAATTGATATTTTGTGTAGACAAAGTCTATTTTTCAAGCGAAGTGCTATTAGCTCCTTGGAATTTTCTCTACTATCTTACAACATGAAGTTTAGTTTGATTATCTTAAAGTTCCATTTCAAAGTTACACCAGGGTTATTTCGGAGTGGAATTCGTAATTTTGAGCCACGGTCAGATGACAAGGACGACACTAGAGCTGGCACCTCCCTCTGCAAACATCCACACCATACCTAAAATATATAAAAACATTTCATTCGTAAGGGTGCTGTCTATATCACTTTGGTAAATTAGTTATTAATTAGAGCTTTAAAGTGACTGCTTTAATCGTAAAAGAAATCGTAAATTAGAGTAATTTATCCACTTTGTCACTTGGGATATATTTTCAATGTTTCATTTTTTTTCTTTCAGACGTAAATGGTTTTCTTAGGGAAATGAAAAATGCAGAAATGTCATAGGATATGAAGAACTACATATTAGGGATAACAGAATTACATAATTATAGCAATTTTATTATAATCATATATTTTTTTTATTTATGTAATTTTGTTTTATTTATATGGATAGCAAAATTCTATATAAAAACACATGGTGTGCTAACGGAATATTTTATGCGTTTCTGTTTATATACTAATGTCTTCCCTAAGGGTGCTATAAATACACCCTCAAAATAAGTTTTTGCTTTTGAGGTGGTACACCAGTTATGCTAGTAACCAAATCATATTGCCCTTACCATTAAATGTTCTTTTTTTTATTCCGATCCCTAACTGAATATTTTATTTGCTATACTGTTCAGTCACCCCAAATACAACGGCAAAGGATGTAGAAATACCATAGAAAATGATTAACTGTATGTTAGATTTAGCATAATTATATAATTATATAAGTAAAAGGATTATTGTAATTTTGTTGGTTTTATACAGATAGCAAATCTCATCTCTGTGTTAAAAACGCTGAGTGAGCTGTAAGGAAACATTTTCTATTCAATTTTTTGTGTATTTTTGTTTGTGTAGTAATGTCTTTATTAAGAAAGCTGCTAATAGTGCCCTTAAAGTAAATTTTAACTTTAAATCTGAGTTGGTACACAAGTATTAACCGTTAACAAATCAGATTGTCCATACCATTGAAATTATCTGTTTATTTTCACTTCAGATTCCTAATTGAGCATTTATTTTTTATATTTTGTTCAATTAGCCCAAGTGCTAAATTAATTGCTTATGAGATAAAATTCATCGAATAATTTCATCAGAATTTGAGAAAAACTTTAATACCAATAGTTTTAAAGCAGAAGCAAGTATATGCCCAATTTTTGGGTTAAGAATCTACAATAGCTGGAACTTCTCTTTTGCTTACTAATTACAATTTGACTACTGTAATTATAAATAATTTACAACAGTTTAATACATTTTCTTTTTTAATAATTTCCCAAAGTAGAAAGAAATCGTTCTTAGTCGACGCTTTTTTAGGAGAAGTTGGGGCTATTCTTAATTATTGACTTTCAACTCATTATAAGAAAATAAAAAGATTCCTTTTTATTTTCCTAAACATAAACTGCAGTATTTAATTTTTCTAATTTCTAGTGAATCACACTATAGTAAAAAAAAATTAATGTTACAATAATTCTATGCATGACCAATATTTGAAATTTCCTCATCTTGTTGCCCTTTTCTTCACCATAAAATCAATTCTCTTTTGATCTGATGGTTCTTTTCATCTTTTCAAGGTAAGTAGGTATACGGCGTAATGCATTGTCATTTCTGCAGCGGAAGAAGTTTTATGATCCCCAGAGGTCCTCCTTAGGCTCGAGTGGATGGTGTGATAATGGAAAAAGAGCGAAAACAGTTGAACAGATATCATATGCTATAAGACGAGTTTTTATTGCATTTCTTGAAGCATGTAATAGAAAGATGCGATGAAAAAAATAGTATGATTTAGGTATTTCTGGTATCATTTAAATCAATGATGCGCTTGAATGGCGATTAGAAAGTAAATGCTAAAATCCTTCAAAGAGTTTCAGACCAATGTTTTTAAATTTTCAAAGTGCTCTCGCCAAGGATTTACTAAAAGTTTTGCTCGTGACCTTTAATACTTTTCGGTTTGTCTGGCGCAAGTGAAAAGTCGCATAAATAAATGAGAAGTGTTTATATGAAGCGACAGTGTCAAAAACAACGTCGCCAAATAAGTTGTAATATTAAGTATGTGCGCAAGTTGGTGGAGATTTCACAACGTTTTCTTTTACATTGGTGAATTACTTAAATTATTTGACAGCCTTCTACTTCAAAAACTACATTGGTAGAAAAAACTTTATACCAAGTAATAGAAAATAATTTTCAGAAGTGAAATTTTCATTTAGAAACCGAGTGCTATGGCTCTGTGAGAAACAGAAAAAGTATATTTCAAATTAAATGTTAAATGAAAAATATTTAAATATGGTTTGTGTTATTTCAAATTAATATTCTACATATTGTGCTCTTATTCAAATTTGCATTAGAGTAGTAATTATCATCAAATATACATTTCGTACATCCGGAATATGAGAAAAGAATGATACAAAAGTACATCAATACTCTATGAATGTTACCAATCCCTATAACAAATATAATTTATTCTTCTAAAATAACACAAGAATGTCCCTAATTGACATTCATTACTGATTGTGATTGTCATAACATAACAATAATAGTTACGGAAATGACGTAACAGACTGATTGATTTTTTAAATTGGAGATTATCTTAAAGAATATATGCTTTCAATATAAAGCAATATGCATCCATCACTTCATAAATTTACTAATTTATTTTTACTAATTTTACTAAATTATTTACTAATTTTACTAATTTTAAAAATTTATTCTTAATAATTTTAAAAATTTATTTTAAATAATTTTAGAAATTTTTTTCTAATAATTTTACTAATTTATTTTGAATAATTTTAAAAATGTATTTTTAATACTTGTAATATTGTATTTTTAAAAATTAAATATTTTTAAAACTCTATAATGCCGTTGTTTACAACAGAGAGATGATACATGTATCGCCGTTATACCTTCTGCATTTTTCTAAACATAGATTCCATAATTGTAATAAACGAGATAATTATATCTTTTATGATACATGATTATTGTTGCTTTTGCACATGTCTAAATATCCAAAACTTTAATCAATAAAAATAATGAAATTGTATAATTTTTATAAAGAATATTTTCTCTTATTTTTTGAAAGATGAAAGTTCACATTGCTTGCTTAAAAATCAATCAATATATGATACAAAAATTTCCCTTTGGTAGATTTGAAGATACCAAGTATGATACTATTTTATTAAATGAATGTAATAAATACTCTTAAAATAACTATAATTTCTGCTCTTTATAAAATTTCTATGATTTAAGGCTATTTCCAGAATGTTTGCTAAATACATGTTCTCATTAACTTAATTGCATGTAATATCAAAAACCACCGATCTGTTATTCGAACCTGTACTCAAATATACTTCAGAGAATTCGGTGCAACCATTACTTACATAAAATGGTATAATTGAAATACGTTGTTCAAACGCAGTTTAACTTTTTTTTAAATAAAACCCTACATTCTAATAAATCCAGAAAACCTTCAGTAACTTTAAGAAAAATTAATGAAGAAATTTAAAGGTATTTAATTACATTCTATTTCGTTCGATAACTTAAATCACAGTAATTTATAAGGATTTCAAAACTAATATCTCTGAGTCGATTAAATTCTATATTTTAAAATATATTCTATGTTCTTCATTTCATTCAGGGTAATAATATTTTTCCAACTTGTTTTATTAAGCAGATAAGTAGATAAAGCTAATGGCACCTCATTTGGAGACACTTCCCAAAATGAGGAAAATGTTCCAAAGCGACAGTGCGATAAGTTAAGACTAGAAGGGTCTGTCAATTTAGTACATCTACCTTAGGAGATTGTAATTGAATTATTTTATGAATGTACTTTTTTGAAAATTTCGTATTTTAATTTTATTAAATAATAATACAAAATTTAGAACAAAAAAAGATGAATGATTCTAAAAACTTTAAATCATGAGGCACAAAGAATCATAATTAAAGTACTACCATCATATAAAAAAATACTGTGCCGAGATTTAAAATCCTTAATCAAAAAATGCTGGAAATTGTTGTTACAATAAAATAAAAATGTAATAAATTTCTTTTTAGAAATTTAAGGACATTCCATACAATCCATTTGATTAAAACAGTATAATTTACACTCAGATCAAAACTATTATTATCTATAAAGCGATTTAGTTTTGATCATTTTTTATTTAAAAATATGTCATGCGTTCTTAACCATCTATAATTTATTTTATTCCACGCAAGAATGCATTTCAGCTGGCTTAACTAAGCAGATAAACAGATAAAATTAACTGCGCCTCATTTGGTGACACTTGCCTAAATGACGAAAATGCTCTAAATGACGACAATGTGATAAGCTAAATTTGAAATTCCCTCATACGAGCACAACAAGCGAAGGAGATAGTAATTGAATTATTTTGTCAAACTATTTTTCTGCATATATTATGTTTTAATTTTGTGAAGGCATGATGTGGAAGTTAGGACGAAAAAGGGAAATGACTCTAAAATTATATCTAAAATAGCACGGTGAGTATAAAATTAGGAAGTAAAAAGAATTATAAAGCAAAAATCCATATAGAAAATATAATGTCAAGATTTAAAATCCTAAAAAAAGGTATTCCTAGAAATTGCTTAAAATTTTAGGTTAAAGTGATAAAATAAAAAAGAATAAATAATTTTAAGAAATTGAATGTAATAAATAATTTTAAGAAATTGAAGAAAATTTCCTTCGGCCCATTTGATTACTAAAGTGATTTACTTTACTCTACTATCAAAAGTAAGATATATATAATGATTTAGTTGTGATCATCCTTTATTTTAAAACATGTCTTACGTTCTTAACTATCTAAAATTTATTTTATTCAGAAAATTATATATTTCAGCTGCCTTTTCTAAGCATATAAGTAGATAAAGCTAATGGCACCCCATTTAATGACGAAAATGCTCTGGCGACAATGCGATAAACAAAAGTTTGAAAGTGTGCTTTTGTATCTATCGCAGGAGAGTGTAATTGAATTATTTTGTGAAAATACTTTTCTGTATATTTCATCTTTTAATTCATGAAGACAGAAGTTGGAACCTATACCAAAAAAGGAATGAATTTAAGAATGTTAACAAAAATAATATGAATAATTTAAAATTATGAAGAAACAAAGAATTACATTTCAATCACTAAAGGTATATAGAAGATTTAAAATCAAGATTTCAGATGCTATCATCCTTTGATCTTTAATAAAATCAATGTTATTGGAAAGTTGAGTGGTTTAAATAGTTGAATTACTTTGGCCTAAGCTTGTTTCATTAGTTACTCAGCTTGAAATTACAAAATTTGAATTTGATTTCCTTAAAATATTATTCTATGTATTTTGACAGCAATAGAAATTGTATGTATAAAAGATTATAAAATTTTAAAAAGTTTAAATGATTTTATATTTTTTGAATTTTTGGGAAAAGTTGTAGTATTTGAAATGGTAAAAGCTTTAAAACAGATTAATGAAGTATAAAACGAACAAGTACCTAAAACCCGGAATTCAGAATCAAACTAGCATTTATTCTATAATAATTAGATTGAATTGAGATTTAAAAAACCCAATACTTTACATTAAAATTATTTCTTCCAAATTTGCAAATGTTTGTTCAAAATTGTTAAGGAACTTTAAAGGATTCAGTTATGAAAAGGTAAATTAATGCTAAATAGACTTGTAACTGAGCCTTTCCTACAACTAATATTTTTATTATTTGAAAATAAATAAAATCTTTTAGTTATTAAAAGTTATTAAAATTAAATTAATGTATAAAGGCATAAATGGAAATTTGGTAGAATGATAATATAAATAAATTTCTATGCCATAATTTTAAGAAATGAAAAATTAATAGAATTTATTCCAGCCCTCTTTGAAATCTCTTTTCGCCCGGAAACAAACACTTGTTGTGAAATAGAGAAAAGAATTTATTCCAGCCTCAACATCTTTGGTGAAGTTGAAGTCAAATCAAAATATGAATTAGATTTAGAACTGTAGTTATTTAACCCTTTAAAAGTATTACAGTTAAAACAGATAAGTAAGACAATTTGTGTTGGTGACCGCAGAAACATTCTTTAATATAAATTTAAAATAATATTCTCTCGTAAGTATATGAAGCTTCCGAAACAGAAGTTATTTCTTATATGAGGAACTTAAGAACTGAATTTCTTATATTATGTACTGAAGTTATTTCTTATGCTAAGGATCCACACTTCATTTGGAATCTATGAATTCCTAAACTTTTTGTGTTGTATTAGAAACTATTTCCCTTTATGTCTTTTATATTATAAACATGCATTTATATTATCTTATAAACATAAGAAGACCGAAAATAGATATAAAAAGAAAATTATAGATGTTCTGATGCATCATCGATACAATAATGTGATATTAATATTTATATTCGTAAAAAACCAAATTCTATCATTTCTAAATACGTTAGGTTTATGCGAGCAAGTTTTTTTTTTTTTTTTGTCCTTTCTTGGAACAGCAACAAATATTGATTTGGGTGGGGATGAAAAAACTAAAGCGTAACAAGCAAATGTCTTTTTTCTCTCTGATTTATATGGGTATAGAAATTTTTACTTTTATTTTTAATAGCAACAATGAAATGTGAAATTTTTCAACGTCGGCTTTGTAATACCCATTTTGAATTCATGCGGCGTAAACTGTTTCTTGAAAATAAGATTTTGAGGGATTTTTTTTAAATTTCTTACAAAATATTTTGAGTTTCTAAAAGTAAGAAATGCTTAAAGATAATTCTTACTGTCTTGGCGAAGTTCCATTAATATACTTCCAGTGAACAGTTTAAAATCACGAGTTAAAATCAATTAATTAATTTAAATAATTAATGGTATAGTGATTTTATATTGCAGCATAGTTATACGATTTTTTAAGTAAATTGTCTACAAACTAATAAGAAAAAACAGTCTAACTTTCAACTATAAAAAATAATTTTTCATGATCTTGTAACTAAATGTACATAATGTTTATAAAGTCTAACAGGATTTCAATATTGTAACTAAGGTTATTAGCTGTAATTTTTCACATAAAAAAATTATTTGGTGTAATAAAACTCAAGAAAACTTACGCTAACAGAATTTTTTTTCTTATTGTTGAACCAAATTGAATGCTTCAAAACTCATAATGCTTTGATATTAATTTCAAAAGCGAACTAAAGATTACATTTTATTTTGCGTGCTATGGAAAATTTTCTTTTCCTTATAACGAATAATTAGCTCTAAAAATTCCTCATTTAAGCATTAAGTACAGAATTAGGTAGTAAAAATCATTTGTAATTTTCTTGATTTCAGAATTTTAAAAAATTAATGAATAAATAGTTTAGGTAATATATTTCTCATTATTATCTTATTTTTATGATATTTAAGTATAATTTATAATATGAACTTATTATTTTGAAAAATGATTAAAAAATTAATGTTCTTACAATTGCAAGCCTATCTCTCAATTTCTTCTTCGTACACACATTTTAATAAAATGGAATATGTAGGATATATAGAATTAGGTTTAAGTATACAACTATGCTTTAAAAAATAATATATAGGTCCCCTAGTAGAACATGTAAATTGTACAATATTTTAAGATGTAAAAGAATATTCATAATACTGTTTAAATTTGAATAAAATTATATAATATCGTAAAATATTATACGATATATAATATCGTATAATATTCATGGTAGAATATTGTATAATATTGCTTAAATATGAATAATATGATACAATATTATTTTATATTGTAAAACATTATGTAATATTGGAAAATATCATGTTACAGGCTTTTCTACTTGGGTCATTCATTTTTTAATTGCTAATCCGGATTACAGCAATCAAAATCTCTCTCATGAATGAATTACAAAACTAATTTTCCATGCCAGAATTAAAATTATACATCCCTTTATGTCTGGCCTGACCTATTTTTATTTTGACTTATTCACTGGATATCAATGAGTGACTTTTTAAAAAATTCTTATTGTATACAACTACACAACTTCAAACTTAAATGCTGGTTGAACTTTACCCTAATTACTCATAAGCCATCCTTCAACCTTACAATCATCATTCTTTTAAAAGAATATGAAATCAATATCCCTCGTCACTATCAATTTTTATAAAAAAATTCCTAATTTGTCAAACAGTTATTTTAAGCGACCTGTAATAAGTGTTTCTGAAAATTAATGAATTGTTTTTGCTTTAAACAAGAGTTTTCATTTTTACTACAGTTCAATTATAAGTTTTATGTTTGTAACTCTTATATTCTATCTATCCATCTCGAAAAGAATATCGAAATTTGGTAATTAAGTGATTGGCGAATCTTTACTAATCTAGGTTTTCTTTATACCATTGTGCCATTAAAAACACTTAAGATATATAATTGGTATTAAAACGGCATAGCAAAAACAGCATTGTATTGTTGTTTATTTCTAAAAGAAATGCAGCTGAAATATTTAAAAACTAAATTATTTTAAATATGCAGCTTAGGAAAATTTAAAATGGTTAAGTATTACGATCATTGCTTTGTAAATCAATCTAAAATCATTTTTAATATTCAATTCTAAATGAAAGTTTTTTTTAACTTTTAGAGTTTTAGTAAAAGCCCGTATTATATAGTTTTATCAAAAGCATTTGAAGTTTTACCAAGTGACAACGTGGTTGTTGTGTGTTTTAATATCTTTTTGATTAAAAACACTCGAACAATTCCGTGATGGTTCACGTTCTTAGGATGTTAAAGAAAATATTTTTGTAATAAGAACGATTTATTTTTAAGTTAAAACGAATTTAAGCGATGTAAAAAGCATAAAACTTCATTCTCAAATGTAATACATCTAGAGCTTTTTTTTCAATCCTTTAAAATTGAAGTATCGTTGGTTTTATGCAAAAAAAATGTTGATATGTCTGGAATGAAATTAAATATGAATTTAGGTGTTGCAAGAATATTTTAAAGCAAACACAATCTTGGCATTAACATTAGTAGTTTAAATGCAGTTGGCATCTGCTTAAATAATTTTGAAACAAAATTACCTAGCATAACAAAAGTCTACATTAGAAGTTTGGTTTCATTTAAAAAGAATTTGATATAGAAAAGGCAAAAGAAATTTGCTGTAAAATGAAAACAAATAATAAAAAATATTTAAAAAAAGCAAAAATCATTTGTGGAAGAAAAGGAACTTATGTAAAAGCATATAGACAAACAAAAAAGTTTATTGTTTTTCTCTCTCTGTGTGTATATACTTTTATATCATATAATGTGTAATATTATATATTTATTATTTCAGTTCGCATGCAGACCGATTACTATATTTTTAAATATGTTTCTACACATTTAATCTTAAATAGAGGGATGAAAGAGAACAGTATTTTTTTTTCATCCGTGAATAAAACAAATAAAATCGGCTAACGTCATCTCTATAGTGCTTCTGCAAAGAAGAATATTTATTATATCCATCATATTCAAACATAATAACTTGTATTTCTGCAATTCAATAACCGATCTTAATGTGAATATTAAAAGAAAGAAAGATCCAGACGCAGAATCACAACGGTAATAATCGTTTCATTTATATCTAAACTATTTGGAATACCCCATTACTCTTACACTGTCCTAATAAAATGCAAAAATTAGAATGTCATCACAAAACATTTTGTTATAGTTTTGGAAAAATTTCATAAATTTTTTTATTAATATCTTAAATATCTACTAATATATATGAAATAAGAAGGCATAATATGCTTAAATGACATAATATCAATATCAGTGAAATTGGGCATTTTTTTGTGCAGCATTTTGATTCGTTATTATTCTGTGAATCTCAAAAAAAAACGGATTTATTTTCTAAATCGACAATGGTTCGACTCTCCATAAACAAAAATTGTCCAAAAAATATTATTGCCCCATCTTCATGGTGGTGTATACATTCAGAATATCAATTACTGTAGAGGAGATATTGTATGATTTAATGTGCTAATAAAACTAGAAGGTTGTTGTCTTATTTAATGTTTAGTATAAGCAAAAATTTAATTTCAATGCAGTTTTTTTTTCAACTATTATTAAATTCCCTTTTAGAATCTAAATTATTGTTAAATTAATTGCAGCCAAATAAAAGATCTGCTGATGAAATAAATTAGGGGTTCCAATATAATTCACAACTAGAATAGTCTAAATAGTTAATTATTCTATTAATAATATTTCACACACACACACACAACCACATATATATATATATATATATATATATATATATCATTCCATTCTGATTCTATTCTGATTCCATTCTGCAATTACTTAAAATTGATTTGTAATAAGGAAACTATAATTTACTTTTAGTTATCATTTTGTGTGACAAGACCGCTGTTACGAAGACAGCGATTTAAGCCGATAGGGTGCGTCTCTTATATTAGTAGCGCCAACTAGGGTGACAAGTACGACTTTGCTACTCAATCATCACTTTCTTGTTCCCACTCCCTTTTAAAGGAGAACACATTCACACATCTCAATGATAATAAAAAAAGAACGAACAACCATCCTTAAACCGGGACTCAAGCCCAGGACGCCCAGAACAAGGAGAAAACGCCTTTTTGTGTGCATGTACAGTAAAATATACAGTACGCAAATTTGACTATGAAAAGAATAAGGAAATAATGCTTAGGAATTTAGCTTCCATGCATTCGCCTGTCAGGTGGATCTTAGTAGCACAGCTTCTAAGACGAGTTAAGCATATCGCTCAATTGCATAATTTTAACATGCGAATGTTTTAATGTCCTAATCAAGTATTGCAAAAAACAACAAAGTTGAATTAAATTAATGACTAACATCTTGTGAAAATGGCCTGGTAGTGAATTGGTAAACATTTATGCAAAGAGGCTGGGGTAGCCTGTTTGGTAGGGCGTGGGATTCGCATTACTTGGATTGAAAGTTCAAA
>JAPMOQ010036552.1:856293-875220 GCA_026543055.1 Argiope trifasciata | reverse complement strand
TGTGTGTGTGTGTGTGTGTGTGTGTGTGTGTGTGTGTGAATTTTTAAGCTGGCAAACAAAGTTTTGGAACTCGACCGATATGATGACGGGAAAAAAAAAGTCATCGTTTTTCTTAATATCGACGAATGCTTAATTTGAAGGTCTCATGATTATTTCAAACCAGTTTTAAATGGTTAATGAATTCAGACAATTCGTCAGAATTCAGAGAATAAATAGAATAAATAATTTTGAAATCAAGATGGGACTTTACTTGGCAGCAAAATTCTGCATTATTTTCTATGAACAGTAAAAGCGAAAAATGGATGTCTCAAAAGCGACAAATAGTCAATTTGTTGCCAACGCTTTTTGAGGCTTCAAAAACTACAAGCAAAAATAAACTCATGCTGTCATATGGTAAAAAAGCTCATTTTCATAGCAACTGATGCACTGAAATGGCGCAATTGTTTCTTATCATTCGGATTTTAGACATCATCGGGCCGGGGTTCGTATTCCCCACAATAAGCCTTTAATTAGACTTCCCTAGTAATTAGTTGTTTTTTTTACCACACAGACTGATCTTACTAAGGGGCTGTAAGTTACTGAAGTGGATTATATAGAAAATTATTCATTATCCGACGGCAGAAGAATCTGAATATTTGAAGAAGCATAATCATACTCGAAAAAATGGACAGAAGACCTTCTCTCGATGCTATTTCTTTTAAATCAACAAATTTGTATAAGACCATTTATTAATTTTCATCTGTATAACTCAAAGCGATTATAAACTATCGTACTCACAGAAAAATATATAGACAGACATAATCCCGAAAATTCCAAAAAGTGTTTTTCGTATTCAGAAAGTTCTGAAATGTGAGATTTGTCAAAATATGAGGTTTTCATATTTTTTTGTGAATCAAATCATTTCTGCTTGTATACGTATATGAGAAAGTAAAAAAAAAAAATATTTTTTGGTATATAGTTCAGTGTATTTTTAGTATTTACTAGATTATCATGATTTTTTTATTTGTAATGTCTAATGTGTTTTTTTTTTTTTTGCAATGACGGGTATATATTATTAAAATCATAAAACCTCAATCATTTCCTGATTTTTTTATAGCAGCAAATCTAATTCTATTTTTACATGCGTTTCATTTTTTAACTTACTTCATACTGCAAACTTGCTTTAAAAGATTATATTTTGAAATTAATATTTCCCTCATTCCATACTTCATAGTTTAGTACACTTTATTGTCTTGATAATAAATTAAGAATTTAATAATAAATTAAACATCATCAGATACTGAATTTGTAAAAATTAAATTCCATAATTCCATAAAACTTTAAAAAATGAGTAAGAAAGTTCACAGAAAATGATATAAATTGGTACTTATTAATTTTCGTTTCATTAAATGTATTACCATCAATGATTGCTTTGGCTTAAATCGTTCTGTAACGAAAGGTAAGATAGAAACACCTAGCCAAGTTAACGGAAGGGAAAAACTGTTATCATAGTAATAAATCTATCAAAAAATGTTGATATTTGATTATTTTTCTACCTTTTCTTTCGTTTTTCTTTTTTCCTTTTTTTCTGTGTTTCAATTAGAACAATCATTACTGTTCATATATCTTGCTACAAATGACAGACTTAATAAAATACTTTTATAAATATTTTATCCAGACAGACAAACATTAATGTTGATAAATGGATGTTATATGAATGATATATTAGAAGTTTTATGTGAAATGGAAAAATCCGTGTTTCGATCTATAACATTTATTTATTTAACCTACATTATAACCTACACAAATTTCTGTCCTCAATATTATAATTTCCTAAAAATTCGTTTTTGTATTTTTAAATTCCTACTCAATTGAATATACAACAATTCGAATTCGCATTTTAAAACTCGTAATCGACTGAACATATAAGCCCAAAGCGAATTCATTAAGGAAAGAATTTCTAAATATAACAGGATTGGGAATTCTATTCACGAACTCCGAAATTTGATTAAAGATTACCAAACGTAAGTTTCCTCTCCAATTAGTAAAAAGCTTTTAGCGCAAATGATGATTTAAATAATAGAAAGTTTATATATTTGACAAAATGTAAATGGAAAATTTCACCTTCATAAAAATCACTTTATTTCTAAGGTTTCAGAATTCCACTATCTACTTATCTGACGAAGGGATCTGCTTAAATTGAAACTCTTAAGTACCTTGCTACTGTGCTTTCATTACTGAAACATTTGGTGCTAAATAAATGACTGCATATTAAATTCTTTTTAGCATATTTACTTCCAATTTAGGTATTCAGTTCCTTGAAATTAATGAATATTGTGAGAGATTTTTGAATATTTATCTCACCTCTAACCTTTATTCTTTCGATTAGTTTGGATCAACTATTTGAATTTATCTTTCACAAAACTTATGCTGGCGTTCTAGCATAAGAGTAGCACATCTTCCCCTTGATTTGGGGATCCTAGTTCTGGCATGGTTCTTCTATGTACTATCTGTGAGATGTGGGAATGTGCGTTACCCCTCTTTAAAAAAAGGATTATGCAAGCCAATGTGGCTCACGAAGTAGCTAATGTGTACACTTGGCTCTATTTGCCCCCTTATGAAAAGGGGATGTGCTAGCTAATGTGTCGTATTAAGTAGCTAAGCCGTACTCTTGACCCTTCCCCCCCCCCCAATAATAAGAGGTTGTGCAAGCGAAAGTAGGGTTTGAAGAAGCTACATCGTAACTCTTGGCCCTAACTGGCACTACTGAAAAAACAAGAGACACTCTCTCGGCTTAAATCGCTGACAAATAACTGTCATCGGACTTGCAAAGTGCCACAAGTCACAACATCAAACTTTTTATATATAAGAGTTTCTTGAAATTATTCAAAAATGGATTAATGTGTTCGTATATGCGCATATGAAATTTCACTTCTTTAAAATAATTAATAATACTTCTTAAATTTTAAAAATAGTTTTAAATAATTTTCTTAAAATTAAAGCTATATTGGGGCAAATGGAAAATAGTTTCTCCTTGTTTTAAATAGCAAATTATAATATAATATGACTTTGAGCAGCCTCTATTCCATCGTTATCAAATTAATTATCTCTTATTGAGTGATGCAATAAAGCAGTTATGCACTGATGAAGGTTTCAGAAAAATTGATTCCATAATTCCATGAAATATTCTATTCAAATTATTCAATAACATTGTCTATCATTACAACATTGTCTGAGGCTCAAAATATTAAACCTTATATTGGAGCTATCATACAATATCTTAAGATATTGAAGGAAAGGAGTAAAATTCTAATAATATATGTATGATATCCTAGAGTATTCAAAATATCAAGTTGAATTATAAGTGATAAGTACAGTTTAATTATTAGTGATATCCTAAAATGTTTTATGGCATTGGAGAAGGGATGGGAAATCCTAATGCTATTGTAGTATACACATATCAAGGAGAAAAATTCAATTTGTATATAATATGAATTGACAAAGCATATGTGGAAAACATTAATTAACAATAGTCATGAATTTACATAATGCATTATGAAAGTGAGATCAATAACGTCTTAAACACTGTCTCATGCAAAAATCTGCTTGATATATGTTTTTGAAAATCAAATTTAAAACAAAATAATAAAAATATTATAAAATTAAAGGGAATATGCTTTTATTATTCAAGAGAATCGAATTTTTTATTATGAAAATATGAAATTTCTAAATTTTATAGTTCAATGCGTTTCAGCATTTCCATTCAGACATATTTTCCAAAACGGTCAAATACACTTCTTGACAATAAGGGAAAAGTTATTTATGAAAAATTCCGTTTCAGACAGCTTATCAATAAAAGTAAATTCAAGTTGAGAGGACATGTTAAACCAGAACTCATTATCTGTTTAAAAGGCATGGCATACAAGCTTATGATTCATACAAAAATTCATGTTGTTTGATGTTTGACCCAAAGTAGGGCAGGAAGTTATAAATTATTTTCCTCTGAAATTATGCTTGGTTATTGCATTAATTAAGAGAAAAATGTCAGAAAGACACCATTTGAGTGTCTACGATCACGGACGAGCAGTTGGAAAAATGGAAGCAGGTAAAAGTGTCACCACTGTAGCTGTTACAATGGGTGTATCAAAGAGTGTCATCTCACGATTAAAGAAGGCCACTTTGAAAGAACGAAATGCTTTGAAAAAGCATCCTAGGGATCGTGGTAGGATCACACCCAGGAGAGGATCGATATGTAGCCCTGGTGGTAAAAAGGAACAGAAATTTAACTCCTAATCAGATAGCTACAAACCTTGAATCCGCTACCGATACACAAGAATCACCATCAAGAACCCTGTCAGGGCGGTCAAATCAAGATGGCTTGTATGCACAGAAACCTGTTCGTTGCATCCAGCTGCTATCACGTAATCATCGTGAGAGATTATGCTGGCATAAGGAACATATTGGTTGAGATATCCCAAATTGGTTGAAAGTGATATTCTCAGACGAATCTCGTTTCAGTGCAACAAATGATTCTAACCACCAGTTGCTTTAGAGAAAGGTGGAACATCTAATGCATAACTGTTTGTTAATGAATGTGATCGGTATGGCCCAAGTGTGATGTTATGATCAGGAATTATTGCAGAACATCGTTTCACAGCTTTGAGAGAGAAAGCGCTACATTGCAGAGATATTGCAGAGAGGCTATTCTGGATCAAGTTCATATTTTTAGGAGCCCTGTAGATCGATATTTTTGGTTTATGGACGATAATACGCTGCCACACAGAAGCGTTGAGGTATTCATCACACTGCAAAGTAAAATTATTCTCCGTATGCAAAGGCCTGTTTACTCTCCTGACCTAACTCCCTTTGAACATACTTGGGCTGCTCTTGCCAGACTTGTTTCACAAAGAACCGTTCCTCCCTGAACAGTGCAAGAGCTCAATACCTCCTTGAGAGAGGAGTGTGACAATATCCCCCAAGAACTACTCGATAGTTTAGGGGCATAACATCGAAAACAAGTGCAAATTCGGCATTAGAATCCATGGCAATCACACATTCTATTGAGGTATTCAGGTTTGCTTCATTCTGGACTGAAGACCAATTTTTGTAGGATTGTTTGGAAATCATCCAGGGAGCATCTTTTTTATTTTTAAGTATTTAACTATCTCATGTGTCGATATCTGCACCATTTTGAATTATAGTAAATGTGCATCCATTCCAAATATGTACTTAGTTACATTTTTGCAATCATTGTCTATAGTTAAATATTTTGAAATCCGTAAGTGTTTCTTAGCAATTGTCAAACAATACGTATAACTAAATATTTTTTATTGGAAAAAATGTCATTATATTATATTGATGACGGATTAAAAATTTGAATACGTTAATATAGCTTCCACAGTTTTAAACTCCACGTTTTGTGAATTTTTAATCTCATACGAAAACTTTACACAATGTTGAAAATAATTGCTGATTGTTGAAGTAAAACAATTAGTTTATTGCACTTAAATAAGTAACTGCCCTTATTTATTATTTCAAAAGTGTGAAACGTAGAAATTCCTCAGTTCATTGGGCTAATTAAAGGTCAGATGTATTTTTTAAAATAATTTTTAGAACTCCTTCTATTCAAAGATCAACAAATTCTCACTAGAGTAATTTTCAATATATTCTTACAAAACACTATTCTGTACCATATAAAATTAAGTAAATAATATTTTTCAGAAGAAAAACCTAATAAAAGAAGATGTATATATAGAAATGACACTAAAAAACCATCTTAGTAAATAACTTTGGCAATAGCGTAATAATTCGATTTTTTCTGCGGAATCAGTTAATCATCAATCAATAGACATCTAAAACAAATTTACTTACCAGATGCAGTAACCTTTTATTTTATTAAATATATTTTCTTAAATCTCCAGGGTTTCTCTGTACAGTAGACACCAAAAAAATGGGGCATTTCTGTGTTGTGCGATAATAATAATATGGCGTAAGCATATGATAAATATGTAGCTAATCTAATCAAAATTGTCTAGCCAATAAAAAATACAAAAGAAAAAACATAAATATTTGTAAATTACAAATTACATTTCATTAAATTTATTTGCCAAAGATTTATTTTAATTCATTTCACTTAAATTTTCTTGCAAACATACATATATCATTAAAAAATGAGAAAAACAATCGTATTGCTTTTTTCATCAAATGGATATATATTAGAATAGTTGAATAACGTGTAACTTAAAAATTAATGTTCAAGAATATAAAAAATATATAAAAATATTTTCATAATTAGTGAAACAGTCATATAGTATTTGAAACAGTCATTAATTCATATAGATGTTCTTTTAATAAAAATAATTAAATACAGTTTAATTTTATAATCCAAAGACAGTAACTATGCCTTCCGAATAAATTATTTAAAAAAATTAATCATCCCGAAATTAAATATTGCCAATTAAATATTATTCCCAATTAATAAACGCTAAAAATTTTAATTAATTAATTTCTGTTTCAGACTTTCAATTTTAATCAACTTCTTCTTAAGATACTATCTTTAGCATCATTTCTAAATATTCTAAATTAATTTTTATGTTTATTGTTTTATTAATAATCCAATTATCATTTGATATTTATGAAGTGAGAATTTGATATTTAGGAATTCTTTGCTTCAAAAATTTGGGCATGGTTCTCGTTCTCAGTTAATTTTGAAAATTAATTTTTTTTTTTTTAAGATGTGAATTTTTATCTTAATAATTGTTTATTTACTGTTTCAGCTACTTTATGCCAGAACATGAAATTTGTTCCTAAATAAAAGATCTTATTTTACAAAATAAATACTTTGTTAAATGTTTACTTACAGAAACATCTTCAGAATTAAACTGTTATGAAATTCAAAATTTTTATCTTAAAAAAACTGAATTCAGTATCATTGAAATGCTAAAATACTAAAAGCATTAAGATAAAAAAATTAAAACATTTTAAGGTTCTATGAAAACATCTTTTACACTTGGGACACTTAAATTAACTGAAAAGAAAAGTAAGGATGAATAACATAAAAAAATATTCCCGAACTCATTTTTATAATCCGAAATTGCAATTAATAAAATCTTGTACAAAACTACAATGAACTCATACAATACCGCTGCTCTATTCATAGGACAGTTGAATTAAATGTGAATAAAATAAAATAAACAATTGCAATTTGCACAAAAATTTTCGTAAATTATTATAAATAGTCTAAATTTCATAAATTAAAGATAAAAAAGGGAATTTAAAAAATAATTAATTAATAGAAATTTCTTTAAATTGGCCTCTAAAATAATACTAAAGTTTCAATCAACGAAATAATGATAAAAATATTTTATCTTACACATTTATAGTTTTTACATAGATCTTCAATGGTGTTCAAAACATTAAAAATATGCATGAAAAAAATATTACAGGAATTCGACCTAATTTTTCCACTTGTAGGTGATCCAGTATCTACCGTTTTTCCAACTCGTCTACACTTCTAAATCAATCAAACATTAATTCCCAATGTACAAACAAAGCAGATAATAGTCTTTAAAAAAACTCACTTTCTTCAGTAACATAAAATTCTATCAAAAAATAATGCAATCTAAATTCTTTAAAAAAAAAGCAAATACGCATCATAACTTTCCTTTCTCTTTTGTTTCCTGAGTAGCAAATATCGTAAACTGTTTAGATGCCTTTCCCTTTTCCTTTCATAATATTAACCTGGAAAGCCGAATAAATTCCAGGAATGAACTGCGAAATCCGAAGTAGCGGGCCGAAATCACCAGTCAGCAGTAATTACAGGTTCTAATCCTCAGAAAGAGGACCCCCAGACAAAAGAGACGACAGTCGAAAATTTACTCTGCGTCGATCAGTAACATAAATAAAGGTCATTCTCCAAGTCTAGTATTAAGACCTCTCGCAGATCATCAAGAAAGTGTTTAGTTTTGAGCTTTCTTCTTTATATATGTCATTCCCGTTATTAAAATGTCATCAATAAAAGAGTATATATTGCACTTAAAGTATGAGAGAATAGAAATCTAAGTACCTGTTAATGTTTTCTCCGAAGAATGTAATGTCTATAGAAATGAAACTATATAATCTTTGAATGCTCGTCAGTTTCATCATTTGTAGATAATTCAAGTTTAACTATGGTTCTACCAGAATTCCAGTATTTTATTAATTCCTAGGATAATAAATATTAAGTAGATTCAAAAAAGAATCAGAATTTCTTAGCACTCATTATTCTGTATTCGTATTATTTTTTAAGAAATATATTTAATCATAGTAACAATAAAACAGACTCAAATTCTTTTAATACAGTCGTAACAAGCGTCAATATAAATGCAATAAATAAAACAAAAAATTCTTGTAAAATAAGATATTTTAATTATTTAAAATTTGATCAATAACGATCTAGCTGAATATATTTTAATTTATGTTAAAGTAATCGATAATTGAATTTTTCACTTAAATATGATCTGAATTCTTAAACAAAAACATTTGAAATTTTACTTTAATTTTAATTAGAAACTTGAAATAGAAATTCAGAAATAATTCTTTGCTAAGAATCTATTAATCAAGGAGTATTTGGTTTGAAAACTGTTGTCTCTAATTTTAAAGGACAGCATTATAAATTAATTTAGTAATATGTTGCTTTGTGTATTACGCCATTTACAGATAGTATTTGATCTAAACATCATTATGCTTATTCAGAGAAACAATTATTTTCTTATATGGTGAATACTACTCATCTTTAGATATTATGGTGAATTTGTATTGGTCTACAACAGATCGTTTGAAGTGAGATGCCAAATTTAGTCCTGACATACTTTAGATTGCAAAAATTTCTAATTTAATAAAAATTTAAAAAGTTTTATTTGAAAATTAAGTGAGATTCTAATACTCTTTCATGAAATAGAAAATATCATTTTAAAAAGCCTTTTTTTATTTTATATATATATAAAGAGAGAGAGAAGAGAGAATCTTTTCAATGGTGTTACTTTCATTCCCTAGAAAAACATTTATCAAAGCAGTTTAATGAATTTCAATAATAATACTTTTGCATTAATTTTCAAAAAAAAATTCAACATTAGTTGGTATTCAAAATGCTTTTAGTGTTCATCAAATATTCAATCATGCGATTGTCTTGTATTGCTCAAAGTCGAAAAAAGGACTTGATTTATATCTAAGTAATTTAGTTGTGGGTAGTATATAACCACAAGGTAATACTCCACTGCGTTATCTGCGCATATTTGACTGTGCTTCCGAGAAGAAAATTACTTTAAAAAGCCGAAAGACTTTAAAATATATCAGAAAGTTCAAGAGGAAATAGACAAGCGTTTTCTTGCATCCATTGAATTTATTTTTCAGGACACAAACCGAAAATGAATTCAAAACATATTTCAACAATTATTAGTTACAGTTAATAAAACTAATACTAAATAAAAGATAGTAGGCATGTTAGAAGAGATATGAATGAAAAGTTGCAATAATAAAAAAAGCTAGAGAAGATAGTTGAATCATAGGGCTATGACGTCTTAAGATTAATTTTTAAAAATTTCCCACCAGTTACCTTCTGCAAATGAATGAGATGGAAATTTACATTGTACCACTTTTACCAACCAATAAGTTAATTCAAATTAAAATGAGGAAATTAATAAACACCTTATTTATATAATGGTTTAATGATTAATAATTCATAAATGACTTTGATTTCTTGGGAGATACTTTCAGAATGCCATTTAAATAACTACTTTATATTTAAAAAGTATTTGCCGCCTTAGTTACTATTTTATTATGTTGTATTTTCTATTGCGTCAGGCCTGGAAAAGCAGAAAGAAGGTCCGTCACTTTGCCATTTTTACATCAGCATTTACTTCTAATCTTTTCCTTCTTTGTTCTGCAATACGCTTGCTATTTACAGACAGTGTATCATCCTATAAACATTAATTTTAAGAGAAAATGCTTAGGTATCTGTGGATGAATGTGTGTATTTAATCCAAAGAAAGATTCTATCTTTACTTTTTCTTTTTTATTTTCAGACCCATATATATGAACACACATAGACGACTATGAAAGATATGCAAAGTAATACCTAATAAAATATTTAATTATAGAAGAAGCAAATAACTAAGAGCGAACGAATAATTATTTTTGCCGCTAATGGAGAGTGAGCGGTGCTGTTTGCACCAGTTTCACATCAACACTCTGAATGAAGTGTTTACAATAAAAAAATCTCAACATTCTCAACAACCAAATTTATGTTTAGAAGGTGACTTCCAAACATGAATTTGGTTTTGTGCATATGGCGCCATCTATGATTAGTATTAATTTATACATATGAATAAGTGTACAAAGAACAAAAAATGCAAAGAAAATAATTAAATAAAAACAAAATTAAAAATAATAAAATCGCATAAACAGTGTCTATCAAAGATTGCCAGCTTCCTAAGGATTTTTAAACGCACAACATTTTTCATTTTTGCTAAAAAAATATTCCTGTGTTATATTTTTTAAGAAGGAAAAAGGATTCAGCATACATTTTAAATCCCATTTTTATCTCATTCATTATAGAATCTAAAAGTTGATAAAGAAAAACAGTTTAGCTGTCAAAACAATAAACAAAGCAATAAAAAAGCAAAAACTAAGAATTGAACATCACTAACGCGTTACATTTATTAATAATCATATTTTTGTATCTATGGTAGATAGTTTCAGGCACTATTTTCTAATAGAGCTAGAGTTCAAATATTTGACACAAATATACAAGTCTGATCATTCATCTTTACAAAAGTTTATTCATCCAGAGTTTTTAACTATTATTTTTCATGTTCGCACTGATAACATTATAAATTTTTATCATGGAATTATTATACATTTATCATGTTCTAGTATAACCCACAAACAGTTTTTAGAAGTTTTTATTTCACAATTTCATTAAAATTTATGATTATGTGGTTTATATCACAGAATAAATTACTATTTCTGAGAGAGCGCGGAAGCTTGCATCAGGGTTGTAGTTTCAAATATGCCTTTTTTTTAGGGGGAGGGATATAAAGTTGTCTAAAACATCGCTAAAATCTAGTGGTGAATTCATTTGAGATTGCTTTTCTTAGTTTTATAATATCAATGACAAATGAAATGCATATACGGACAAGTAAAAAAAAAAATGGTTCTTCCAAATATCGTTTCATTGTCATTATCGCTACCCTCATGCAGATCTTTAACTAGATAGATCCCAAACTCTGGTCATAAGTATAAACATTACTGTTAGTTTTGTGATTCCTTGTTAAAACAGTAATTACAAATCAGTTAAACAGAGTTCGAATTTTCCAGGACATTAAAAAATATGCACAAGACGATAAATAAGAAATAGGACTAAAACAATTCCCTTTTTCGATTTATTAATTTTTAAAGATTTGTAAGTGGTACATTCAGCGAGTTCACTTTAATATATTCACATTTAATTTGAAATAACCAAACAATGAAATGCATCATAAAATTTAGGACTATAAATGTAGGAAATCTTAAACTTATTTTAAAAAAAAGAGTGTAAACATAAATTAAAATTAATCCCTTTTTATTATGTATATTTCTAAAGTCATGTAACTTGATATATTTATAAAGTCAAGAATATTAGTTAAGTCACAGAGAAAGTAATCCTTTTAATATAAAAGAATTAATTAAAATCATTTAATCAATAGTTCTTTAGCACAAAGCATTTCCTTTTCAATTTAATGAATAATATGTAAATACTTTTATTTAGAATGGAATAATAATAATAAAATATCTCAAAGAAACTTTGTCTAAAATGCATGTCCCTTTCTTAAAATGTCAGGCTGTAAACTTTCACAAATTTTTCATTACTCTTCAAAACAGAAATGCAATTTCTTAATTTTATAATCATTGTTTTAGTTATTGTATATATTCTTTCATTGTTCTATCCATATCAGTGATATAAATTGAAAGTGATCTCTTTTTTAAAGGATGAAATTAGTTTTATTAGTGTTTTCAATGCAATAGAGCTTAGAAGTTTCTCGCAAGAATAAGGACCCTTAAATTATTCATCCATTCCAAGATTTAATTCCTGAATGCAAAATTAATTCCATTTTTAGTGAGTTAATTCATTTTGAACGATTTATGTTACCACTCATTTGAATGAAGATTTGGAAAAAAATGAAACTATACTCTGTTCAACCTAATTACAATTAACGTAATTCATTATTTGTTTTTCCAACTCATTGTTTCAAACAAAAGAAGTATTACTCTTTGGGAAGATTAATTTTTAAAGAACAATAAAATGAGTTTCTCTAGAAATTAGATTCCTAAACTATTCACAGAAAATTAGTACTTTCCCTTATAAATGAAACATATGGAAAATACTTATTTTAAAATTTAAAAAGTGTATTTTCAATTTCACTTAAAATAAAGATTGTACCATTCGAAAACTGTTTTCAATAGATTTTCTCATGGTCAAGATTTTAGCTTCTTTCTCAAGTAAAAAATAATTAATTTTAAAATAATTGCTGGTTAATTAATCATATGAAATGACAAATTAAATTTTATTTCAATGCATTTTTTTGTTGAATTCAATAAAGAATGGACACAGTTTGAGAAATTTTCTCGATTATAAGTCCGTTTCGGTATTACTTCAGATTTTCGAAAAGAAAAATTGCTTCTGATTGAAATTCTGCGCTGATTATCTCATTTCATTATTGTAATGAATTCGTATTATTTTCTAACTACTATTATACATGAAATTGAATTATAATGATGATACCATATAAAATCATATGTAACTAATTATTCTAAGGAATTCGTCTTATTTTCTAACTGCGAATATGCCTGAAATGAAATTATAAAGAGAATATAATATAAAATCACATTTAACCAATTACTCCAATGATTTACTATTTGCTAACAATGAATATGTATGAAATGTAATTATAACATACGATACCACATAACACCATGTATAACTTAATTATTCTAATGAATTAATCTTATTTGCTGAATGCGAATATGTATGAAACGGAAGTAGAATGTAAAATATCATGTAAGTAACAAAACATTCCTACTTATTCACATATAAAAAGAAAATCAACTTTATTTGTAAGAAAAACACAGGATGGGGGAAATGCAACTTTTCTCCATAGACTTTTAGCTTACATTCTATAATGCAATTAACAGGGTGTCCATTACCAGGAGCGGAAAATTTCTATCTGCCAAAATTGCAAGACCTTCCTTGACGCATTAATGAAGCCTGTACCAAGATGTCCTCTCCAATTCTACTTTACGGGACGCTATATTATGGTGGTAAAATATCAAGAGCAGTAGGGTTCCGGGTTCGAGGCCCAATTTCACACAAGAGGCGTCGTGTAAGGGATTTTCTGTAAGTTAAATCTTTTAGGGTCAAATGTCCTCCCACTGGTGCGATGCAAAGAGTAGGGTGCCAGCTCAAGTGTCATCCTCGTCAGTCCGCAGTTCGAGAGCTCCATCCCAAAATAACCCAAGTGTGACTTTAAAATGTTATGTTAATATAAATAACCAAACCAATTCTACTTTACATTGCAAACGGCTGTCTGCATTTTTTCCAAGCAATCATTTCAATTCAAATTTGCAATCCATTCCTCTCAGATGGGCAAACAGTACAAAACAAGAATAGACAAATGCCTCATTCGTCCGCTTTTGATGGCCATACTATCTCAACCGCTTGCATATTCGATTTTTTTAAACTAGTGCACCAATTGAGGAAAAGTATTTTGTTATGCTAAATGTATAATGTCTATAAATTTGCACTATAGTTTTCATTTGACATTTGTTGCATCATTTTGTGGCTGAAACTCTAATTGTAAATTTTATAGTTACGTGACTTTGCAATTGAAACACAAAGGACATTACATAGAGGACATACAATTTATTTAATGGAATGTATCACGAATATTTAGAGGACACCATTATTATGAAGGTAAGTATAAAACATGAATTCCAAAGATCTAGGAAAAGATCTTTTATGGTTTTTCAGAACAGTTTATGAATAATTTTAAATAATAAAAAAGAGCAGCTGATTTGAGAGAGTATGGCACATAAGAAAATATAAATATTTCTTAATTCGGAAGTAATTGGTTAAGAATTGACTTATTTTTAGAGATTATAAAAACGAATAAACAAGATTTCCAATAAAGGTCGTGAAAAAACCCTTTATTTAGAAAAAAAAAGATAATAAAAAATAAAATCTACTATCGCATATTTCAAGTTATCATTAATTATATAAGTGTATATTAATTAAACAACATTATTATTAACATCATTATTTTTAAGTTATTATTTGTTTTAATTAATTTAAGTCATTAACCAGTTTAAACCGGTTTGAAACAATCATGAAACTTTTGTCTCTCACCGACTTTGGGATGAAAAAAATGTAAATATTAACTCATATGTGATCTGAAGGTCTCGTGTTTGTTTCAAACAGGTTTATACTGGTTAATGACTTAAATTAACCAGTATAAACCTGTTTAAGACAATTCATGAAAATTCAGAGAATATATAGTTTATAAATCAAGTTATAACTTTAAATAAAGATAAATCGCCAAACATTTGCATTATTTTCTAAAAGTCCTATTTTAATTAGTTGAGATTATCCCCGAGCCAACAATTTTTATCTATTAAAAAATAATATTTTAGCTTGTTCGGTTTATTTTTAAAAAAAAACGTTGCACGAGTAAGAAAATAACAACATGATTCTAAGAGAAAAACTACAACAGCAGACGAAAGAAGAAAATGAAATGAAATTCAGAAAAACATTACATGAAATACAAAAATTATACAGTGAAAGCCGACTCCAAAATAAAACCACATTCGCAGATGATATATATTTCAAAAGTTACATTGTGAAAGCTGACTGAAAATTTTAAAAAAGATTTATTTTTGATGCTTAAAGGGATTTATTAAAAACAATGAAACTTGCTCATTGAGGCTTCAACAATTTGTTGAAATTACATTTTAAGGCTCCAATATCATGTTCTCACATGATTAAAAAAAACTTGAGAATAATTATACTTAGAAATAATTCATAGTTGACATTTCTTGTAAGACCACAAAAATAATTATTTGAAAATATTTGCCTTTTTTTCCATTGTTGCCAATTTTTTTCTGTGAATATTTTTAACACTTATGTGTGCGTAGTTTAATATATTTTCTGGAAATAAAGAAAGTTTTTAAAATTTTAATCAATTAGGTTCTTCAATTGAAAGAAAATTTAACCATTAATATTAACTCTTCAATATAAAATTTCTGTAAACATAATGTATAATTTTCATTTTATAAAAATAAATTAATTTTTATAATTTATAAATATTTTGAAATTTTCATACTGAATAGCTTTATTTTAGGATAACTATGTTTTTTTTAATTAACTAATTAAACTTTGCAAACAGATCTTTTTTAATAATTTGCTTTAGTTTTCTCATATCTCAAATTATAATAATAATGCTATTCTTTTCAATTCTTTCATTATATTTATTATTTATATAAGCACAGATAGTAATTAATTTTTGAGTAAAAACATGTTATATTGGGAAATTTTTATTTTTATTATAAAGTAGTTTTTAAACTAATCAAGCAATTTTCTACACTTTAATTATGAACTTAGTAAACAGATTGCATGTGAATTAGATACAATTAATCTTTCCTGGAGAGATTTTATTTATGTTAAGTAAATTAAAATGTTGAACGATGAATATTAAGTGCCCTTCTATTTGGTGTTTATTTATTAGTAAAATAAAGCTAATAAGATAAAAAAATATTTTTGACTCTAGTTAAAGTGTTTTAATTTAGTATACAATATATAATATATGAAAACTATTTTTAGTACAAGAAAATTAATTAACAAATATTTTTATAGTTTCTCATTAAAAGAATATTATTTTTTGTCTATATAATCACTTTCCAAAACTTCAATCATTTTTTGCAATTAAAATTCGTATAGATCATACTACATTGACAAATGTATATTCGATATTCATGCATTTTTGGAATAAAATCTTAAATTAGAAACTTCACTTCATAGGACAAGTAAGCAGATTTCTATTCAAAACATTTGCCTAAATTCAAGGCTGCGTGTTTAATCCCAAAATATCCTAAAACGGGATATTTATTAATAAAACTAAATGGCTGACTTTTCCATTTGGAATGTCTTTGTTTTTAACCTAAGAAAAAGATCACTTCTAAATATTTAATTAAAAATTAAAAATCTAAAAAAATAATCAAAACCTGTATGATTAAACTAATGGTTGCTTAACAATTTATCAACAAAGCAGTGAAGGATTTGTAATCAGTATCCTATTTATTATTATTGGTGACGATATTGTGTTGTACGATCACATGTTTATGTAAAAAAAAATCTAAATAGCTATTTTCAATGATATTATAAAAAATTCAATATTTTTCATCGTATTTCACTTTATATATGCTACTGAAATCAAAACAGAATGAATAACAATATAGTTTTCATCTTATGCTTTTATATATATCAACATTGCTTTGGTAAAATCACGTAAATAATAATTCTTTTTTAAGTGCATATTTATATATTAAATACTTTAGAACAAAATGCAGCAGATTAATGTTTAAAAGACTAAAAATTAAAATATCAAATATTTACAGGATTAATCCCCTATTAGAGAAGTGTAAAGCTTTATGGATACATTAATAAAATTATTTTTAAGAAAATAAGCTTCAGAGAAAAAAAATTCCAAATGTGGTCGGTCATCAGGGCTCCTATCTAGAATTATGCAGAATTCCGCTATTTCTTTGCTTGACAGTATGTCTTTTTTTTTCTAAACTCTGTTAATATTCTTTGAAAACTTATTTCCAGTGCCCCATATTATCGTCATACAAAATAAACTGAAATCGTAAGAATATCATATGTATCATATCATATGTTATTTGCTACATTGTTTCGTACTTTCTCATATAGTATAGAGAAAATATAGTTATCGTCAAAAAAATTCGATGTCGAAATTTTAACAAATTTCCACTTTTTAGACCTCTTTAAGTTCGAAAAAGACAATTTTAGGAAGCCGCCTCCTGTCAATCAGTGAAAGCTTTTATTTAGACGGTTGAAATTTAGTATATGACCTTCATGCCAAATTTGCAGATTTCTTTCAAATTTTGTATAAAATCTATTCCGAGAAGGTCCCTCCGACTGTTCGATTATAAGTTAGCACGGTGACTACAAAATGAAGAGCACTAGACGAATAAAATTTGATACGTCGAATTAATATTCTTATCACATTTTGGACTAAATCTAAGAAAAGTTTGGTCATCTGTTTTTCTGACTTTTAAAAAATTATCAAAGGGATAGTTCAAAAATGCTATGTCTTAAATGCATCAAATTTGGTATGTTATTTTATAGCTCCCAATTAAGTTTTGTTTCAAATTTTTGTTTTAGAAAAATGTATATAAAACCCAGTTTTAGAAATTATTAACTGAATTATTAACTGTATGCCAGAGATTAATCACCAAACATCTAGCCTAGGATGATCCCAAATCAATTCTGTAAAAAAGCTAAATATACTCAGTTATTCAAATTATTGTACATCGAAACACTCTCTTGGATAACACCTTCAATAGAGAGTAACTGAGAAAAATTTTGGAAGATAATTCTTACTTCTCCAAAACATAGATACTCTACGAAATTTTTGGACTCGATGAAAATTTCGGAGAAGGAACATCAAATGAGAAACAAACGGTAAAAAGAAACTGAAACAGCCTGAATCAAATCAACACATTCTTTAGCTGCATGAGACTTTTATTGTTTACAAGATATTGAGACAATAATTCCATAACTTTTCCTATTTAATTTCATAATTTAAAGGGAAAATTATATCGCAACAAACTGGTATTGTTCCTCATAATGAGCCTTATATCTATATTTTCATTTATAACATTAAATTGAAAATGTGTTTTTAATTGTTTATATAGTACTTTAAGAAAGTAAAAATATGACATATCACCAAGAAATACAGGTAATTTTTAAAACAATAATATATGAACAAGTAAAACTTTTAAATAAAATAATTAGTGAAAAATTCATATTGCAGTTAATGTTGGACAATAACATAGCTAAAGTTAATTATAAAAAGAAATTAATTTTGCTGGATTCTGAAAGTTCAGGTTCATGATTTCCAAATCGGAAAACTGGATGATTTTTATGTTTAATTTCTATTGATTTATAAACTATTTCATAAAAAAGTTTTCTTTTGAACTTTTGATGGGAACTTCATGAGCTAAATTGGTTTCCTCTAATTCTTTAATATATTTGGATCGTGAATAAGTTCTAGCTGTTTTTTTTTTTTTGTTTTTTTTTTGAAAATTAATGCTTTGTTTTTTTTTAAAAAAATCCTTCCAAAAAATGTTGTTGAAAGTATTTTCCATCGCTAGCCATTACTTCTCCCAGTCTTTTTGGCAATATTTAAATTCCATGTCTTAAAACTGACAACTCAATGTTTGGCATCTTCATAAATGGTAGTTGGAAAGGCCAGCGTCTATCGAATAAGGCGGGTGGGGCAGCACTTACCACTTAAACGTTTCGAAATAGATTTTTACAGATTTTGAATCATGTTGCAAAAGACCCTTGACTGCTCTATGATCGTACACAGTGGCTGTATACCCTTCAGTGTGCTGCTTAATCTTACTTGTAGTGATCCCCTGTGATGGTTTTATTTGATTTGAGCAGTTCATAATATTCTATATCCAACTGATTCCAAAAAATGCAGAGCAGAAACTTGGAGCCATAAATATTGGGATTTATTGAAGATTTTAATGCATGCTTGGGGTTCTACGCTTAGGGTTACCTTAGTGTGTCTGTTTTCATTGACAGTTACGATACGAGGCAAAAAAAATCATTTGATTTTCTGTCGTTGAAGC
>JAPMOQ010036552.1:755323-855893 GCA_026543055.1 Argiope trifasciata | reverse complement strand
TATTAATAAGTAATAAAAATAAGTACCATTATATTCAAAAAATGACATCAAATTACCTGTATGGAGTCGTTGAGTTTTTGATTTATCCCGGAAATGTGCTTGAAAAATTACAGATGGACATAAATTGAATTCCTGGGAAGGGTTTGGTTCCGATTTCAATAGGCATCTAAATACGATGTTAAAATTGATTTACCGAATTTTAATATTTTTTTAATTTTGCAGTTATTCTGTGTAACTAAGTGGATTTCGCACAAAATTATGATGGAATTTTTTTAATTTATTTTAAAGACAGAACGCCAAATTTTACCTTCCCAGATCAACTCGCCTTTGAGTTATCTTTGTGACAGACAGATACATATAAATAACAAATATAATGCCAAAAATATTTATTTCGGCTAGTATTTAAAGCGTGGACAGCTGTAAAACTCTCAAGTTTGAATTTTCTATTTTTTACAATATTTTCTCTTTGTATTCGAGAAAATAATAAAAAATATGGGAAAACTATAGTTTCAACAAATAGAATATGTCAACATTTTTTTTGCTAACAGTATTTACTATTACATTAAAGAATATATCAATTTATTTTATTGCATGAAAAGAGCAATCTCATAGGACAAATAAATAATTAATTTTCCAAAAAGTAAGAACGTTTGAAATGTATTAAAATATTGCTTATCTTTATGTATTTGTATAAACATGTATTTTCATTCTGTTTGTTGCATTCAGCAATCTATCCTTATTTGATATTCTTTTCATTCCAATTTATATGTAAACAAATTAGTTTTTAAGGCTGAAAAATAAGACTAAATTTAGAGAAAAAAATTTCAATATCTATTTTAAACGCAGATGCTTTCAGAAAATCAAAATTTGAGACGAGACAGTAATTGTATTTTTTATTTATTAAAAATCACTTCTGAAAGAACAGTTCTCAGATTATCACAACTGAATTAATATTCTGAAAATATAAAAGCTATTTATTCAATATAAGGATGCTTCCAGTTTTCATTGAAATATAAAAGTTTTTCTATTTACATTTCATTTCAAATTTCGAAATGAAATGAATAAACATGTTATTGAAATTCGGGTACCTTGAATAACTGTAGTTGGTAAAAATTGTAACTAAATTAGACAAGTTCAAAAACATTTTATTTACCGGTTATAAGAGAGTTTCAAAAATGCATTGCAGTTTATAAGATGAAAACTTTGAAAATTCGTATATGTCTAAATTAAGCATATTTTTAAATGGTCTTTTCTTCATGCATTTATCATATAGATATATCACATATTATGTATTATATGATATTATCACATATTATACCTGTGGCTATTAGAAACTGCCTCACTATATTCAGTCAATAATTTTTTCATGCCAATCAACTTTTTAAAAAATGCAAGTTATGCGAACTCAATAGATACAAAGTATTCTGATCGCTTTATATAAAGTTATACTTGAATAATGACGAATAAAATTGATGAATCAGTTCTAGTTATTCAGATTCGGAAATTAGGAGAAATTGTAACTTATTGTCTATGAATTATATCATATGTTTCATAATTATTCCAAAGTACTTTTGTTCAAGAAACAAAATAATGGCATCCAATAAAGTTTTAAAGATAAAATCGAGCTAAATTCCATACATGTGCTGATCAAATTGCCTTTTAAAGGATTAAAAGATAAATTATAACATTCTATCTACTGCAGAAAGGGTTTCAGTGGTTTGATAGCTGATCTCGGCTTCGGAATCGGTTTTCATGTTCGAGACCCGATTCCACAGAGGAACCATCATGTAAGTAAGTGTGGTGCACGTTAAATCCGTCCGAGTCAAATGTTCTTCTGATGCTATGGTCTGTAGAAGGTTAGTGTCAGCTCATGACCATGGTTTAAAAGCATGAGATCCATCTGAAAATCGCCACCACGTTGCTTGAAGGCAAAACGTTAATATGACAAAGAAAACTAAAAATTGCACAAAAAATTTAAAAGTTACAGATTATTGCATCAATATATATCTTTCTGTATATTTATTAATAAGGAACTTACCTAAAAGATTATTTTTCCCAGTTACTGAGAGCCCTGATTCAACCTAGTAACCACCTTGCAAACGGGCCTGTCGCTTGTTAAATCCGTCGACCCAAACACTCTTCCGATGGAGCGGAGTGGAAAGGGGGGGAGACAACTCAAGTGTCATACTCGTCACCTGACCGCGGTTCAAAATTATGAGGTCCATCTGAAAATAGCCTCCTTGTTGCCTTAAAGTGGAATGTTAATATAGGATTAACGTTGTAAACTAAACAAAGACGTTTGAAAATTACACATAATTACACAAACATAATTCTTTTTGTGTATTTACTAATAAGAAGCATCAAAAAGATTATTTCTCCAAGTTATATAGAGAAATAAAAATACTATTTATTTTTTTTATGCAATTGTATAAGACAAAAAATTAACCCTTTTGAGTCACCTTGTTTTGGCAGTAATATTTTACAAGAAATTCTTAACAAATTTTTCGATTTCTTCCCCAACAAGAATTATGTATAAATAAAACATTAGAGAAATTTGTTAACTTGGTTCCTTACCTAGAATGTCTGAACAAATTTCTCTCGCTCTTGCCAAATATAAAAGCTCAGATATTATAAATGTGTCATCAAAATTCACCTCATGTTTTCTTTTTAAATTTGAGTAAAATGGATATCAATTTCATAACACATTTTTTACTAAAATTTCTTGCACTTGATTCCAACAGCCATTACCACTGAGCAGATCTACAGATATTTATTATTTTATAAGAAACCTATGATCTCTATATCTGTCATTTGTCCTCTTTCACTCACCATTTCACTCTGTATTCTCTAGGAGGATATTCAGAGACAAAGTTTCCACTACCAATTACTAGATTAATTTCATTAAGAGTTATTTTATAACAATGCTCTTAATATCTCGAAATTTCATAGCTTTCCACTTCCTTCTCCGTTTCGAAAGCTGACAAAATAAATCTTTAATGCAGCACTCAGCATCAGTAATAGAAACGATTTGCTAAATCTTAATAATAAACTCACTTTGTATTATAGCTAACCGATCACAATACTTTATGATTACTTTACATGCTTGTGATTTATCTTTTATTATGGTTGTCGGGTTGTGACAGGATGCTGAAATACTGATAACTTGTTAAATTCGATATCAATAAAAAGGATTTGATGAACTACCTGCTGATTTTGCTTAATTTAAAATGTAAATCAGTGTGATTGAATTTATCTCAGAAACCATTATTATTACTCCTCTAGTAAGTATTTATTTCTCAAGTTTAAATTAAAACAAAAGTATATACAATATGTACTTAAAGAAAATCCAAGCATTAAATGTCTAAAATTATTTATTTTCCTTTTAACTGATATTAAAAGAAAATAAATTTTTCTTGTTATGTTTAATTCTATATTTTGACGATACGAATAAATAAATCTTTTAAAAATCTGTAAATAAATATATAAGAAATTTAGCAGATATAAATTATAATGCATGCTTTTTTTTCTCGCGAAGATTCTACTATAAAGAGTCACTATGTTGTAAGTTGTTCTCTTTTCAAGTAAAGATTATTGATTAAATAATACCTGCTGCATATCAATTATTTCTATGTTAATTAAATACTAAATTAACACTAGATTCACCATGAGTTGGCATATGTCTGTTTCTACCAAAGGAATCAAAATGACTCCTTTGAATTAGATATTAGAAAAAATATAAATTTATCTATCAATGAAAAAAATTTTAAAAAGTCTTTTATGCTTTCAGTACATTTGTAGAGGTGTGAAGAGATGAAAAAGCCGTTCCTCAATATTTATTTACTAAAAAAACGTTTAAGTCTGCAAACTCATATTTTCTTCTACCATAACCTTCCGCAAAAACATAGAGTTACACGTCTCCTTACTAACAAACTATGATAGTGCCTATTTGACTCTTTCGGCCTCGGCTTCTTTCTTCTTACATACACACAGTTTACTAACACATGCTCAGTTCTACATTTACACTTAGATCTATGTGCGTCCCTAGCAAGTCGTTACATATTTAATTACAAACGCATATGTTCTCAACAATACTTATTCAAATAGCCAAAAGAACCCCTTCGTAAAAGTAGGTATACTATATATATTCGTACGTATATATTATAAAATATATAACTAAAAAAGAAAAAGATAATATTTGTGATTATATGTCAAAGAAATATGAGTAAAAATTAACTTAAAAATCCTCATAAAACATGGCAATAATTTTCTTGAAGAAAATTATTGCCATGTTTATTGGAATTTTATTATTGGAATCAAAATGAAATCTTGGTAAAGCTGGTATTAAATGTAAATAAATGCTAAATCAAAATAAATTGAACAAATGACATTTCCTAGGAAAACAAGGAGTGTCATTCAAATGATAAAACAAAGGTTTCTAATTCCATCGCTAGCATGTAATATTGTTTTGATGTTTTCCAATAGTTCGCAATCGGTTGTAGAAATCAGCCCCTATCCCCCCTCCCCTTTTTTTTCAGCTAAAGCATCAGAAGAAATATTGCAAGTTTTAATGTAAAAAGCAACTAATAATATTTACCACAGAGTGTATAAGGACTGCATTTTCTTCTTCTTCAGCCTTGATTTCCATTCTGGAAATGAAAGAATGAATTAAAATTTAGTTATCCAAGAAAATAAGTAATTTCACTCAAATGGCAACAAAAACAATATACAATGATAATTGAATAAATGATAAAGGAAATAAAATCCAGTTATCCCAGAAAAACATGGAATGCCACTCAAATGGCAACAAAAACGATATATCATTCCACTGCTAGCATGTAATACTCTTTTGTTATTTCCCGATAATTCACAATTGATCGCAAGAAATCAGACCCCTCCCTCTTTCCTTTTCCAGCTAGACCATTAGAAGAAGTATTGTAGGTTTTAACATAAAAAGTAGTTAATGATATTTACTAGAAAGTGGAGGAGGTCTCCATTTTTTCTTTTTAGCTTTGGTTTTCTCCTTGCAGAAATGAAAGAATGAATTAAAATCTAGTTATCTCATCGAATTTCGATTTCTATTGTTGAAATAATTACAAACATTTTACCTAAAATACTGGGTCGAATTTATTTCATTTCATTATTGATTCATGGAACTGAAAATATGAAATTTTATCTTGCTTTCAAATTAAAACTATTTTTATGTTTCATTATAATTTCACTGCATTATAAATTCATGATTTGGAAGTAATTTATCTTTATTTTTACATTCCTTCATGCAATTTTAAGCAAATATTCTTATGTTTTTAAATATAAACTTAAATAACGAATGCTATATAGAGCTCAGAATGTCTGCTTGATTTGTTGTATTTTTAAGAAATTTTATTCAGACCTTGTTTAATGTATGTCATTCCTTCGTAAATGTCAATTTCATGGCATAAAATGATTTTGATTGATCTTTATACGATACATCCATTGAAGAAAAAATTGAAGATAATTTGAATATTACTATTTAAAAAAGCATTTTTATCCCATGCTAGATTCTGCGAAAGTCGGTAAAATTCATAAGACTGTATGTAACTGTATGTAAAAATGGAGTAAAAATGTAAAACCATTTTCAAGAGCTCCTCATCTAAACAAACAAACTCTGATGATAAAAATAAATTTTGGTTTTTTAAATAAAGTTTGTATAGAGTTAAGTGCGTCTGACGTGTATATATGTCAATCTAAATCTATATTTTGGGTGTGGTTGCATGTATAGAAGACGTATAAAATAAAATTAAAAATTATCATTCGAATTAAAATTTTAATACGATGTACTACATATGTCTTTTAGTTACGTTTTTTATAGTATTTTATAATTCTTCTATAAATTAAATTCTATTGCATTCTAAGTTATTCTTTGTACAATGTTTTTCCTCCCACAAAATTATTTTTCGCTAATGTTTCAGGTATTCCCTACAATTTATGACAGTATTTTCTTGTACTTTATTTGTGTACCAGGTGCTCTTCGATAACGATGGCAACAAAATAAATAAAATCACATATGAAGACCTCCAATAATTCTGTAATTTCTGACTCGTTCAAACAACATGATATAATGTTGTTGCTGACGTCAACGTGATCAATCGAATACCTCTGCAAAGCTTACTCGTCTTTTTGTAAAATATTTGCTTTACTAATACCATTTACCCCATCCCTTTTTTTTTTTGGTTCTTGGACAATATTTTTCAGTATTTATTTCGATATTTTTAAATTTTTAACATAAATACTTTTTTCAAAAATGATTTGCTAATTTTCAATTTAATAAACATGAAATCTTATCTGTCTTAATGTGATTTTTTTTCACAAAAAAACTATTTTGCTACCATTTTTATTGCGTACCACGTTTTACCAACCATTACTTGATTTTGATGTCTATTCAATGATAGATTTTTAAAAATAAATTCTGCATTTAACTGATTAAATTTAGTTTAGTTACATTAATATCCCGATTTAAATTGACACTTTAGATGTAACTTGTAATTTTGAACCGCTGTCAGATGACGAGAACGGACACTCTCCCTCTCATTAAATTTTCAAATCAACGTAGACTGGTTGGACCCAACTCCTCGGTGAAATCAAGTCTCAAATATGAAGCCCTTCGGTTCCGAAACTAAAACTACAACCAGGACACCGCTATCCAGCTACGTAGTTAAAGAATATAAGTTTTAATTATTTTAACAATTATTCCCTTTTTAGAAAAATAGTTTAATTTTACAAAAATCCATTATTTTTCTTGATTTTTTTCTTCATGTTTAGAAGAAAGCAAACTATAAATATGTACATTTACACCAAACACAGTTACATTTCAAAGAATTGAAATGAAGGAACATATTCGAGTGCACAAAAAAATATATAAATTTCCTGAAAAAGCTTTGACGTTGATGTCTCGAAACTGTCAATTTTAAATGAAATGAAGATTTTGGTCAGCTTGTTCTGACGCCCTTTGTTAGCTAGCTATTGATTACAAGTTCCATCTTTTCTTTCCTTTTAATTCAAGAGTCGAAAGAGTCTTTCTATAAAGTTGACACAAATATCACTAATCAGAAAGTGGGGTAAAAAAAAAGTTTTTCAAACCTTTCTTTAATGTAACAGCAGATTTATTCTTAACACAATTCTTTCCTTTCTACAATAGAGCGAACGAATTTATCTTGCGGTATTTATTGTTAAAAGAGTTTCGAAATCAAAGTTGAATAAAGTCAAAAGATTCCGTTGTTTTTAAGAAAATCTTTTCGTTGCTTTGATGATGCCGAAAATTGAATAATCGGAAGAGAATATTCATTTGTTTTGAAAGTATAATTTATTATTCAGGCGCAGTTTATTATTGCAAACTTTAGGCATTAGGGCATGGTGATTGGATCTCGCCAATCCCGTGAGTACGATAAGGGTGGGAGATCTGACTCCCCCCCCCTCCTTTGATGACGGTATGGTGACATCTTAATAAGCCAGTTACAACCACTAGACATGAACGTAAGCTTTTGCTGAATGGTTAATTTACTAGACATCAAACCCGAATATAGCCGGTTCGATCCATCTCCACATTTGGCGACCTCACACAACGAACATTCAAACTGCTGCTGTGGCGCCACCTACCCACAGCAAACACAACCAAACCCAAGTCGTCAGACTCGACGCAGCAGCAACTTCGCTTTCCGTAACACTTGGCGCTATAAATAATAGTTCGCCTTCTACTGTCTCACTGGTAGGGGGGTATTGTAGTGATATCTTAATAAGCCTGTAAAACCACTAGACATGAGTGTAAGTTTTCGCTGAATAGTTAAGTAACTGAACTTCAAACCCAAATATAGCAGGTTCGATAGTTCTCCTTATTTTAAGGTGTCTTTGTTTTCTTTAGATTGGTTTTTGATTTTGTAAAAAAAAAATTATTATTAAGTTCACGAATTATTAATTGGCGTGACATTAAATATAAAAATAATTAAATACATTGCTAGATCCTTAATTCATGAGTATATTATTAATCTTAGTCTAATCTATGTTCCTTCTGGTAGCAGTTTAATTTTTTTTAATTATCAGAAATACAAAAAGAGAATATGAGAGAATATAAACATTAAAAATTTTATCATGATGAGTATTGCTAATAACAGTTATCTTGTTCACTGTACTTTGCGCCATAGATCAACCACACATATAAAATTAAGCTTTTTAATTTGTTTTATCAAAAAGATATCGTCTGATTTTTGTAATGAAGTCATTTTTTAAAATTATTTTAAAGAGGACTGAAATACTTCTTCCATTAGAGATTTTAATAGAGTATCACATCCAACCGATAAAGTTTCAATGCTAAATTTTAAAACAAAATTGATAAACTTTTACTTCAACAAAATAATTAACACATTGTCAACCGGGTGTATCCTCATATGCACATAGGCAACACATGTCTGTGTGTTTTGGTGTGTGTATAAATACATGCCTGTATATTTTGAACAAAACAAGAACATTTTTGTTTGATTAGGAAGCGATAAGGGCTGTTTATAATTATGAATATTATAATTTTACTATAATAAAAATTTAAATTTGATTTTCTCCAGAATTAGGAATTTTTTCCTTAGGAAGGTTTTAAAAGACGAGGGACAATACCTCTTTGATGGTTTGCTGAAGTGGACCTCATAACTTTGCACGTGAGAACTTGGTCCTTAATTTAACAAATATATTTTTGACTTCTTATATTTAATATCAAGGGAAGTTTGGAAATTTTGAATAATTTAATTTATTTACAAATTAAATTCACAAAAGAAAAAAGAAAATTAAATGTTCAGGGATAATTTTTTGAAAACTACAGTTTGGGCTGCAAATTTTCCTGTAATGTCTTCTCTTACTACAATCTATAGAAATAAATTTATTGGAAAGTAATTGAATCTTATATAAGAATTTTCATCCGAAATAATCTGAAGAACAAATTAATTGATTAATCATACGGGGTTATTCAATTACTCTAAACAATTTGATTGTATATCGTTCACAGTTTGCGCAATTAATTCATATATTCATTCATCCATATCATTAAAACTTTATGCAAACAACACTAATAAAAGACTATTAAATTGGTTTAAATTTTAAAACTAACTTAATAGAAATATTTGAAAAATGCTGATAATTCAGAAAAAAATACATAATCTTTAACATTTTTCTGCTGTCTTAGTTTCATTTTGTATGAATTAAATTGGTGTTCTGAAATTTACACACTGAGAACACCTTGCGTGGTTTTAAAACTAACTGAATTATCCTACTACGTGAGGTAAAAAGGCATTTCCTGAAAAATAGCTTGAACAATGATGTCATCTAGCAGCCATTGGATTTTTTTAAATAATTCCATTTTGAAACTTTCAGTTGGTGGCTATTGATTACAGGATTCGAGCTTTTGTTTTCTGTTTTAATTGAAGCATCAAAAGAATTTTACCAAGAAGTGAACCTAGACAAAAGAACAAATGGCCTTAATTACATAGCAAACAAAATGGAATTTCTAACGTTATTTTAATTTAACAGCATTGTTGGTTTTAGCACTTTTTAGATTCTTATTTGGCATTCATTTCAAGCGCAGAATGATATAAAGAGTCAATATGCATGTAAATATCATATATTGATAAATCTTTGATTTCAACTGGTATTATTAGATTATGGGCTCACAAATCTGAGCACTTTACAAAAAATATCCATTTATTGAAATAGTTAAATAGACAATAATATTTTGCTTTTTTTGTATTTTCATGTATTCTCAATTTCTTTACTTTCTTTTATATACAGATAATTTTTATGTCAAGTGAAGAAATTACTTTCATTATACATTAAGTAACAGTAAGAATTTTCAAGAATTATGTTTGAAGTCTCATATTTTTTATACATACGAAACAAAACTCGAATTCAGGCTTTCCTTATTATTATATTTCCTTATTATCGTTATTTGATTTGGGAGCGTATATGTTTCCACTGATGGATATCTTCCTATTTCTATATAGTGTTATGAATTGAATATTCTTGTTTTCTTATTGACGTACTGCTGATATAAAATATTGTTGAATCTTGCTACGTTTTCAATTATTTTTTTCATTGAAATGAAAGGTCCATATTTTTAGCAATGCCAGATGAAATTGGTCACAAAATTTATCAGTTTATATACCGTAATTAGGAATAACTTATAAGTTCCTAAAAAACTGTTTTAAACATTACTGTCACAAAACCAACAATCAAGAAATCAATCATTCTCTCAAAAATATAAAATACTTGTTTTGCCTAAATTAATATATAACTGATTTAAGAATCAATTATAAAAGTGAAATTTATGCTGCAATTTTGAGGAGATATAACTTATTAAGATTACATTATAAATATGTACGGAAATAGGATAATTTAGAAATTCATAATTTGGTTGCATGGAACTAAAATAATATTTTCTAGATATATGAAATGCAAAAGAACCACAGGACCAAATTCAGAATTAGCAGAAATAATAATTATTATGCTACTTCAGTGCACCTTGCAATGAATGTTAATTAATGCAGCTAATGTGAAACTCAGCAGTAGGTTAACATTTAAAAAGTGTAATATTCCTCGAAGAACAATTTAACATTAAGCAAAATGACATCAAATATCGAAATTCCAGACATTGAGCGATGATGAGGAAGCAATATCCTCAGACAAAAGCAGAATATCTAAAAGAAGATCTCTGATCTCTCATTGCGAAAGAAAGATCTACGGAAGAGAAATTGCGTATTTTGTGGGAAAACAGTTTTTTTAATATTTCGGTCATGTAAAAAGACTTTTTTTTCCTGTTCTAACAATAATGAAGCTGGAAGAGAAGAGCTAGCAAATGAAAAACATTCAGAAAATAATAACAGAAAAACAGAAAAACAGAAAAAAAATTCTGCTTCTGCACTTCCTTTTCTTGGTATATTTGGCGAAAATACATGATTAACTGAATAGAGTCAACATATCACAGAAAAGTACTTGTACGGTGCTTTAGTATTATAGCTCGGAATGTTTATAACTTTAAAACTTCTTGGGAATAAAGGATGGTAAGCATATAGTTGGTAAATTAACCCAGTTATACAGAAATGGGATGCTTGAGCAATCTTATTCTGCGTACGAATGGCAAAAAGAACTTTTTTTTTATTCGGAAATGTGCACGAAGAAATTTTACTCAATGTAAAAGAGTTTGTTTGCGTTAATGTACTTACTTATGAAGGAAATTTGGAAAACTTGCATTTTCTCGTGATACATTAAAAATATTTTTAGATATGAAAATTTTGGAATTCTAAACATTATAACATTTATGTCATTATATTTAAATGATTTTCTTTAAAATGTAGAGTTAAAGCTAATGTTTAAAGTTTTTGTTTTCTATTTTTAGGGGTTTCTTTTGAACACAAATGGCAAAGTCATCCTTTAACATTATCTCTTTGTGAATATTATTTTTATCTATACAAAAGTTTACTGCCATGTTTTTAAAAATGTAAAAGTAGGGATCAGAATATAGCAACTAATGAGGGATTTAATGTTTATTTTTGTACATTTTTCAGAAATTTAAAAAAAGAACAAATGTGGCAAGTATGTCCTGTTTTAGAAAGTTTAGTTTTCGTCACACATCGGTAATGATACCTTGACGCAAACAGTTTTCGGTTAAATTCTTGGCCTAAATATTTCCTAAAATACTAATTCTGAAATTACTTAAATTTTCCTAAAAAGGTGTTCCTTCAATTTTTCAACATATTCTATTAATTTAATAGCTTCACCTTCGAAAGTTCCAAAGGCCGCAGTGGCCCGGTGGTAAGGTCTCGGCTTCGGAGCCGGAGGGTTTCAGGTTCGAGACTCGATTCCACCGAAGATCCGTCGTGTGAGGGGGTCTCTTGCACGTTAAATCTGTCAGGTCAAACGTCCTCCCGCTGGTGTGGTGTGGAGAGGAGGGTGCCACTTCAAGTGTCGTCCTTGTCATCTGACCGTGGTTCAAAACTACGAGGTCCATTCCAAAATAGGCCTCGTGTTGCTTTAAAACGGGGCGTTAATATAACTAAACTAAACTCGAAAGTTCCAAGAATGAAAACTTTCGAAGACAATGAGTGCATGTAAGTTTTTTTGATAAATGACATTAAACAAAAAATATGAAAACACAAAAGTTATATAAATTAATTCCCAGTATTATTGCTCTACCATTTTTAATATGTACTAAAAACATTATTTATACCTGAATTTAGAAGGTATATTTTTATTAACTTGATTCATACAATTGAATTGCTGATTGCAAAAATTACATTGGTCAGTAATTTTGGAGTTTAAAAGAAAGCGATTTGTTTGTTAGGTCTTACATATCATTAATATTGTTCGAGGTTAACAGGCAATTTATTTTATATTAAACTAATTAAAGGTTACTAAAGTAAAATTTAAAATATTCAAATTCATTAGAAACTTTTTTTACTATGAATCAATGAAATGGATAAATAAATTTAAACAAGTATACAGAGACAATGTTTACTAAGAATGTCATTCATTATTCATAATAAATAGAGAAAATGTAATTTTAAACATTATTATTATGTTAATATTACATCCTAATAATAAAGCGTATTCGATAAAATCCATCTTCTTGATAGTCGATTCCCTTCACAGTTGGTAATTCAATATTCTTGTTTAAATATTTTTATGCCCATCTCCGAGATAAATATTAACGCTTTAAGTTGTCCATCCTTTATGTTTACTAAACAAATAATAAATTTTGTAAAATGATTGCAATGTTCTTAACTTAATTCCCACTTTTCGGAATATTTCTTAGGTCTTCTTTGTCTTTTACATTCACTGATTCAATAATTTAATTTGCTATTCAACACATTTTGCTCACTTAAGTTTGACTACTGGATTACATTGAAAACTAATCCTGGGAGATCCTAATATTATCTACAACTTGTTATCGTTATCATTAACTGCTGACGGTTCACCTGAAACAATTAAAAGTGAAAATACCTTGAACTTTCAGAATTAATCCAATCAGCACTTAAACATTATTCGCGGCATGCATTAATCCACTTACTGCTGTGATAGAAAGCGTTTCACTCGAAACAGTCAAAAGAGAAAACACAGCAAACTTTAAAAATTCTAACAAATAACAATCTCTACATAAAATTATTCACAAGTTGGGTTAATATACAAACTTACTCAAAAGCTTTTATATTGCTTAAAAATACATAATAGCTAAATGCGTACATTTAACATTTTTTTACTTCCAAGAATAAGCCAGAGGAGAGAAAAATTGTGTTTCTTGTCTCCTATGAATAATTCTACATAAAATATTTATGAAATTTTGTTGACAGATTTTTCAAGATACCTTTTCAGCTACATTTTCCAAATATTTATAATTCAATCCATTTTGATGAAGTTCTAAAGACTTTATTTTAGTTCATAATATATTCATGTTATCATGGATGATTTTAGGTTTAAAAAAAAAGAGCTGTTGAATTTTAAATATAAATTATTCAATCTAGGAAATAACACTATCTCGAAAAACATAATAGGAAATTGATAATACAGTAATATCTAGAATTTTGTTATACAAAAGCAGTCAGCTTATTCAATTTTTATGCTTATAAATGCAACAAGCGAATACATAAAATATTCACGCCATTCATTGAAGCAAATTTAAAATTTGTAATTTTCGTGTAACACAAAGATTGCCTGCTTTATAAATTCATAATGCATAAAAGAAATTTTTCATTCGTTTCTCTATTATTTATAAGACAACTATCACCACGCATTGGTGAAAAGGACAAATTTGATTCAACTTAATATAATACTTATCAAGGATATTTCAATAACCATAATTAAAACCTGTTACTATTTCTTTATCCAGACAATATTTAGTTATTACTATGAAATTTTGTATTCCACCGAGTAACATGTTTCCTATTAAACAAAGTATTGAGAAAGTTTCATTTGCGTAAAATTTAGATTTTGTTGAAAACATGCTTTGAAAAGTTTGTGGAATATTGAGTTTAATTGTTTTTATTTAAATAAACCACGTTATTTACTGAAGTTTTTGTCTTCTTTATTTATTGTTAATAGCAGCTACAGAAGGAAGATAAATTTTAATTAATAAATTTATCTTCTTTTAGTGGTATAAATAATCCATACAATTTTACGTTTATAAAATATTCAATTAATTTTATGTGTTTTAATTTGTAAAAGAAGTATCCAGCTTTACATAAAAAGGTTTGAATGGTTGTACTTAAAGCTTGGAGTTCTTCTCGTGTGCCAAAGTTGATACATAGATCAGTGTTCATCATACTTCCACAAGTAATAAGGAAAATTAACCATTAATGTGAATGATTTGATATGGTTTTTCATAGAATATTTTTGAACAGGACATCCTGCAAAAAAAATTAGATTATGAATTAAAAATTTGATTTTGAGCGTAAAATAAAACACTTAAAATAGAACTTTAAGAATACCAAAGTAAGTAAGCCATTAGTACCTGAGTAAGCCATTCAATCAATAAATAAAAATGTTTCCAAAATGTGTCAAAAAATTAACAAAAGATTTGTATTTTTCATCATTTGTGTCAAATTATTGGCAACAATAAAATGCTGTCACCCCTATCAATAAATCCGGCAGCTCATAGGTCAGAATTAGTAAAAAGGGATCTTTACACGATGCGACAACGTCTTTTAATTGGTGAACAATATTACAAAAATAATAAACATCTGGCAGTTACCGTTCGATGATTTTAGAATTGGACCATTAGATCGTGTGATTTAAAATCATTGTATTCCTTTTTGAGTGGTTATTTCAAGTCAAAGGTCTATGTCAACAAGTCCATAATCATGCGTGCATTGATGAAAGAAATTCAAAGGTGTTTCAATGATATTCAGATACATTTATTGAAAATGGTCAAGGAAAATGTCATCAAAAAAGTACATTTGTGTGAACAAGGCCATCTAAAACATTTGCCCAAAGTGCTAATTCATATATAACTTTACCCTTTGGCCTTTATGATTCAATGAACCTATAAAAATGTAAAGAAAAAAACTTTGTTTTTTTATTTATATTAAATTGCACTTGACACTTTCTATCGTGTATCGCTTCGTGTTTACTAACTATAAGCTATCAGCTGTCAAATGTTTCAGATGGTTACCAACACTTTACCGCAAGAATGGTGGCCTATTCAAACCTTGCGTTTATTTTGGGACACCTTTTAGTACACAAGTTAAGAGAAATTTTACTGTGATCAAGACAATGCTAAGATATTCAATGGTGATTTTCTAAACATTTCAGGTATATACAGTTAATTTTTTCTTTAAATATTATCACCAGATTCTGATCTAAAATACGGAAAATAATTTTTTGAAAAATTTATCGTCATCTCTCATGCAACCACACTTACAGCAATTATATTTATTTTCATCATTATCGAAAATACCTAAAAATATATTCAAGCATCAATCTAACAAACCATAAACTACAGTTCCAAAAGAGCTTCCAAAAAAGAAAATAGTGGTGTAGCTTGTAAAGAGGAAAAAGGGAAATAACTGTACAATCATAAATCGGGCTGTATATTAAAATTTTGTTCGTAAAAATAGAATAAAGATTTTTTTAATACATTCACATGGTACGCAATTACTGCTCAACAATTGGTATTAAATTTTTCGAATAATACAAATAGTCTTTAAACAATTATTTTTCTTGTATTTTTTTATTTTTAATATAAAATTCCACTTTTCTTACCAATATAATTCTTATAGTATTGTTGTAATATTCCTTTTAACTAATTTGATCGCTCTTGCAAACTTATTTTTATAGCATTTACGAGATTTCAGGATATAAATCTAAGCCGAAATATTATTATTAACTTCTAAACGAAATAAAAAAGCAAATGTTATTAATATGTTCTGGCTTAGAATACCCAGCGTCTGTTCTTATGTTCGTATGTCCTTCAACACGATTTTTCTTATACATTTTACCATGAACAATTTCTTTATTGTTTCATTTATATTAGAAATCTATGCTTGCATACTAAGGGAAAGAAATTTAATAATAGCACTTCTTTATTGAACGCCATTTAACTAAAATATTCTATTCTCCAGTTTAATTATACTATAAAAAAATTTTTATTGAAATGCTTTAGCATGTTAGGCCACATTCTATACTTACAAAGATGTGCGGGGGTTGCAATCCTTTGTTTCTAAATGTTTCCTGGTTATAATTTTTCTTTTTAATTATTTGGAACTAATTAAACTGCGACATCAAACTGCTACTTTGTATGTATTCAAAAACTTATCAAAACATTAAAAAAGTATCAATGTAATGAAAAGGTTACTGTATATCATAAAAAAATTAATCCCCAGCTTTCCTTAAAGAGTAGTTTTAAGCTCAGTTTATAATTTCCTTAATGAAAAATAAGATTAATGTCTGCAAGTTATTGATTTTGCTCTTAAATTTCAAAATTACTTTAACTCAGTAAATCCCACTGGCAGAGCATATACTTCGATAATAAAGACAATTTGTTATGATAATACAACAAAATCTTACTTAAAAAAGGATCAAAGTAATTGGACCTGGCAACTAAAACGCGAACCGTGAAGCCTTGAGCTCTTTCTCTGACAGGTTCTAGAAGAAAAGGAATAATACTTTCCCTTTATAATGCTTTTTCTGTATGGAAATAGTTTATTGCAATGTTGTTTAAAATTGTAGGCCATCTTTTTCCTGAGCGTTAATATTTATTCTATAAAATTTGTAAAGTAAATTGTAAAATTATATTATATATATGTCAGATTTAGAAAACTGAAATAAGATTTAATTTTCATTTTTGATTGTTTTCTCTTTAATTTTAAACAATTTTCCTGATACGTGTCCAAACTGCCTTCATTAATTTCTGATCATTGAGAAATTTATAATAACATATATACATACGTATGTAAAAGTATTAATAGTAATTTCGTAGCCAAATGGGAGAAGCTTTTTAAATTTTAAAACTTCGATTTACTTCACCACAAAAGACAAATATAGTACAAAAATGAAAAGTTAAGACGTCAGTCTACATCCCACATAACAGCAGAATGGTCAAAAATTGTTCCCTTTAATGATTTTACTATGTGATTTTGATACGGATCTCTTTGAGAAGCTTCGATTTGGGAAAGGGTATATATGTAAAATTTTGTAAGTTTCAAAGATTTTTATATCTTCTCTCTTGGGGAGTGTGAATTCTGGAATCATCAATTTGAAAATAAATTCAATAAAAAGTGGGAATCGATATATATAAGATGAGAGATTTTAAAAATTGTACATAAAATAATGTTAAAATATCGATTCTGAAATGTAACCAACACCACAATTATTTTATCTACAGCTTTTCAAAAGTGAGCTCTTATCCAATAAATAAAGTATAATCATCTCAATAAGTTCTTATAACTATTCTGGCTTGAGTCTCATCTCCAACGCCCCACAGAACTCTAATATTTAATAGACGCAGTTTCGATAATCTAATACTTTCCAAGCTCACGGATGCACAGGAAGAAGATAGTCAGATGAACATATTTGATTAATACAATAGTACTAAGTGAGAGCTGCAGCAGTTATAATTTATTCCTCTGGCACTTGTATTCAATCCGAAACCATTAAGTAGACTAGTTCCGTGAGGCCATAATGTCATGCCACAGTGAATGCTTTGTCCGTGATAGGTGGGTCGCAATAATGGCCTGTGTGTTGTGTACGAAGATCCCTTCTGATAACGTGTAAAGGATAATACAGTGGGAAATATAAACCCTCTAATGTGCGCTGTAATAAATGAAATTTATATATGCACGTTTGTATTTTCGATCTGTGAAAACGAAGTCTGAAAATTACTTTGAAAAATGATAATTAGTTTATTTGTTAGTTAGAAAAAATATGAAAATTTATTCAATGAATTGAAATATGCCCATATAACTATATTTAAATTGGATGCAATGATTTATAGTATTAAGCTACTTGTAAATAAAATCTTGCACATTTCTACACAAAAATAATAGAAATAACTAAAAGATGATTCACAAAGGTAGTATATAATTAAATAAAATGGACAAAAAAATTCCGAAAAGAGGAAAAATAAAAAATGTAATCGTTAAAATTTTAAATGCACATAGCGTGAATTCAGGGGGGGTTGTTAATTTTTTTAATATGCTTTTTGATTATAAGAATATGTAAGTATCATATGGTATAGGATAAAGAAAAAACAGATCATGTAATCTTTACATAAATAGAGAAAAGCAAATGCATTTATTTGTTTATTGAACAATTTTCTGAAAGCACTCATATAGTTTTTGTTATGTTTGTTTTGAAACCAAGATCTACTTCTATTTTTAAAAAACTTTCTCGGATTTTGGAGGGGTCTGGCTGAATTTTAGGAATAATTTATTATATATACTAATAGAACATTGCCGTCGGCAAATTTTGAGGACCTTCTCAAACTTAAGTTTGACAGAAGAGCAATCATCTGATCTATCAATCCCCATTGTTTTGAAGTACACCGATAATATCAGTCTAATAAAGGTACAGTATCTAATTAAAGCGTTTTTACGAACTACTGTATAAAGGACATGAGAACAGAGTATAGAATAGTGTCGACTAAAGGAAATTAGACAAACGAATGCATCATAAACACTGAATCATCAAATTTAAAAATTTTTAAATGATTATTTCAACATTAACGTTGTGATAACGCGTGCATCTTATGCAAGAATAAGACTTTATTCTGTTTTCAATCAATATTCGCCAGGCAGTTTTATTGGGTTTTGTGTGTATTAAATATGCCGTTGCGTATAGGATTGTGTGTTTGTTTGCAAGCTTGGAAAATAGGATTCGGATTCTTGCTATCTTCTTTATATTCTTTAAATATCAGATCGCAATCCACCTCAAATTATTTCGTTTCGATGACATTGTGATACTTGCCAAGTGCTATGTCGGGCGACGAACGTTTGTTATGGCGACTTTTGTTACCAGTAGAGGGTGCCACGAAGGCTGTATGAATGAATGCTCATTGTCCGAGGTCACCAATGTTGTAAGTGCTACTGGCTCAGTACAGAACTCGAGACCTTTTAATTAGAAGCCTCGTAACAAAGCCGCTAGACTAACATTCAAGGGGCACGAGCAGTTGCTTTTGTCTAGCGGCTTTGTCTAGGCGGCCACAACATCTTTACTAAAAACATTAATACCATTTTAAAAGTGACATTATCATTACTAAGGGCTTCAAATCAATCCTAGCTGCATGACTCTTAAAAGCATCGAAGCAATATGCGTGTTATTTTCAGTCCATCAGTGTTCTATTGGTAAAACTGTTTACTTAGTTTAAACTTAAATACCCAAATTATTTACTAAAATAAGGTTGGTATTTCTTATTACTCTATCGAAGTCTTAAGTCCTTTAAAGGTATCTTATCTTTTTTTTATCATGTGAGAAAATGATCTTGTTCTCGTTTGAAGGTTTTGAACACTTAAAGGCGAGAAATAAATGAAGCTAGAAATCCCGTAGGCAATGAATAATTGAAGTAAGAAATCACATAAGCAATGAATAAAGTATAAATGTCAATATTCATTAACATCTTTTAATCGCATATAATTTTTGACCAGCGTTTACAAGTATTGCTTTATTACTACGTATGATTCTTTGACAGCAGGTGCATTTTCAAAAGATTGATGTAGAACTGAGGCATCATACCTGTTATTTTCATGGAATATAATTTTTCTTCGGATGAAATTAAATTATTTAATATTTATAGTATATTCACAAAAAATTTCACTCGCATTTAATAACCATTTTGATAATATTTTCTTTTTACAACAATGGTTAAATATCACTTCATTCATTCTTAAGTGGGAAACACTGAAGTATTTGACTCCTGTTCTGAGATTAATTAACTATGAAAATGTTTTAGAATCTAAGAAATAAGAAAATAGCAGTTCGTGTTAACAAAAATATTGTTTTTTTTTTAAATTATGTATAAATTAATATTATATATATATATATATATATTCATGAAAGAGAGAGAAGTCTCGTGATTGTTTTAAGCCGGTTTAAATCGATTAATGACAAATTAATTAAGAGAATTAATAATTTTAAAATAATGCTCTCTCATGATAACTTGAAATTTGCGATCGTATATTACATTTTTGAACATTTTTGTGCGTTTGCGCAAGTGAAAAAAAAATTTCGGAATTATTTAAAAAATTTCGCATAAAAGCAACAATACTAAGGATGAAATTCTTCAAAATCTTTAGCATACATTTATTTAGCTTCATTTTTTCATTGTTTTTCGGAGGTAGGCTCATTTAAATGATGATAAATAAAAAAATCAAATATTTACCTTGAATTTGATATTGATTTGGTTAAAGTCATCATTTTCATACCAATAAATAACATTGAACTAAACAATAAACAATATTGAAGGAATTCTATTCAATTTGATGGATGGCATTTACTTCTTTCCAAATTTTACACCCTTTGCTTCAAGTTCCCACTTATTTTCCAATGGTTTTATTTTCACAGTAGGAAAATAGGAAAAGACTATGGCTTGTTATATAAAGAAAAACGTCTCTAAAATTAAAATTTACAATCCTGAAAGAAATCCTTTTCTTCAAAAAAACATCTTAAGTCTGGATAATGAATCTATTAAGAAAACAGTATACAAGATCTAGAATAACTATAAAAAAACATTTAAAAATTTCAGTCTTCTTCAGATAGCAGGCTTCTGCTTGTTCTAAAACAGCCTTGATTGCGAGATTTTTACTAATGAAATTAGTTGCATTTTACTTAGATGATCCTTTCAGAATATAAAGGAATAGAAGGCTTTCGTAGCCTGTAGTTTGAAATTCGCATCCATTCAAAAAGAACGAACTGATATATTTTGTACAGCAGCCCTTTGTCTTACATTTAATTATATTTAATCAAATGACTTCTATAATAATGTGATTTTGTTTGAGAAAGGCGCATCAGGCGATTGATTTTAGAAAATAAAATATACTACAATATTCATAGACTAAAAAATAAAAGAAGTGAATAATGGAAAATTACAGTGTTTTAAAATTCCTCATTAAATTAAGTTCTGAGTAATATTCTATTATTATAATCAAATATTATAATACTTTAAACGTATCTTTTTCCTAAATTATACTTAATTTTGAAAAATTAACAAGAATATCAAAGGTTAAGATATATATACTTGTGGATATGGAGTAACACTTTAAATTTCATGAAACCTATAATCCATACTTCACTTTTTTTATTTTAAAAATATATACAATCAAGATGAAATAAAAAATTAAGCTTTTCAAAAATATCAAGCTAATCTAAGGGGAAATTAATTTTTCTTCGCAATTATTACAATGTATGCTAAAGTAAATAACGACACATTTATGTTTTCATAAATAATCCACTCCAAAAATATCCGCCTAAATTCTGAATCCAAGAAAATATAGGAAAATATTTCATACATATATCAATGCAATGGTATTATTCTAGTTAATTAATTCTAAGTAGATGAAAAAGCCATCAAAAATGTTTTACAGAAAATAAATCTCCTTTTTATACATTAAGTAATTAGTACAAGAAGGAAAAAAATAAAGAATAAATGAGTATTTAGCCGGTAATTATCATTTTATATCTTACATTTTTTTTGGCATATGAATGATAGGAAGGAGAGAAGAGAGAACTACGAGTTTTATTGTCTGGAAAGTGAATAAATGGCATCGATATATTAAGCGACCCTGGGGTATAATTTATTGTCGTCTTCTTCTACATTGATCATCTGAGGCTAAACGAATGAAAATGACACCTGTGGCATGGTATCATTCCATTTCTGCATTAAGATATTAAACCTTCTAAAAGGCCAAATAAATGCGTTCTAATTAATGTCTTATTGGAGTACTCTTTTTACAGGAGCATAAATATCTTGATAGACAATTTATAGAAACAATTCTATAAGAATTTTGGATATAAAAGTATTGTCTGCATTTATAATATGAAATATACCTCCTTCATGGGGACTTTTTGCAAATGAGGATGATACGCTTCTCCCATGATGAGTGGTTTTCACTATCTTGGTGGGTATAGAAAAAGGAGTGGTATTGGATCCTCCCATCGATGACGGGATATACTTTCCTCGGAAGGGTTGTACTGTGAAAGGTAATGCGTCTTAGGACTTAGGAAATTGAACTGTCATTTTCTTTATGTTCTCAAATATTTGCATTTAAACATTTGTGCATGTGCGATAAAAATATGCTGGTTTAGTATCTTAAAATTTTAGTTTTTACGTGAATTAAATTATGATGTCATACGAGTGCCGTCACATCTTTCATTGCAATTGAAACTGTGATACCATTTTCGCATTTTATATCACATTTATTTAGCAATATGTTAATGTGAAAAAAATAAGGAATAATCTATTTTCTATTGATAAATTTTTAAAGTATTGTTTTCGTCTTATAATTAATGCAACACATTATAGATTTTTTTTTGAGGGGGGAGGGAGATCCGTTTCAAAAATTGGAAGATTAAGCAACTTCTGTGTTTACATTTTTTTACATGTTTTTAGCATTTTTATCTTTTTTTAGTTTGTTTTATTTATTTTTATTGCTGTTGTTTGTTTTCTGTTTCAGAAAAAAAAAATGTCGTAAAATAATAAAGAAAAAGGGACCGAAGTTGAAATCTCCATTTCTTTGTAGAGTGACGCTAAAATAATGTAGCTTAAATCGATTTAAGGGTTAAAAGAGCAGTAGTAACAGAATTCAGGGGGTGTTCGAATCGGTCTAGTAAAAGAAATGTCACAAACTGTCATGACAGAATCTGATATGGACGCAGTAGAGGATGGCAGGAAGACTTAGAAATAACAATTCTTCGAAAAGCAGGACGCAAAGCTCTGTAAATGGTTGGCTTTGTCTTAAGAGAATGAAGAGTTACAAGAACTGACAGAAAGTGATACAAAACGGAACAAAGCGACAAAAATTTTGGCCCGAAAATAAAAGTTTGTGAATAGAATTGCAGCGGAAGGATTTGTTTCCGAAGCAGAATTGTATACGGTGATATAAATAAAAAAAAGGATAATTTAAAAATAAAGATAATGGTAAAGATATTTTTTATTAAAAACATTTAATGAACATAAAAAATTTAATAAAAAAAATATTAATTTAGCCGTATTAAAATACTAAACAAAATTCACAATAAAATTTTTATTGCCTTAAGTTATTGAAATAACCATTCAAATTCAAAGATTATATTATGCAAATAAGGCCTCGGAGTAAAATAGTTTGTAAATTTTCGTATTTAGTTAAAATCTTATTAATCTAAGAGAATATATTTAGGTAAAAAAGTTGTGTTTCGAAGAATTGAATCATCTATTCCTTTTAGGAATATTCTTGTAAAAAATTAATTATTAAAATTAATAATTTAAACAATTTCAGGGAAGTTAAGAAATATTCTTAAATAGGTACATTACAAGTAGTTGTAATTCTACGCTTAATAGATTTCTGAAATAAATTACATAATTTAAAGAATATTTGCATGCATAATTAACGCAGACTTTGAAGGTTTCTTACATATAAATTACTTTGTTCTGTTCATAACTCTTAAGAATATAAAATTATACTAGTAATCGATAATGAAACGTCTAACATTAAATGAAAAAATGAAGCAACATCAATTGCAAAAAATGAAGATCCATTTAACAAAGCGTCATCTCTTTCTTGAAACCTTAATTGTATATTAATGTCAAATATGTTAAGTCCAGTAATTATTTATAATTACTAGTTTATTACATTTCCCGTAACATGTACATACTTTATTACGTTATTTTGTTTATATATTCATTAAAGTCAGACTGGGAAATAATAATTTCAAATATTTTTCTTTGCGAAATATTTTTTTTATCAACGATGCGATTTTCTTAAATATTTTCAATACTTAAATTTAAATATTACTCTGATACAAATATTTATTATTGAAGTTATATCTTCTGTAAAAATAAATGAATTCTTATTTTTTCTTCTTTTAATGTTCACTATTCTTTCTTCTTTTCTTCTTTCTTAATTTTTATCATAATATTTAAATAAGAATTATTTTTATTATCAAAAATTATGTCTTAGTGGCATGAAAAATATTACTATATGTTTTGAAATGTTTTCATAGTTTATATTATTTTTATTCAAATCCAGTTCTAAGAGGAAAGAGGAATTAAATTTAGATAAAGAGAAAAAATATATATAAAAATAAAATCTTAATATCTATTGGAATAGATTTTCTAATAACTAATAATTAATTAATAATTTATACAATTCAGCTAGTTTCCTCTATGTTAATGCATAAGTCTGAAGTCGATATTTCTGTTACTTCTCTAAATGATATAATTTAAAAAAAATATTTTATTATTTTCCAATTTAAATTAATAGTTACACAATTAAATAAAAGCCACTAGCACCATCTAGTAATGCATTAATGAAATAATTGATTTTTAAATTGATTTAGATTCTTCATAATAATAAATTATATTTTGGAGACAGAGATAACAAAAATGATAAATATGAAAATAACATTTTAAATATATTAATAAAAATGAATTTACCGAAACTATTTTTATAATTTCAGTAATTTCGTTTTCTTTCTTCGCATTTTTAAAACTTTTTTAACAGACAAGGGAAAGAAACACAATGATATTGAAACAAGACTATTATTGCTTTTGCATGTAAAACTGTCCGTTTAATTCAGCTCGGGAAAATATTAGCAAATGGCATGTAAATTTATTCTTCTTATCCACTCCAAAATTCCATCTTTCTAACGTAGAAGCATGGGACCAATTTACTTCCTATAATTAATTGTTTGGACATGGAAATAAAAGAAATTCAAATTTACATTTTCGTTCTTTAATTTCATTTTTAAACCTATATAATAGTTTTAAAAGAAACTTTCCTTTATTTAAAATCCTCAGTCACACATCTCGTTGAGGAAATTGGTTATTTTATTTTTAAATTTTAATTAGTTTGAAAGATTTTTAGTGATTGTCCAAAATTGCTTTGCATTTGTTGATCTTTTTATCTAAAAGTCATTGATTATTTTAAACAATCCAATATGTTTGTAAGTAATATGCAAAGAATATGCATTTGGTATCCTATTAGACACATTACTAAGAGCATTCCTTTTTCTTTTCGCTTCGTTTATAGAAAATCGTTTCTTTTCCATATTTGCAAATGCGGCTATCTTTACTAGATGTTAAATATTTAAAGCGCAGTATTAATAACGAAGCACTCCATAAAAATTAAAATACTGATTAGATATTTTGCCATTCTTGTTTGGAATAATAGAAAAAATATTGGGAATTAGCTTCTTATTATTAAATCTTTAAGGTAATAAATGATTATCTTCATTTGTAAATTAGGTGGAAATATTTTTCCAATTTTTACAATACAATTTAAGAAATGAAATTTATTTTAACAATGAAATCTAAAGATTCTTGTTAAATTACACTGCAGTTTAAGATTTAATTACCAGTTCATCAGTATTAGAGCCAAATCTACGATACTAATGGTCTTAATTGATAAAGGGAGAACGTTTCAAGTAAAACAATTAGATTATTCTATTTTTTCCCCGTTTCAATAAAATCACCTCAAAATTGTTTCATTTCTTCTTTTTAGATAAATTATGGGATTTTTATTCATCCTACTTAAAGCTTTACCACTGTATTCAAATAACACTTGCAATAAATACGAGGAGTGTTCAAATGAAAAGGTACGAAATAACACAGAAGGTATAAATGAAGACTTTATTCAAAGTATACACTATAGGCCAAAGCACAATATTCCCATTCATAATTGAGCTGAAGGATTTCTTATTTTCATAATTTCCATAGTCGCGATGACGAGACCTAAACCTTCATAACATCCTTGATTTCAACTTCCTAGTGAAATCAGGGATCCCTTTCATTTTTTTTTTCAGGGAACCCAACACATGAAAATCGTAGGAAGACATTTCCGGGCTGTAAGACGGTTGGCTCTCCTTTGAACTTGGCCAATTCCACTAGTGTGAAACTGGAGACACGTGGACGTATGTTATCATGGAGCAGAATCACATGTAGTAGATTTATGCTATGATATTATGCATCTATGCAGGAGATTTCAATCGCATCCCAAGATGCCTCACTATGTTCTCTCACAGCGGCATTAACAAATATGTTAATGGCTATTTCGCACCTTTCAAATGTTTTTTTCAGTGAACCCAACACATGAAAATCGTAGGGAGATACTTTCGGACTGTACCGACGTTTCGCACCTTTTCTTTTGAGCATTCCTTGTAACTTTACCAACAGAGAAAAAACAAAAAATGGTACATTCTAAATATGCTGACAAAGAGTAACCTTATTTTGGAATGATTTGAAAAAAAAGACGATATAGTTTCTTCTCTTTTGAGCCTCCACTTTGGGATTAAACATAAGAAGGAAAATACAAGATTTAGAAGTTTATTTTTGTGTATGTAAGGACTAGTAGTTTGATATATTAATAGAATATAAAAGTTTCACTTCAAATAGAACGCCTATCTTTATCTAAAATTCAACAGAATTTTATATGATACTAGCTGGTTCCCAGCGCGTTGCTTCTGCAGAAAAAAAATTATATTAAGTGCAACCAATCAGCATTGTGGAAATGTTATATAATAGTATGAAGGGTACAAAGTATATAAAATAAGAACAAACAAATATTCATTTTTATATATTAGATTTGTTTATTCTTTTAGAATTGTAAAACTTGGTATTCTTTAAGAATGGTAATGAAAGAAACAACTTATTGTATGCCGTGATTCGTTTAGAATTCTCAAATTCAATTTTAGAAAATGTGATTAAAATATTTTCTTTTAAAACTGATTAAACATAGAAAATATATTTATATTATAAAAGAGTCAAAATAGTTGAAAAGATATTTTTTGAAAATAAGGATGGTGCAAAATTCTTTGCACTACAATATTTTTGGTAGTTACTGCGAAAAACGCTAAAATTTATAATCTTCAAGGTTGGTCTCCACAAATCTTTCTCGTATAATCTGTAATTGGGTTGTTACCTATAAGATTGACTGGCATAACATTTAAGTATCATAGCTACAAAATATTAACCTTCAATTTAAAATTAGCGTTTCTACAGAATCTATTGTTTCCTCGGCGAGTTATTTGGTGATTAATCCTTAGTAAATAAATATAGTTGAGATTTGATTTTTTTTTTAAATTTAATTTATTGTAATGTATTGGAATGTAGTGTAATCAGTATTGTAATAATAATATATATAACCATACCGTAGTTGTAAACAATAAGATGAACAAGTTCCATTGCAATCGAATGAACGGTTTAGGAAGGCATAAAAGACATAAAATTAACATTCAATTTTTATATCGATTAACAATAGTGTAAAAAGGAATTTAGCTGTTGCATCTGGTATTATAACAGTTTTCTAACGCTCGGTAATCTTAAAAAAAATCAATAACCACCCAAAGTAATTTTGAATAGGTGCTCTTCAAACACGACACATTCGGATGATGACCGTCATCTCCCTCGGAGGAATAAAAAACGGTCATTCACTCTGTTACTATCAGTATAACCAATCAAAATGCACATATTTCTTCAAACCTCAACTCTTAAGGATTCGATTGATTATTTTCTCAATTGAAACATCCTTCTTTTTAATTGAAAAGAAACAAAATTATTATCTTCAAATTCCGTTTCCAACATCACTGTTATTGGATCAGTTTTCTTTTATTTTTCTATACTCAACAAAAGTTAATAGCAAACTATTATTAATAACTAGCAGCCACACATGAAAAACAAAATAAACCTTATTCCCAATTATTCATTGTTCTCTATTACTCTTTTTAACACTACATTTGATGAATTATTCTTTCGAACAGTAACATAGATTTTATTATGAAGAAAATTGCTTCGATCCATAAAATTAATTCTTAAATTTGAAAATAAGTCATCAAATACCAATAAGCAAATATATATTCTAGTTCAGAAATTTAATAATGTTTCAATACATTAACAAAAAGACAATATATTATCAAGAATACGATATATTATCAAGAATCGAATTTTATTTTATCAATTTCCTTATTTAGATATACACATATTTTATTTTAATCCATCAAATATAGAAATTCTTGTTTATGATATGATAGCCAAGTTGAGTTTAATAGCATGCCCTCCCACTGAATGGCGTCAACAAAAAAAGTTTTTTTTACTCGTCATACAATTCTAATTTATTTTTCTGCCCACTTATTGGAAATAGTTAAAATACATCCAAAATAAAATGTTTTATAAAAGGTATTCGCAAATATTTGAACCTTTATCTAATGTAATTAACTCCTATATACAAGGAAACAGATTTTTGAGTCTGATGATAAACAACTTGCTATGAATATTTTATTGCTTAAATTTTATTTTTAATTTTAATATTTGTAACGTTTTTGAAGTATTAAAATATTGGTGAGCAGATTTGCATCAATTATGCGTGTCGAAAAATTATTCATGAAATATTTTTTTTTCTTTTGTCTATCGTTAGGAATACAAAAAACGCTCAAAAGGGAATTTCCATAATATTCATTGCATTTCGTTTTATTTTGATACAATGTTTCTCAAAATGGAATATTTAAACTATAAATTAAAAGCAAGAAAAGGAAAAAAATATACTGTAAATCAATTTAGATAGAAATTTGATGTTTCTATTAAATCCAATTGACATAAAGTTGGTTAATTTAATGGATGTATTTTATGCTCCCATTTATATAATTTTTGCATCAGATTCGCAATTCCAAGCTGAATTAGAAAATCTATTTAAACTAATAATGATTCCTTTCTTCGGAGTATCTAGCATTTATAATGGTAAAATTAATTTAAATATCGCGCATTCAGTTCGGTTTTGAAACTACAAAGAAGCGATTTGAATAATTTCCTAAAGTGTTTCGGAGCAAAATAAAAATTATTCTCTTATTTCATGCAAAACTTTGGGTACTCCCCTTTGTTAAATTTGTAATTATTTTAAAAAATAATTCAGATGTTTATATTATATTTTATAATATATTGATATCAAAATTTACATTTATGTAAACGAATTTAATTGTTTAAATGTCTCTACTTTCAATTCGAATATGTTGAATATTTTTAAAAATTTTCATACTTTTATGATATTTTTCGTATTATTAATAAATAAATGTGGGATTTATAGATCAAACTTTTAACACATCAATATGCACTATAATTACAACTATGCCTCTATCTGAAACAGATATGTGCAGCATTTTATAACATATTGTTAATAATTTTATCTGCATGACTATATTTTAATTTTAGATCATCATTTCGATTAAATGATTTCAAATGATATTTTATTTCATTTTTATAATAAAAATACTTATTAACTTAATTGATCAATTTAAAATTTATTTGATAATTTTGCAATTTTTAACATTACGTTGTACACTGGTCATGGGATACCTCCAAATGACATGTCAAACCTTATTTTGCTTGGTGAATTGCAACTGCTCAAAGTGATATGGACTTAACAAATAGTTCTAAGTCTCATATTCAAATATTGAGTCATGCTATTTATAGATGACCAAAATTACGCAAGTGTTGACTGTGCAGGATTTTGTGACTTCTTGATTACGTCCCGAAATGTTCGATGGAACTCATATCGGAGGATATAGGTGGCCAAATCATTCTCCTGGGGTATTCCAGAAAATTCTTCAAAGCAGTTGCGAAAAATTGTGACCTGATGACATGATTGTTTATAATCCATTATCCTTCACTGTTGTTTGGATCCATGAAGTCCATGATTGACTAGCAAGCGGCCTCTTTATTTATTTCTAGTCAGTGTTTATTTCATTTGGATCATAGGTACAAGTCTATCCATAAAAACATCCTCCTTTTTGGGTTGGGTAGAGGTTCACTCGAATAAATGCATGGCAGTTTTTTCTCAATCATGTTTAACTATCATGTTCAATTATCATCAGTTACAAAAACTGATTGTATTCCTCGAGTTTGAGCAATAAATACCTCTTAGAAATATGGTTCATTTAGGATGTCCGTTTAGTTTTTGAGATAAAAATCAATGAAAATTATTACAAAAGCAAATACGTTTTAAAAAATCTTTTCAAAAGACACTAAATCTTTCTATCATTTCACGATTTTTTATTCCTTTATCATTTGGGATCATCGGATCAATCTGACTGCCATGAATCATTGGCGTCTTACTAAAACATCTACAAACAATTATATACATCGTTCTGCCATTAATAATTTGCGCATTCACCGGAAAATAAAACTTTTTTAAAAAAAGTAAAATCACACATTTTTCTGATATTAATATCGATAAAAGTGAAGAAGTAAATCAAGACTGATGCTTATTATATACTAATATTGGTACTAACACCACCCTTCAATAATATTTGAAAATTGTCAATAGTTAATGCAGTGTCTCTAGAAAACCAAAAGAAGCTATCCGAAATCAACCGAAAGTTTCCTAATAGCCCTATAGGGTTTTTGACTTAGATTAATGTAATTTAGTTAGAGAATCCATCAAATTTCTTTGTTAAAAGTAGGTATTGAAATAACAAATTCTTTTGGTTGATTGATTAGTAGATTGACATCAATATTTAAAGTAACCTTTAAACTACTAAGGCTTGGTGCTCGAAATCCGATAAAATTGAAGACTGCCTATAAGCTAATATTTCACTCTCCAAGTTTTCAGTTATTATTTCCAATAAATTGAATTGTTGCACGCTAATTAATGTAAAAGAAATTAGAAGAAAAGGGCTATTTTTCTTACTATAAAAAATCACCCTTTTTCATATTTTTCCAAAATGTATCTGTCAATCACTCAGATGTTTTCGTGATTTTTAGAATGATTTGTATATAAAATGATAGAAAGTTTTGGAAAAGTGCTACTTTTCCAACAAAAATTAAAAAAAATGATCGCCTTTCTTAATTCTTTCCCAAAATATATTTTTCGTTCACTAAAATGTTTCATGATTTCTACAGTGATTTGGGAATTTTTGACAAAGATAAAATCAAAAGTGATTCATTGTTTCGCTTGGTTTCATTTCTTTTAAGAGGATTTTAAAGGACTATTTTTTGAAATTATCTTTATATATATTTTTTCTTAATTTTAATTTTTTATGATAATTTTTGTTGTTATATTATCTATGAGCATTATCACGTCGAATACATTACCCATTAAATTTCTCCATACATTTCAAATATGAAAGGTTTCCCACAATATATGCAGAAATTTAAAAAATATTTCAGGTTGAGGCTACCGAATAATACTCACTCATGACAATTCTCAAAACGCATTAAGGGATAGTCCTGCGGTTTCTTCGATCACTAATTCGTTTTATCCACTAGAAGTAATTTGATCAAAACACATTTTGTTTAAGTGAATTCAATTATGAAATTTTTATGTTTTTTGCATTATTCAAAAATTTCTTGTATTTTTAAACATTGCATTCTTATACATTTAGAACTTTCTAAAACACATGAATCAATCATAAACGTAAGTAAAAAAAAAGCAACCATAAACATAATTTGGAATGAAGCATCTTCTTTTAAAAAATATAATAAGCAAATAAATTTGAGACGAACATAATTCATCAGTCATATCAAATGTCAATGAATAACTAACACATACTCATACGTAGGTTGTAAAAATTAAGGTTGTAAATTTTTATCAGAAATCAAACTACTTATAAAAATGAATAAAACAATCAAATTACTTTCTTATAACCATTAAATCCATTCTTTGATTCTTTTTCAACTCGTTTGATGATAAAAAAGGGGGCTTTCAGTTCTTTTATTATTAATAATTGCGTACTCTGAAGGATGACTGAGTGATTAATTTTATAATAATCGTAATCTATAAAAGGTGTGTATAATAATAATTCATAAAGAATGTCCTAAAAGTAAAATTAAGGTTATAATTAAAGATCTTTGCTTGATGTAATCCTATGTTTGTTTTTCTTTGTAACATCAATGAGGAAAAAACATGTATTCAAATTCCCCATCTCGGTTAAGATGAAAATATTTCATCTGTTTTTAAATCTGAAACATTCTAGATCCCTTCCGTTTACCTGAGTTTTTCGAACATTAGACAAAAATTCACTACATTTTTTTTAAGGCTTCACAGCTAATATTAATAATTTTAACATTTTGGATTTAATTATTTCAACATTAACGGATTGTAAGCTTATAAAAGAATAACAAAAAGGGCAAAAAAAATTCAGGATTAAAACTTTCTTTAATTAGATATGTAATTAAAATATTTTTATCTAGTTATAATATTATGATGATTGACTCATTTTTAAAGAAAAGACTACATTTAAAGCATTTCATATAATTCTGTATCCTTAACATAAGTTATATTTCAAAGATAAGTAACATTAAATTAAAATATTAAAAAAAAACCTTTACTTATTCTTCATTTAAGCTCTTGAGTCTAAAATTTGTTCCCAAAAATTCTTTGTTTTATGCAAACAAATTTTATATACCATTAAAACTGATTAGAAAAAAATTTCGATATGCTTAAATTTATAGAATGATATTTTAAACATAAATTTGATTAAAAATTGAATAACAAATGTTCGAAAAGGTTAGCACTGTAGAAATATAAAGGGAATGGAAGGTATGTTTATTATTAATAATATGAAAATATAATTAAATTTTCTAATAATTAACAAATAAAACATCATTTAAGTTTTCTGTAAATATTCCCCAATGCAACTTATATCAAAGTCTTGCTAAAATATTTTCTTTTCATAATTTTTCATTAAACAAAATTTGAATTATCCTTTTCTTTTAACCAGAATATACAACTTACTTCAATCAAATTTTATTTGAAAAAATTTCATAAAATTCGTATATTAATGGACATTTGCAAATGGAATATTTCTTTATCTCCTACTGTCGTTATATAATATTTTATAACAAATGTCAAAGAACCAAAACGCAGTAAGGGTAACGATATGAATAATACCGCTAAATTTTTGAAGTAAACTTTTCCATATTTTTTCTACATTTTCACCTACTGAACCTATGTAGGGTAGAAGAAGAGATATGAACAATATTTCTACACTTTTGTAGTATACATTTCTATATTTAACTACATTTTTATTTACTGCACCTGTGCAGTAGTAACGATATGAATGATTTTGGTATACTATTGCATACACTTTTCCATATTTTAATTATTTCTATGTAGTATAGTAGTTGAAATCTGTACAATAGCTCTATATTTTTGTGGAAGTTATTCTATATATTACTATACTTTTCTTTATTAGGCTTGTGCAATGTAGTAATAAGAATAAGCGATATAAAGAATACCGCTATACTTTTGTAGTATAGTTTTTTATTTTTAATACACTTTTACCTATAATGATTGTATAGTGTAGTAGTAGCGATATGAACAGCTCTGCTATACTTTTGTAGTACTACACTTTTCAATATTATTACTTTACTTTTATCTATTACACATACTATATCTAAGGATATAAACAACATCGCCATACTTTCATTCTATGCTTCTCTATATTTTTACAACATTTTGAAAATACACTTACGCAATCTAATAGTAATATGAACAATGTCACTACGTCTTTGTAGTATATTTTTACTACTGCTTTATCTACTACACTACAAAGTAATAGTAAATGTATTTCATTCGGTTAATCCTAAGACACTAGACACAAACATTTTGATTGCAAAAAGACTATCATTTCAACATAATTAACTTCACATGTCAATTCACTGATATTCATATACTTATGAATATATAAAAAAAATTGTAGATTCTATCATTTTTAAAGTGATTTAAAAACAAGTTTAATTTTAAGAAATATAAAATGATAATTACCCAAATAAATACTTGTGGAAATTAGAAAACAAACAACTAAATTAGATCTTAGTTTATGATTTCTTTTTTTCTATTAACTATTATTCCCTGAAATTTCTAAACAGAAGCAGATCTCAGAGATCCTCGTAGATATTTGTGCGTTGACTGAACTAAATCTTGATAAATAACTCCGCATCCCGACTTTCCCGGAGCATTAGCTGCCCGATTGTTAAATGATCTTAATAAATTGCTCCCAAAAGAGATTACCGCACAATGAAAGAATGTTTTTCAAAATTTCCACTTCCATGGCAACGTGGTAAGAAAACTTAAAGTTAACAATAATTGAATCTCAGTAAGAGATTTAAAAAATTGTACATTATTTTTTAATAATATCTCATATCATATATTAATATTTGTCATAAAGTAACAGTGCATGGTTAATAACCAGTAATAAAAAGCTCAGAAACTCATAAATATGAATCAAACTTTAATTATGAAAATAAATAATTAGCTTAATGAGAAACATTATTTAATTTCCAACAAAAGGCAAATTAATTGCAAGTTCTAGTATTATTTCCCGCTAATCATGCAATATATAAAAATAAGCATAATTTTAAATGTGCTTAAGTTAATTTCTAAATTTTTTTTCAGAGCTTATCGGAAGCTTACCAAAAATGGCATGTTATTAGAATAAAGAAAGCACTTAAATGTAAAGAAAAACAAATGAAATGTCAGTTATTACTTTTTTCATTAAACTGTGTTGTCAATGTGCTGTTTACTTTTTTAATTTAAAATATATTGAATTTCTGTATAAACTGAATAAAATTTTGTTCCATTTTATTTTTATTAATGTTTGAATGCTATAAATTTTCTTTAAAAAACTATTTGACTATATTCTTATTTCATTTACTTTAAAACACAAAGCTTCTTTTTTTTCATGTACTCTTTATTATAATGTGATAATATTTTAAAAGAACACTTCATAAATGAAATTCATCTGCATAATTCTTTCAGATTCTCACAGCAGATCAGATATTATTTGGTACTTTTATAGAAATTCGGATTATTGAAGCCTTTTTTGTTTGTCTTATATATATGTCATTAAAAAATAGTGGCAATCGAAAACAACTAACTCAAATCATCCATTGTTTGATTATTAGCATATATCATAGTCTTTTGGTAGCTAAATAAGTTGCATATCCCAAATAGAAAAAAATGCAATTTTTAAGCAGCTGAGATAAAGCTTTGATGTTGATTATGGTAAAATTAAGTGATAAAAGCAACAGTGTTTTTAAATACTTGTAACTATTAAGAAACTTGAAAACCAATTTTGAAAAAGAAACCTGCTTCATTTTGCAGAAAGATATTTCTGCAAATAAAACATTATCTCATATAAAAATAGGTTGTGTCTGAAACTTTTTTATACGACAGAAACATATCTATATTTTAAACTTCTTTTCTGGCTATATTTTGACTTCAAAATATACTCATATTACTATTTACTTAAAATTCAAAATTATAATATTGTAACCAAATAGTATTTATTTGGATTGAAATAGGTTCGATAATTTAATACATCAGTGATTAAATACAAGGTATATATAGAATTGCCACGTATTTATGTCCACGTCGGTTTATCTTACATTTCATTAGCCTCTAACAACATGATTAAATGCCAATTAATTTACTTGGCTTCATCCGATTCATACTTGCCTGAAGTTTACATCTAATGGTTCATAAAGTGTAAAAGTGTAATAATATTGCGTTTAGCATTTAAAGATTTGTATAAGTTGTATTATTCATGTTCATGCACCATAATATTTTCTTCTATCATAGAATATATTTAATATTTTCTTCCGATTCAGTCTGTAGCATTCCATTTGGTCATTTGAACTTATTTGCTATCAGTGGATAGGGCATTAAAAAAACACGAATACCATAAAGTAGATATATTCAATGTCCGCAAAACTTAAATTACGAAATTCAAAAGCAATTTAGAATAAATTAATGGAAGATAGCGTTTAGGTTTTTTAGCTATGAAAACTAATTTTAGCAAAGATATTATTTATAGAGATGAATTGATTTAAAATTTAAAAAGTAATATTTCTTAGTTACGTTTCGCACAGTCTATGTTATAACATATATATTTCTTCGTGAAAAATTTATAACAAAACTTTATATCAATTTTAGCTATTATTAATTTTTATTCGAATTTAAGCTTGGTGGCAAAAAAACCCTCCTTAGAGCTCTTTAACAAAATTTGCAAAAAATATGTTTCTTTCTATAAAAAATTCTTAAGTGTTTCTTTCTGTTGGCTCATATGAAATAACATTTGAACGACAAATATCTAAGATGTGCTCAAGATTTTTTAAATAAAGAATATCAGTCAATTCTTTTTAATACGCATAAAAACATTTAATACTCTTTATAAATATTAAATAACATAAAAATAGCATTAAAGTTGCTTAGGATGTCCCGCATTGGATTCAGCAATGTGCTCTATTCACAAAACCAAATTTTCTCAGATGATCGGCATATGTCTGCCAGAATGTTAGGAAAGTGACACTGAAACTATTTATCAGTGACTGTGATTTGATGTTAGATATATTCTAATTTAGAACGTTCTAAAACGGAAAGAGTAATATCCGCATAACTAGGTGGTCCCACAACTGGAAAATGAAGGGTGATGTCTGGCACATCCAATTAGAAATTGTTTTAAACAACTTTCAGAGTGAAGAGGTGCGCCATCGTGCATGAAGATGATGTAATGAAGTCAACCATGCCTTTGAAGTTTTGGAATTATCAAACTCATCATATCGCTGAGCCATTAACCTATGAGGAAGGTTTGGATTGTAATTATATCTTCAAAAATTATAATTAAATCATAGATACAGCCTTAAAATCACACTAAACGTTTTCCAAATCCAAAATTAGTACTGAATAGCTCGACATTTTTCTGGTACCCGAATTCGATAATTGTGGCTTTTGAATTGCCCATTAAAGAAAAAATGGGCTTCATTACTCTGTAGAATGTTCTATAGCTAAGTGACATCAACCATCATTCTGTCAATAAAAAAGTGATGTGCGAATGTTTTAGGAACCATTGAGTCCTCATCATGTTGTAAATACCCAGACTTGACATTGTAGGCAGGAAATTACAAAATTTACTGTACAAGGGAATCAATATACTGATAGAACTGTTACACCCACTCTACTTCAAGGCGCTTGATTGCCTCCTTTATTTACACCTAAAATTATATTTCTAAAACCAGAATATTGGATCATCCTTTCTCTAGAAGAATCGATCATACTGGCATAATAATGAAATCATGCTGACTACTTTTTTCAAATTTCTGTGTCATCTAGTATAGAGAATATAAAGCCTCTTTGCATCCTCTTCATAAGACAAGTTTCTTTTCAAGTCCCAACGGAGTACTGCTGTTTCTGATAGAACAACTTTATACATTGGCTCTTTTCCTTTTGCAGGGGAGAAATGATGTCAAGAGAAGTTACTAATGATAATGCAGAATCCACCTACTTTTTTATACCAAGAAAACTGTTGATAAATCTATCCTGTAAGGCAAATGATGTTTCATATTTTCAAAAAACATAAATAAATACTAATTGTTTCATAAAGTGCCACAAGTCTCAACCCAACAACAAGTTTCACATTTCAATTGCATAAGAATGAGTGAGAAATAAAGTTTGAACTGCAGATAACTTAAATTATGCGCATTAAATTTATTAAATAAATTACTTCCGCACCAACATTCTCCAATATATACCTCTATAAACCCCGCTTACAGTTATATGCCAGCTATTTAAGAGAAATGCGTGTCTAGTTTTTTTCAGTAGCGTCAACTAGGGCCAAGAGTACGACTAAGCTACTTCATGCGTCACATTTGCTTCACAACCACTTTTTATAAAGGGCACATTCTTACATATCACAGATAGAACACAGATAAAGAATAACCATACCCGAGTCGGAATACATAGATCACGGGGAGGACTCGCTACTCCTATGCTAGGATGCTGATAAAGTGAAACCTTTTCTTTGATAAACATTTATTATCTTACAGACACCACTTCCTCCTTTTCACTTCTAGAGCAAATACCTTGCTTCAAATAAATAGCAAAGTAAGCACTTATACAAAAGACAGTACTTAAGAGCTTACCTCTATATAATATGAGATGCATACCTTTTTTCCTTGCATTATCCTAAAAACTCCCTCCCTAAGGAAATATTCATTAAATTATTTAGATATTGCATGTGAAAAAAATGATAAATAAAGAATTATTGCAATTGCATGTAGAATAAAGTAGAGTTGTTGCTATTCAATAATACCTATAGAATAATTCGATAAGAGTTGGTGCCATTCGATAACAGTTGAAGCCTCATTGTTTTCAATGTAATTTTTTTAATTTGAATGTTTCTCAGTTTATTTAAGAATATTTCAGATTTTTCAATTACACATCTAAAAGTTTCCAGTTTACATAGCATTCAAAAATAAATTGAGTAGTGATAGCTGTCAGCCCTCGATTGCTTTATCAACCGACAATGTACTTCATAAATAACGGGCGATCGGTTATTGAAACTCTGATTTTAGAAGATTCATTAAACAAAATCATTGGCATCTTCTCATTCAAATTCCATACTTTTTTTTAAAAAGTAATTTATAGTTGGAATTGAACATTTTTAGAACGTACGATACAAGGCTATGCGATTTGAAAGTATGGGAGGTCTGTAAAAATAAACTTAAATCCAACTATGAATATTTAAATTATCTGTCAAGTCCATGTTTTTCCAGAACAGCCATGCTTCCTGTTAGTGCAACTAAGTTTCCCACGCATTTCCTGGCAAAGTACAGATATTAAATCGGATTTCCTAGCATATCATTTCAAAAGCGAATTTCGCCAAACATCTAAAATGAGATTTATTTCAATATAAATGTCAAGTATGTACGTGATATTGAGAAAAATATGAGTGTAATATTTCTATCACATCTCCGTAATGTGCACATGCTAATTTCCTCTAAGATATCGTCTCCTGGGATAAAATAATATCATATGATTTTCAATAAATCTTTCATTTTAATTGGAGACAAAAGTTAGATTTGAATATAGCTTAAATTTTGAAAAATTGTTTAGTATTTATATTGTGAAAATGAAACTTCATTCCTTATTGGGGCTGTAAAGAATTTCTTATTTTAAAGTTTTCAGATTGATTTTTTTTTTGGAAATTGTTAAAAAATTTTAATCTAGGGTAACTGAAAAGCAATGACAAATTTCTTACTCGATGATCAAGAGCAATCTCATATTTCCAGTGTTATTTAAGAAGGAATGCATGGAGTGAGATAGTATGCTTGACATCTAATTAATCTTATTTTTTCAATTCCTACTGTTTGTTCAAACTCTCCAAATATCTACATATCTTGTTCAAATTTCCAATCGGTAATAAAGACACTTTTGATTTCTCCACTCAATTTCAAATACATAAGTGGATAATACTTGATGTTAATAGTTTTTTAATTCAAATTCATTAATTATTAATTAATTTTAACACTTTAAATAGTTTTAGCAGTTTGTAATGAAAATTAAAATCAACAGGCAGTAACTCAATCGTTAAAAAGTAAGTATTTCAGCATTTTTCAAGTGAAGGTGAAGAATGCTAGCTCACTTCCTGCGAAAATCAGTAATTTTTTTGAAAAGTAAATAAAAGTAACTAAAATAAAATAAAAATCTCTGTTGACCTAAGTAGGAACGGAATTTATACAGGGTGCGAAAGAGAAACTTATTTGAAAGGTCAATTGAAACAAAAGTACCTCAGTTATTGTTTTAATTTTTTTTTATTTGAGAATACAATACCCCAATTTTTTTCCATTCAGTTTTCAAAATGACATCGGTTAAATAGCGATCCCCATTGCACATACACTGACACTGAGTAAGACGATTTTTGAAGTTCATGTTCATTCTTTGCAGCATATCAATCGTTATGTTGGCAATGGCGAGGAGAATATTGTTCTTAAGGTGAGCTATTGTCCGTGGTCGATCGAACTAAACAAGGGATTTCAAAGTGAACCTCGTCCCTGGAAAAAACGACCGAGTCTTCAGGCAGGTTGTCAAACAGCATTTCACACGCATTTTGACGGGCAACAAATTCTTGCACAACAGCCAATTTATAGGGATGTAATGATAAGTCTTGATGGAGAGATGGAGGAAGGTCTCGTGATGTCAGATTCACAGGTTGGTTAGTTGGTTGGTTAACTTAACTTTAACGTCTCAAGAGCCAAAAGTAGGCTATACTGTGCCAATCCTATGGTTTGAAATGGTGCCAATAAAGTTGAAATATTTAAGGTATATTAAAAACATCAGCAATAAAAGCGAGAGATTAGTCAGGCAAAACAAATCCATTGTTGCAGAGCCTTTTATATAGCTCATAAAATCCAATAGCTGTTAAAAAGTTAAAAATATACTGGTTGGGAGGTTCTCCCACCAATTCTTGCAAGTTGAGTGAAGATGAGTTAAAATATGCCATGCGATGAGAATTAAAGCGTTAGCACTCAGCTAGGATATGTGCAACAGTAAAATCAACATTACATCAAGGACATCTAGCTGCTCTCTCACCGAATAATAGAATATGAGTAAAACGAATATGGCTGATGCGAAGACGAGTAAGTTTCCCATCGACACTTCTTATGAAAGCAATGAGCTCCGAATGATTATGTTGCTTAATGAAATGTAACTTATCAGGCTCCTTATCCCAAGATTCTTGCCAAAGTGAATGGATGTAAAGAGTGATTCTAAGTTTTGTGTCTCGGAATGGAATTGATGTATGCCATACACTAAAAGTTGCTTTGGCAACATAATCAGCGTTATCATTGCCTAAAATTTCAACATGATTAGGAACCCAGCAAAATGAAACTAAAACACCTTTGGCCTGTAGTGTTCTCAAACAACATAAAATATCTCTTGTCACAGGATGCATCCATTTACCAGGGTGGAAAAATATCTCCAAAGCATTCATGCTGTCTGTATACAAAATAAATTTACGCCTATAGGAATTTTCAAATTTCTGAAGAGCACAAAAAACTGCTGCAAGTTCTGCAGTAAAAACTAAGCAAGAATTATGCAAACGGTAACTGAAAATTTTTTAATAAAATTTAATTCCGCAGACAACATGACTCTCGATTTTGAGCCATCTGTAAAAATAGGCTCGTATGATGTAAAATGGTTCCTGTGAGCGTCAAAAAGTTTTTGAAATATGACAGGTGCTGTGGAAAATTTATCGTAAGTATAAAAAGGGTTGATGTATGAAAACTTAGATACATCCCATGGTGGAAATACATAGAATTGTGTCTGTTTAATTTGTACGTCACCAAGGCCTGCATCAGCAATAATTATTTGAATTCTCTCACAAAAGGGGGCAATATTGAAGGGAAGAGCATTGTAAAATCTGAGAAAGCCAATCAAAAGTGTTATTTGCCGTAGTGGGTAATTAAACCAGATTGACCAGAAAAAAAACCAAAATGCGTTACTTGGTTTTGAACAGAGACATGCACATTTAAGGAACGAAATTTGCCTTTGGCACCCATGCAGCATGGAAAAAAGAATTCGGGATCCAACGGCACCGCCCTCCACTGAGCCTTACAAGGGAAGGCAATTTCTGCCGCTGGAAATTCCCAGCCTCAGTATTCACCTTGATGCTAGCCGGAACCTATACGCTAAGGGACACTTCCAGGAACGTCTACAGCCCTTAACGCAGAGCCTCAGAAGGTGACCCCTTCGCATGATCCCCTTGAACAGACCAGCCAAATGACCATTGTACCAACCGATTGATACACCGGGGGCCGGAATGTACCACCCGTCTAATGGGTCGCAACGCACTGCCAACACGTGGGGACTTTGGCTGTCCATGAGAAGCAAGAAACAAACAGGGGGCTACAGCTTCTCATGGAGAGCTCCCTCGCTTGCCTTCGACGGAAAGAAAAGGCATAAGGCGTAGGGGGAGTGAATTGAAAGTGAGTAAAGGTCCCTTGGTACTTCGGGATTGGGACACCCGTACTCACCTATAGTAGACTAGTTCCTGAAGGGTCAGAAGTTCCCAGAGCAGCTGCGTTTTTTCGAGCCGAACGCATATGTGACTGTCTCACTCTTTCAACATTTTCCGGAGTTCTGGTGGTCCGCTGATGTCCTTTTCTAGGTTTAGAGACACTTCCACACTCCCGAAACGAGTTAACCCATGACAGAATCGAATTACGGCCAGGAACCGGTCTGTGAGGAGACATTTCAAAGCGAGAGCGGAAGGCAAGTTGCGTAGCAGCAAGTAAGCGACCGTTAGAAAAGAAGCTCTCGACGGCGAAAGCCCTCTGTTCTTTAGACCGGAGCATGATGGCAACTGACTAGAAGGAGAAACAAAATTGGGTACTTTCTCCTCCAGTAGCTCTACATATCACCCCTCAGCGCATCCAAACCCTCGTCGGAAGTTTTTTTTTCAAATAAGTAAGTTTCTTTGGCGCACCCTGTATACAGCTTATGTATCCAATTAATAGAAAATATTAATTATATGATAGCCCAATAAACCGCCTTAAGTTGTACTTTAATTGGGACACGAGTGCTACAGAATGTGCATGCAGATATAAGTTTTTCATTCAATCTATAAGTTTTCTCAGTATCGAACGAGTTTCCTAGAGCATAAATCCTGCAAAATAAATATTCATAGCTCTAACTTTACATGCCAAAGATATTCACAGCAACTAATGATCGGATCAAAATATGAGGCAAGCCTCGTCTTATTCTTAAACCACTACAGCTATAGCTAAAATTACTGCATATCGTGATAATATTGGTAACCGGGTTCTAATGAAACTAATATAAAACCACATGTAAAACGTAGATGATTATTACATTTGTTCTTGTCATCTTAGGAAATATCTCCGCCTTTTCATCCCATTATTTTAAGACATAAATACTTCTTGAAAAATGAAAAATCCAAAAACATCATAGAGGATGCTTAAACTACTTAATAGTATGAAAATTCTGAAATAATTAATACCATGAACGTAATTCGACATATCAGTTAATCATACAATAATAGTTTGTTAACTAAAAAGTATTTTATACAATTGCTAAAACGTCGGTACTGTTAGACATCCAAATTAAATTTTTGATTTTAAACATTATTTCTTTAATGTCAGAATTGGTTTCAGACGAAAGCAAATAAAAGTTTGATGGCTTTCTAAAAATAAATTATAACATTTGATTTTTCTAATTTGTTACCAATTACACTCGTTATTAAATTAAGAATCTTAAAGTACTACATTAATTCAGCATATGAGCAGTATTTGGACTCTTATCGAGATATTTCTCTCGTTTTATCCTTATGAGATCAGTGTAATTCTATGTTGTAAAGGTTATGTTACGCTTTAATGTGTCCATTGTCATTTCCAAATTGAAGAAAAATTTATGATCTCCAAAAGGTCTTGCTTAAGCACGATGAGATAGAGATAGGGATGAAAACAATCTAATAGATATTTGTGCTGCTTGAAAAAATAATTTAGACGCATTATGATGTGCGTCTTTATTAATGCCCCAATATTCTTAAACTAATAAAATTTAGATGTTTGACTTTCAGAATTGTATGCTTATGGCATCATTGAAGTCAGACATATATGCTATTATTAACTCGGAATTTTAATGAAAAAAGACAATATCTCTGAAAATTCCATCCCATATATTCTTCAATTCTTCATCATTCAGTCAGTTTACGAATTTTAACCATGCGACATTTTTTTTCTGAAGCATGATATGGAGCACTCAAAAAAAAAATTTTACACAGTTATCCGTCAGTGAGAATATGCAAAATTAAATTTGAATTTATCTTTCCAACAAAACTTATGCTAAAGAGGTTAGCCACATTCTTACTATTCTTCTTAAAGTATTGTTATTTAAAATATTCTACAAAAAAGAGTCAATGTTCACAAGAACATCAGATATTAGTAGCATGCTTCACCGAGATTGAGAAACGAATGTTTGAAAGGAAATTACCAATAATAAGCAGAAGCAAAATATGTACCACCACTGGCTACAGTACAAGCCTTTCAGTGGCGGTACGTCACGTCATCAGTGGGACGTAACCAAACCTCACTTTTGTCTGTATCCATGAAAGAAAAGAGAACCAATCATCAAACCATAAGTGGTCACAAAACAGGAATCTACTGGGTCAATCCATTCAATTGTGCCAAAAATAGAATAGGGGGTGACCAAAAATCCATCGCTAACGATTTCACAGATCGCACGTCCCCAGTTAAGGATTAAACTGGTTAATGAATTAATTGAATTAAGACAAGTAATGATTTTAAAAATAATGTTCTCATCATTTGCGACAGTGTATTTACAACACCGCAAAACGACAGTAAATTATATTTTTTCACTTTAATTTAATTGGCAATATAAGATTTTTTATCTCTATACAGAGAATATTTCCTAAGTGTATTGCAATGCCCCGAAGGAGGCACCTCTTACTGGAGGATGAGAAGCACGTAGATGCAAGAAATGTAATGGTCAAACTCCTCCCATCGATGACGGGCCGCACTTCCTTAGAGAAAGGTCGTCCCATGGCCTGTGATGGCACGTAGGATTCAGTCACAGTCTCTGGCAGTGTTGCTGTAGTGGTGATTGAGTCACTCAATTTTTTTTCATGTGCCTTCGGGCAGATATGAATAATCAGTCTATGATTAAATTTATTGCATCTAGAGTTTGACCCCCGATTTCTGCAATATTCCGATTTTTTTTCAACATTGCTTCATTTGCTGGCCAGAAATATATTTTTGGCTATCTCTTTTTTTTTAAAAAAAAAACTCTTTCTCTTTAAAAATATTTTCACTATCTTTGCGTATTTGTAGATGAATATTCGCTTGCTACGACAATTTATTTACTTATTGTTTTACATTTTATTTTGGTGGTACTCGTTTTCTTCTCTTCCAGGAACTCGTTACATTAAACAAAATAGCGGAACTGATTGGAAACGTGTTGAGTAAATCCTCCGTGAAACTTATATTGGGGACGAAAGTCGATTTTCTTCTATCTTTATTTCCTCTCTGAGGTTTATAGCTTCACTACTTTTCGATTAACGAGCAATTTGACGATGAACTTGATTCGAAGGAAATTACTTTATTTACTTCTCACGGTGACTGGGTAATGGAGACCCATTCCATTCCCAAAAGTCCACGATAGAATTTAATGAGATGAAAATAAGATTTGAAGTTCATTAAACTCTTCTTGAATGCTATAAGATAGAAACTGTGAGAAAAAAAGTAAAATTTAATACTTAAATTGAAAAATTAATTCTGATTTTTTGTAGAAATAAAAAGGTTGACATATCTTTAAATAAATTGAATAATTATTTTAATACAAACTAAGAAATATTTCCTGCTATTGTAATACTTCCACATTTTTATGAAATTTGATTACAGTTTAGTTATATTAAAGCTCCGTTTTAAAGCAACACTAGGGCTATTTTGAGACTGACCACATAATTTTAAACTGCGGTCAGATAACGAGGACTGCACTTGAGTCTCCCCACCCTCTCCAAAACAACCAAACCAGTGGAAGCACTCTTGGTCCAGACGGATTTAACGTGAACCAAACCCTCATACACCAAGTTTTTTAGTGCAATGAAGTCTCAAACCTGAAACCCTTCGGTTCTGAACCCGAACCTTCTGTTTCTGCTGATTTCTTAAACAAATTAAATCAAAAAAAAATCTTATGAACTAATTATTTAGTACAAAGATATACAAGTATCGCGTAATATTATTAGGCTTATTTTTATAAAATACTGATCTAATTTATTCTTTGTAAGATGAGAATATTAAAGAAAAATATGTTGTGGTTTAATATAGTTATCCTATGGCTATTTCGGGAAGAATCTCATAATTGTGAATCAAGTCGAATGACAATTATGCTCCCAGAGCAGGTACCCCCTCTCCAAATTTCCAAACCACAACAGCTGGAGTACTTTTGTCCCGGAAAATTTTTAAATTTTCAGGCCCGCTTATATGAAAGTTCATCAGCAAAATCTGGTCTCGGACCTGAAACACTTCGGTTCCAAAGACAAAACATTAACACCAAACCACAGTGTCGCACGTTCATAATTGTGTTTATTTATATTCTTTGTAAACTAATAAATTTTCTTCAACATTTATCGTTTCTTTTGTTGTATAAAATAAATTTTTTGTGTGTTATCCAATTAGAAATTCCTATTTCCATCATGATCAGAATCTTAAGAATTTAGTTTCAGATAAGACTCTCTTGAGTACCATATACACAGTTTGCAGATAAAATAGTTTGTCAAATTGTTTATTTCAGCTTTAAAAAATTAATGAATACGTATCTTTAACCATATTAATACATCATATTTTGGTCAATCTTCCAGTTTTAGTTTAATCACGAAAAGTTCATTGACAGACTGTGTAATTTTGAACTGTTATCAGAAAGGAAGTTTACGCCTGAACTTGCATTCCAATCTCAAAATTTAATTAAGCTAGTTGTTCAGAGCAGAATTACAATCTTTTTATTTCGATTATTAAATTAATCCTTGCCATTTCTGATCAGTCTTACTCAAAGCTTGTATTATTAATTATAAGTTAATTTCAGCATTTTGTTTTAGACATAAGTCAATCAGACAGGTAATAGTTTTTATGAAACTCATAAAAAATGTCAGAAAGATGTAGATAGTAATTTACATATAAATAATATTTTTACTAACCTTTGTTTTTCCTAATAATTTTAACACATTTTCTTTATATTTCACGAAAAAAATTGGATTCTTTTGCCAACAAGGATTTGAAAGATATTATTCGTTTCTGTATCCTGAGACGACTACTTTTCAACAAATTTATTTCAGATACTTAAGGTTGAGGTTATTTCAGGAATTAACTTTATTGCTAAATGTAAGTATCTATTCCTTACATATTTCCTTTCACTCCTATTTTGTGGAATTAAACTCACCCTAACGCATGCGCAAACGCGCTATGGGCTTAAGAATTCGTTAGCAAAAATAAACGCATGTGATTTGATATTTCTTTTCCAGCTAAGCTAAAAAATGCTAACATGTAAGCATATATAATCAAAGATAAACCTGACTTCTAAAAACAAAAAAGAATTATTACAAGCATTATTTAACAAAACAAAAAAAAACGTTGTAATCTCTAACTAAAAGTGAGTGGATCTCTGTTTTTCCCTTTATCTCCTCATGCAATTCCCCCCCCCTCAGTTTGATTTCACTAAGAAATCAAACAATTTACTTAACTTATTAGAGTTTTTTTTTCTTTATATCTATAGAATCGAAGTTGTAATTTATAAGTGAGGAATATGACAAATCCAAATGCTAGTATTTAAAATAGATATTGTATTTTTAATTGCTGATAATTTAAATGTTTAAAATAATCTCTATATAAGACTTCATCTGAAATATATATTAGATTTTTAGACATTCCTGCCATTTAAAACTATTAGATGGATTAAGAATTTATAAAATTATTATATTAAAGATAAATATGTTTAAAGCCAGTTGTGTATAAAAAAAGTCTATGAGTTTTCATTGAAAAATACTAATGCTAAAAGATTAAATTTATTAGACTTAATTCCTGGAATTTTTGATTAAAAATACTATTGTTATCGAATTACAGCTTATCATGGAGATTCAAATGAATGAAAATTTATTTATTGTTATTCTGTTCCTCTTGGTTTCAAAATTTTAATGATATAGTTTTTTTTATTTATTTATTATTATTGTTATTATTGCTTTTTATAAACTGAATTTTTTTTTGAAAAAGGAAATTTTTATCTTTTTAAGCTTTAGTCAAAAAGGAACCATAATTATATATAATGGTTTTATGTTTCAGTTTTTTCCTTAGTGAATAGGATAAAAAATGTAGTAATTTAAGTCACCAGTTACCAGTCAAATACTATTTCGAAAATGTATCGAATTTCATAAATTTATTTACATACATTACATTTTTATTCATTATTTTTAAAAATATACTCAATGCATCGAAATTATTAAAATAATTATAAGAATTTTCTTAATAGACGCTGAAATTTTAGAAAAATATACATTATTTCTCAGTTTTTTCCCTTCAGGATTTAATTACGTGAACGGTTTTTTAATTTTTCTGATAATGTGGTCTTTTAAGGTGTTTGTTAAAAATATAGCTGCCCTAAAAATGATAATGTTTTAAATTTGAGCCATGTTATTTCTTAATAAAGAAAATAAAAATTTAGTAATAAAAATTTATGACTCATTGAAATTGCTTTGCCTTCTTGTAGCTTTTTTATTATTTTTAGTATCAAGTAACGTATTCACCTCTGTAATTTGTCCAACATAGTTATATTAAGCCCTCGATTTCCTGGTGTTAAGGCATCGGTTTCAGAACAGGATGTGGTCATAGTCATCTCAAGTCATAGATAACGGTTCAAAAGTAGGGAGGCATGGTCTTGCTCTAACGGAATTTTAATATAACAAATTAAGCATTTCTTTTTTGTGTTATCCATTAACCATCCTAAAAATATATTCTAAAGAGAATACAGTTCCTTTGTTCACAGTGTCAATATTCTTAAGCAAATTTTCAGACTACTTGTAAGTTATCTTTGATTGTTTTAAAAATTCTATCTGGAACGGAAGTTTTTCTTAGCTTTAACAAGTATGACAGTTATTCAGAATATCAACACAAATTTTCTTTTTATTTAAGTTTTATGCGAATAGTTGGTTTATTAAACCAGCTGAAATGGCAATTGGTCATAATCCCGGAAATTCAACTATAAAACAAATTTTCCCTATTTAATATCAGTTGAAGCATTTAAAAATTACTATTGAGCCTTTTGAATTCTCTGTCAATATTGGTTTGGGATTGTAATGTCTCATTGATATCTAGTATTCAAGCTTTATTTAAAGAAAATCTAAAATGCCATGTAAAACAATTGAAGCAAGATCAAGATTAAGCAAGATTACTTGAAAAAAATTTCTTTCGTCTTGGCATTCATTCTTTTTAAACAATTGTTACTGTAAATAAAAATATTATTTATAGTTACAATTGTTTTTAAATCTAAATAATCTATTTCTATGCATATATAACAATAAATATTATAAGTTGGCTATTATAATAATTATTTTTGGCTATTAATCAACAATTGGTTAAGTGAAGATAATGAATAATAAATAATATTTTTACATAACCACCAGATTAATCATATTTAAGTTAACGTATTTACATCGGTATGCTACAATTAATTTATAAGAAATTATGTGCAATGTCTGATGATGAATTGGAGCAAAAAATTTCGCACTGAAATATTTTCAGATATTTTTATTAAATTTTGAGGCAATGCACTTTTGACAGTTTCAAACTAATTTTGAAAAACAACATATGGTTATAAAAAATCTTTTTAATTAAATAAACTAATAAAAATTCCAAGTAAATTAAATAATAATTGTAATAATTAAAAACTGCAATAGCTATTATAAAAAAAGTTGCAATTTATTTTAAAATTGAAAATGTAACGAAACAAAGTATTCTTTTTCATTTTTTATATTTTTAGTGTCATTCGAAAACACAGCTTTAACACAATTTTGCCTCCTTTTATTGCGTTTGATTTCTGAACAATCTCATCATTTTCCCATATAGCAAAATGAAACATAGAAGAATATATTCTTAAAAATAGTTGTAACATAGGAAATTTTTATTTCCTATCCATGTCACTATGCATTTCCGAAATAAATTGAATCGGCATATTATAAATATATATATTCTCTAAACCGTTATAGATTTTTTTGTTTCAAATAAGAAAAAGTCTGGGTTTAGAGCATGTGGAACAAACAATAGATTAAAGGGTATATTGCTACGGTATACTTTTTGCTAATACCGCCATAAAATTTCAAAATATTTACCTTAAATCATTTCTAAAAATATGTTACTTTATCATTATTATTCAAGCATTAAAACTAGTGCTCTTCCTTATGCACTTTTACCCTTGTATTTAACTCGATTTGTTTCATATTCGGAAAGATAAATTTTGCTATTACAGTTTATTTATTTAATATATGATGAGCAATTTTTTCAACCTTGTAAATTCTGTTTTCTCTTGATAAATTCTGAACAAAATTTTAGTGAATTTGAATTCGTTGTCAGATAATTGTCAGCGAACTTGTAAAATACTATAATTCTTAACAAAACAATTAATTAAAGTATTTATTAAAGTTATGATTTTTTTTCACGTTACTCTGTTGGAAATTTGAATTTATTTGAAATTATCAGATTTATAGACAGAAATTTTAATATAAAGATCAAAGAGAAGAATGAGATTAAAATAAAACTACTTTTTAGTAATTTTATTTAATTTGCCATTATTATTATTGATTATACTAGGTCCCGTGGTTTTCAAAGAAAAATGATGCAAGAAAATGCATAGATTACTATTCGAACACTAAAATAATAACAATCATATGTTTATCATGTTGGCGTCCTGGCATAGAGGTAGCGCGTCTTCCTCGGGATTTGGGCATCCCGGGTTGATTTTCGGTGTGGGCATGGTTGTTCTTCATCTGTTCTATCTGTGAAAAGTGTGATAGTGCTCCCATGTAAAAGAGAGGATGTCCATGCGAGTGATGCGTGAGTAGCTAAAACGCACTTTTGGCCCTATTTGGGGCTAATTAAACAAGAGGCGCACTCTCAAAATCACTGATTTCGATAACAGGCTTGTCAGTAACAAGTGCCATTAGAAACAACAACAATATGTTTACCATACTTTCCATTCTTTTGTGTGGTTAACTAACTGTCTTCAAAATATTCCTGTTGCTCTTTTGCCTTGCATCCAATGGCAAACTCAATGTATGACTTTCATAAATGGCAGATCAAAAACTGAGACATTTTTTATTCATAATTTTATTGATATTAGTAAGTAGAATTTTTATTTGGAATATATAATATCATTTTACGATTCTGAAGATTTATTTAATTAACGACATTTCGTTTCGAAGGTTTTTGCATTTTTCGCAAATTTTTGTCACCTATCTTCATCGCAATTCAAGGATAATGCATTTGAAAGAGACATGAAACTTCTTATCGACTGAACATCCAAAAACGGTGAGTACCCATTAAGAAAAGAGTTTCTAAGAATAACAACAGACAACAGAGATATACTTCCTAACTCCATAATCTGATTTAAGATCGCCAAAAAATGTGTTTTCTTTCCAATTAGAAAGATGCTTTTAACATAAATGAAATTCTAAGGCGTATCCAATGTAAATACGATCTTCGAAAAACATCACTTATTTCTATTGTCTTGGAATTTCACTTTCAGTTTCTCGAAACGGAGTGACATATTTGCTTACGTTGAAAGGTTTCGTGATCGTTCATGTTAGGTAATGCACTTTCGTTGTAGAAACATTTGAAGGCAAATAATTGTTTGTACATTAAGCGCCTGCTTTTTATCTTTACTTCCATGTTTACTGATCATTTTAGCGGTTTGTTGAATTTGTAACACATCTGCTAACTGCCGTTGTTTACTTGCCACCATCGCCTTGAATTTGTCTTTCACAAATCTCTGCATAAAAAATATATGAATTGCAAAAACTGAATTTTATAGAGAGGGGCGGATTCTTGGCATGCATTCGAATTATTTACTTAAAAAAAACCTGAAAAACTATAATTTATCATGCATGCTAAAATTCATAACAAGGAAATTATAAAGGCAATGAAAGCTGTATATATAATAAATATAAAAATTAAATTTTTGTAAATAAATATTTTTTTATTAAACCTAAGAAAAATAATGTATGGGTATCTTAGGCAATAGGTAAAAATTGATAATAGAATCTTAGGAGTCTTTAAAGGAATGTTTTAAGACTTATGGGATTTTGTCCGTTTACTTGGAGAGGAAAAGAAGCTTAAACCAACTATTTTATCTAGCGAGTGTAGAATTCGTTAAATAAAAAAATGTGGAATTGGATCAGGTAATAATAGACCATTTTGAAATGAAGTTAATACTGAAATTCGGAAATTAATCATGATTTACATTTGATTAAGAGATATCATCCCATGCATGCGCACACACATATTTGACATAAAAAATGTTGCAAAAAAAAATGTGTCGCGATAACAATAAAGGAATTTCTTTAGAAAGATTGAACGTGCTCAGGACTTTTGGCATTTTCTTCGGAAATTTGTTATAATAGTTAGCCTTCCAATAAGGGAACCAACATATTCAGTTATTTTTTCCAACAAAATATTCTGTTATGGATTTATTGGTTTTCTATCGTTTTATTTCCGTTTTTCTAGCATTTGTATTTTTCTGTGCAGAGAAATAAATTTAGTGCCTGTGATTTCACATTTTCTAACACAAAATCCTTACATAGTGTGCTGATCTATGATAATTTTTATTTTTCCGAAACTTTTCTTAACATCATGTACTTAAGACGAAACCTTTCCAATTTTATTTATCAAAATCTATACCAGGTACCTCCTGTTATGCCCATCATCAATGCTTTACTTGTTCATAGCCTTCAATATATTGTTAAGCATGTTAAAATATATGCTGCATTGATTTTATGTTTCATAAATATAATATACATATAACAATGCATTTTTGTACTCTAATATCATTCGATTTACAACTGATACTACATATTTTTAATAGATTTTCGTCAAGTTTTATATATATTTCATATTCAGCGTCTTTGTATTCTATAATATTACCTGAAATTTTCAAGATTTATTCTGGTGTCATTATAATAGTCAGGTATCATTTTAAACCAAAACTCTGAGATTTCCGAGCATTGTTTAGAACAAACCATATAAATAGATACATAAATAATTAAAAAGAATATTTAAAAAAAAGTGTAAGTGATAGTGGAGAAAATATCATTTATAAATCAGAATTAGAAATTAAATTCTAATTTTAAAATGTTTTCTTTAATTTATTTCTTTTAAAACCAAGTAAACCAAAAAGTTCCATTAATTGCATTGAATTAGAAGTTAATTTATTTTAAACTAATATGCTAAGTATTAACTAACCTTTTAAAGTGCCCCCCTTTCCAAACAAACTTAAAAATAATTATCTTCAAGGGAATTTTAGATATTTGCTGATTAATCATTATTCGCATAAAAATAATGAATGCATTAATTAAGATTCTGCGTCCAAATTTCTGTTTTGATTAAATTCTTCTGGAAGAATAAATTACATTTAATATGACATGTAAACCAAAATCACTTGACAAAATAGCATCCATTTAATTTCATTATAACCTCAGTCAATTTTTATATATTCTTTGATTAATATTGCAGTTATTAATTTATATGTAGATATAAAAATTAAATATATAAGGATTCTTTGTTACAAAAATCTTCTATCATGATTATTAGTTAACTTTAATAAATTTTCTAAAAATAAAGATGCCAAATTTTATATTTACGAAATAAATAACCTGAGCATTTACTAATTAAATTCCGTCGTATATATAGAACGGCTAATTAATGAATTTTTTTCTTTCTATGTTAAAATTCTGCACTTTAATATTATCATATAACTTTAATTTACATGATAATCTATTCAATGTATTAGTGCAATTGAGAGAATTAAAAGAAATTTTCTTACAAGAGAATGAAATATTAGACAAATGAGAAGGGAAGTTTAAGATCACAGTTTTAGAAAATGAGATGAATAAATTAATTTAGTTTACATTTCAGAAATTTTGTTATCCATTTCAAGGAAATAAATTCTTTATTTAAATACACTGAAGTGACAAAAGTCATGGGATAGCAATATGCAAATATACAGATGGCAGTAGTATCACAGCGAAAAAGTATAAATGCGCAGTTCGTTTTCCAGAGCTATCATTTGTGTTCAAGTTATTCATGTGAACAGGTTTTTCGTGATTTATGGCGGCACGACGAGAATTAACAGACTTTGAACGTGGAATGTTAGTTGGAGCTAGACGCATAGGTCATTCCATTGCGGATATCGTTAGTGAATTCAACATTCCGAGATCCACAGTATAGAGTGTGCCGAGAGTATGAAATTTCAGGCATCACATCCCATCATGGAAAGCGCAGTGGGCGACCACATGCACTTAACGACCGAGACCGCCGACGTCTGTGTAGAATGGTCAATGTTAATAGACGCGCAACACTTCGTCAAATAACTGCAGGAATCAATGTGGAACGTACGAGGGACGTGTCCGATAGGACTATGCGGTGAAATTTGTCTTCCTTTGACCATGACAGCAGAAGACAGACTCGAGTGCCTTTACTGATAGCACGACATTGCCTGCAGCGACTCTCCTGGGCTCGTGAGCATATCGACTGGTTCCTAGACCAGTGGAAAACCGTGGCGTGGTCAGATGAGTCACGATTTCAGTTATTACGAGCTGATGGTAGAGTTCGAGTGTGGCGCAGACCCCACGAAGCAATGGACCCAAACTGTCAGCAAGGCACTGTTCAAGCTGGTGGTGGCTGCATAACGTTGTGGGCTGTTTTTACATGGCATGGACTCGGTCCTCTGGTGCAACTGAACCGATCATTGACTGCAAATGGTTATGTTCAGTTGCTTGCAAATCACTTGCAGCCATTCATGGATTTCACGTACCCACACAACGATAGAATTTTTATGGATGACAATGCGCCAAGTCACTGGGCCAGAACTGTTCGCGATTGGTTTGAAAAACATTCCGGACAATTCCAGCGCATGATCTGGCCACCTAGATCGCCCGATATGAATCCCGTAGAGCATTTATAGGACATCATCGAAAGGTCCGTTCGTGCCCAAACTCCTGCACCATCCACACTTTCACAATTATGGACGTCTATACAGAGAGTATGGCTCAATATTCCTGCAGAGGATTTCCAACGACTTGTGGACTCCATGACACGTCGAGTTGTTGCACTTCGCCGGGCAAAAGGAGGACCAATACGATATTAACAGTCATCCCATGACTTTTCTCACTTCAGTGTATAATTATAATGTTTCATAAATATGCGTTTATTTATTTATTTCAGAAAAAAATTATTGAGAACAATGTAAAAATGGTGTTTTTAATTTGAAATTGCTTTTATTTCTATTAGAACTCCTTAAAAAATATTTTTTAATTCTAAATTCACAGTTTTTAATTATTGAATTAGAAAAGCGATATTTAAATAAATTGAAGTACAAAATTTTTTCAGAAAAAATATTTAAATGAATTTCAGATTTTTCTTAAGAAAGACTATAAAAATTATTTTTTTCATTAATAATTTCCCAAGAAACTCCTAGAGTTTTTACGTTCCTTTCCTCGAGAACTGCTCTTTGCTCAACCACGGGAACGTGTACTTTTCTTAACTACCAAACAAAAAAAAACTTTTCTGCGTAACTTTCAATAGAACGGAAATGCTTTGCGTATAGGGTTAAAAAAGGGAACTAATCCCAATATCCTAAATAAGTGAAAAATTTACAGAAATTTAAAGTAATTTTAAGTGAATTACAACCTTTAATTCTTTATCCTCAAATATTTATTACAAAACTATGTTAAAAATAACTCGAAAATTGAACTAAACACAATCCTTCAATTTAAACAACAATAACATATTACAAATATGTTATTTGATGTCATACACAACTCTTAAAGTGCCCGATCCTCTTAGGAGAAAAAATGACTGAAAATAGAATAAGAAGTTAGACAAATTAGCTACTGTAATAAAAATTACAGTAGCTGACGAATCATTTGTCATGTTTTAATTGGATTAAATTAAATGTTCACCCAGCATGCATTACAGTTATAATATCCGAAAAAATAAATAAAAGCATTAAAATTATCATGATATTAGGTTTTAATAATAGTTCATTCAGTGCATTTAATTTAAGTGTCGTTTAACACTTTAAATATTGTGCCTGATGACGAACATGGATTGAATTACTGGTTCCCATCCTTTTAAACTATAATCCGATGCCTTGCCGGCACCGTGGCATATGGATTGCGTGTCGTCCCCATGATCTGTGCACCCTGGCTTAGAGCACATGGTTGTTCTTCATCTATTCTCTCCGTGAAATGCCACCTTGAAAAAAATGGTTGTGGAAGCGAATGTGGAGCTCGAATAGCTAAGACATACTCTTGATTCTAGATGGCACTAAAGAAAACAAGTGACGCTTCCTTGGTTTGAAATAGCTTCCTTGACTTCAATAAGCCAAACCCTGGCAAGCTCCCTTAGAGACAACAATATAATCCGGTGCATAAATTGCGTATAATCTGGTAAAATTGCAAATATTCTAAAGATTCTTAGTTGATTTCGAAAGATAAAACATTCTATAAATCAGATGAATATTCTAATTAGATAAAATAGAAAAGGATATAATTGAAGTGCTAATGGCTCTACAATTATTTTTCGTGCAAACTTTTGAAATATTTGGATGTCGAGGGCAATAACAACCCTCTCTCTAAATATCCATCTTACTTTAGCCGAACTATATTTTGGCTGAAATTTGATTAAACTTACATTCAGCTCTAATCATGGAAAATATTTGATGAAATCAGATTTTGAGATAAGATAATGATATATTCAAAAGAGAGGTATTGCACCAGCTCAACGAAGAAATCCTGATTAAAATTTTATATTGTTTCTATTTTAATTATTTTTCTATTTATTGTTATTATTTATTACATTTATTATTTTATTTATCTATTTATTACCTATTTATTCTTAAGTTATATATTTATATTATTATTGATTTTTCTTATTAAAAAATCAAACCAACTAATTATTTTTTCAATTTTTAAGACACTTTTGAGGTATTCTTTTCTCTGAAATTTACCTGAAGATAATTCTCTCTAATCTGGATTTAATTTAACTAATATTTTAACTAGCAATTGAGTTTTGAAAATATTAATAAAAGTAAATTTTCATCCGTAATGCATAAACATACGAAGTTTCTAACTCAAGTACTTTAAGAATAAAAATTAGATTTCACGTTTTAATTCCAAGCACAAAATTTGAAGTAAGTAAAAAGGAATAAAATTTTTCATGTAGAATCTATAAAAAAAATTAGTAATTAGTAGATGTAATTTCATTCCGTGTACTTAATTGCATGGTTTTTTATTAATTTAAAGAAGGCGTTGATTAATCAATAACAATAGTTGCAAACTGATTTCTTACAAAAGTGCTATAAAATAGGATATTTAATTAAATTAAAGAGTCCCATCTAGTAAATGATTTTTAAAAATTAAAAATTTCTCAGATGAAAAAAATTAAAAATATTCGCAAATTCTCTTAATAGTACTAAAAGATTCCGTCTAAGAAATATAAATATATCCACCGAATAGAATCGGAATTACATTAAATGCAGATGTTTGATACTGATTGATAAAAAAACGAATAAACGTTTTAGATTCTCTTTGGAAATTTTATTTTAAAAATAGAGCTCTGTAAACTATAAAAATGTTTGATTCTGACAAATAAATAAATGCAAATTCTTCTGTACAGAACGTGTAAAACATGTAAGCATGAAGATGATAGCATATTATGATATATCTGAATAAAGAATTCATATTTCTACATTTCTTCTCAATCTTTTGCTAAATCAATAGTCGCTTTTCAAACATTAATAATTTTATGCTCTACCTTCCAACGAATCGCATCAAATATTCCTTTTGGAAATTCTCTTTTAGATTTATCCGCTTTTAGAATTCTGTTGCAAATATTTTTGTCGTGGATTCGAAAGTTTCTCATTTCAAAAGAACTCTCTTTGAAACTTTAATTTTGTTTTCAAATTCGTAGTTGCATTTTTCTGAAATAGAAATTTGAATTCTGCAGAAATAATGAGCAATAATTCAACAGCACTAAATTAAATGCTACTTCTTGTTAGCATTTCGAATAGATATGATACAAATTATATTTAATTCGAAATTTATTTTTGGAATTCATTAATATATCCGTCAGATTAAAAAGATTTGAGGATTAATTGTAGCTATATATTATTTAATATATTTTTTTTAAGAATTCATATTTTATATTTTAGAACTAAAATTTTGCGCCTAATTTTTTACTAGTAGGTGCTGAGTTACAGGTAAATGTTTTCTTTGTCTAGAAAATTGACATTTAATTGTCTAGGAAACTGCAAACTTTTACAACCGAATCTAATATATTTTTAATATAAAACGTTCAAACATATCTAACATTTCTTAGATTAGAAATTATTGTAATTTCTATGAATATCTGAAGATGTCATTCAATACGCTTCCCTCACTCGTGTAGTTGAAATGATTTTCTTCTTGCATTTCATGTGTAATGCACATAAACTTCCGATTTACACCGTATTTTCGACAAACGAGTCATTCTGATGCAGCTTTAAAAAGGCAGTTAATAATGTACATGAACTGTATGTTACATATTTTCAACCATAAAATTAATATAATTGACTAATAAATATTATTGAATAAATATATATTTGACTTCGTTCTTCTGTAGGAAATGAAAGCATTTAACATATAGCTTCATAGCTACTTATGTATTTCTCATATCGATGTCCAATTTCATAGATATACGTAGCTGCATTCCTAACAATTTTTTCATGTTGTAAACCAAACATTCCTGTAATTGCAAGCATGTTTGATCTATTTAATATTTTGGGTTACTTTGATATGCATCTCTACAGCGAATATGGAGAAACTCATCGATTATCTATTTCGGTGGCACCATTTCGTATTTATGTGGTTGCTAATTTACCTCTATCTCCTGATGATCATCTGGACAAAGGATGTCAGAGTTAACTGTAGTTGTGTTGAACAATAATCCTTGATGATATCATTTAAAACATTTCCCATCTATCATACATGGTGAACTTGGATTAAATGTATCACAACATCCATGACTCATATATTCTTGTTGTAAATTCATGGAAATTCTTTTTAACATCGGTACTCAGCATTTCAGCTCCTTTGATTTCTTTTGTAATAGAGCCAAATAAGCATCCTCTGTGTTTGTTTGAATCCTGTCTTTTGTCATTTCTCAATATACACTAAGGGAAGTAGTAGTCTGGCGATTATCTCTTCCGATTGGAGTTTTTAAACCTGTTAGTGCAGAACCACCGTCGTGTAAGCGGATCTGGTGAAGTTCAGTCTGTTTTAGCCAAATGTCATCCCGTTGGTATGTGAAAGTTTGGGGAGAGAAGTTCTAGTTCAAGTGTCGTCATCGGCTTTTGACCATGGCTCAAAACTTCCCGGCCAGTTCCAACACAACTCAGTTGCTCCTTTAAAACGGGGCGTTAATGTTACTGAAAGGAGCTGAACCTCTGTATGCAGGATATGAGCTTGTTGACAAAACAACAGATCATCTCCAATGCAATGTCACACAAAATATGTCAAATGAAAAAAAATTAAGAAAATTTAATTTAACAATGTAAAAAGAAACATTTGAAATAAAATCATAAAATTTTTAATATAGTCTTTGGTAGTTTTAATAAATGGCACAGTTTTTTTAACCGATTTTTTTTTGGCGGTAATAGTTGTGACATTTATATAATAAGTACATATAAAAACATATATCTATATGCCAAATACAATATTGTGTCAAAATTTTAAAATTTGGGAGCACGGACATTCGGAAATATATAATTTTTATGGGCCAATCTAAAATACCTTCATTTTTATCTATATTAATAAAGTACAATGACCAAGTACTGATTTTTCTAATTAATCCGAGAACTTTAGCTTAATTCAAGAATTCAAAAAAAGTATGAAAGCTTTAAAAATATTTTTTAATTATCAAAATTAAGGAAACTACATTGAAAGTTTTTAAAAAAAATACAACTTTTATAAAATTAGAGTACAGATAAATTTTCGAAGAACTTTCCTTGTCTGTTTTTTCAAACAATACTTCCTTCCTCGAACTGAAGAACCACAACATATATTTTTTTTACTATTTTATTTAATTTTTTTGATGAAGCATATTTGTTTGGCCATATGAAAAATGAATGCGAAAAAAAATTGATCTTTTATTCACTCCAATCAATTAATGTTTTAACAATTCAAGAACACTGCAAGTTGCTTTTTAACGTTTAATGCGTTTAACTTGTCCTTTTTTCAGAAAATGGCATAACGTCTTTTTTATGCATGTAAGACAACGTCAGGTGCAGTTTAACTTGGCTAGGACAAATTAAAACTTACGCATTGTACTTCTATGTTCCAGAGTAGAAATTCAAATATATTTCTTTTCCCCTTAATCTAGTTTCGTAGTAAATGGAAAAATACAAAGAACTCGGGAAGGAAAACGAAATTTGAGGGAAAAAAATCACTTTCTCTGAAAGATCAGGTTCAACATTTGATATAATTTTAATGTTTATCTAAAGAACCTATGCCAAATTTCAATAACCTCACAGATTGAATTTTTAAGTCATCACTTAGACAAAATAAAAAGCATTTGGGTCCATTGGCATGGATAATAATTTAGCCCCTAAAATCATTTTTTATTTACTATTGATTGGAAATAAACACTGAATGAAATCATGTATAAATGCCTCCAAATTGCCAACTAGCTTCATGATATGAAAGAGATTTTAAAATGAGTAATCAAATGACGGGGACGACCCCTGGAGTAGTAGCCCCTCTCCAATCTTCCACACCACACTAGTGGGAGGTCGTTTATCCTACACTAAGGATCTAATGTGCATCAAACCTCGAACCTGAAACTCTCCAATTCCGAAGCCTTACCACCAGGCCACCACAACTCTAGTAAAGACAGAGAGGAAAAGGAAAACAAATAAAAATCACCCCAAAGTATAGATCTGGAAATAATAAATGGATAAAAGAATTGCATTCACGAATGTTGCAGTTGGATTTCAAAGTTAGTAATTAAATTTTATAGAATTGTATAGGGGAAGATGTAATAGTTTATTAATGAATAAATGGCAAGATTAAGACTCATCTGGGAGATTTCCATTTCACTATAAATATCCAATAAATGCGGAATATTTTCTCAATGACTTTAGAATTTATACTTTGTCTTTATGAACTGTGCTCAGTTTTAAATGATTATAACTTTAAGTGGTTATTGTTGAATTAGATGCAACAACTATTAAAATTTCATATATTATCTGAGCGTAAAATACCCAAAGATAACAGTTTTTGATACAGTATTAGTCTGATATTTCAGTTTATTCTGATCAGTCTATTGATCTAGTCTGTGGTCAATGCGATTCTAAACTAAGTTTGGGTTTTCTAATTTTCTCATTGTTTTTGTACAAATTTTTAATTCGCCTTGTATATACTAAACTCAATGGCACGGCAGCTCATGTGATTCAAGTCTTACAGTATCCATGTCTGCTATTGGGATATATCGTAATGAAAAGGCGGATCACTATGTAAAAATGGCGGCACAAAAAGAGAGTGTTGATATAATTGTCCCCAAATCAACTAATTTCTTAAAAGGTGAATTGAGAGGGGGGGAAACTACAATGGTTTGACAGATGGTATATGTCCAAATAAGGAAGAGTAACTTTGGCCTTTATTCCTAATCCAGAAATAAAAGTAAGAAGATGCCATCCACTGATAATCCAAATTATATCTGAACATGAGAGATTCCCTGCATATTTCCAAAGATTTGGAAGCAGGAAAATAAATGCATTTGTGGAGAAATTGGTACTTTTTACAACTATTTAATGGAATGTATTGAAATTTCAGAGTGAAGGAAAACCTGAAAGTTGAAAATAATGATTTAAATTCAATACTGATGGTACCAGATAATCTCAAAACCCAGAAAGACATTATGTCACAGTCAGTTTTTTTTCAACTATTTGAGAAAATCCGTCACCACTGAAGGTGAGGCAGAAAGATCGTAATTAACTACCTCGAAGAGAATGTCAGTTTGACGGATCTGTCAATGTAAGGTTAGACAATGCTTTTGACAGCAGTCAACCACAACAAATCCTATCGATATTGCTGCATTCAGTGGTGTCACGGTGGTTGGCTGAATACAAGAAGTATCCATATCTGCTTCCTTGATCTATGTCATGGGGCGCGAGGCATATGTCCCGGTTAGATAGTCAACCGAATGTGAAACCCTAGTCCCGCAAAGCATTCATATTATATATATTATGACAAAATAATTAGTACATCACTATACATAATCCGATGTCCTTTCTTTGAAAACTTTTCACATTTATAAACTACCTCAAACAGAATATGCATGTTTTAATTCCCAAATTTGTTAGTTTTTAACGTACTCTGTAGGAGCTGATCATTAGGGAGAGACTTTCATTTATGATGTTAGAAATGAGTAAAGGAACAACTTCCATTTACTTGAAGTGATACTTGGAGAAAGAAAACTAGTAACGTTATCTGTAAAGTTCGTTTCTAACTATACAGCAGGCAATAGAATTATTTATGAAATAAAACCCATGAAGCCCTGCATGCAAAGATGGCATTATTTTGTAGAAAATCCATAATTCTAAAGAATGTGTTTACTTTTAAATTGTTCGTACTTCTGTTCCATCTACAAACGATTGTACGCTCCAACGGTATATGAGCATACTCTCTGCTTCTGTGATATGCATTAATACTGTTTTCTCTACTCATAATAAAGCATTGGAAAGAAGCCTGTTCCTAAACGCTTAAGAACTTCTTATAATATAAAGAGTCGCTACATATTGAGTATAGAAATATTAATAACAATTTGAAATTTTAACATTTTTGAGACCTCATACATAATTACATTTGCCAAATCATGCGACATGCTATCGACTTACTAAATTTTATTCAAGATGACGAATATCTGACTAGGTTTTAGTATGCTTGATGAGAAACCGAATATTTAGCTTAAGTCTTACCACTTTTATTTATTCTAGTAATTTGTTATACTGTCTAGCATAGTATTATGCTGTTTATAAGCAAATTTTTTTACTCCATTTTGTACTGTCTTTAACGTTTGTACTCCCATAGTTAAAATAAAACTCATTCTAATGCCAGTGAACTACTTCAAAATTTAGATAACTATATTTATCTCAAAAATCTTTTTCATTTTATCTGATATTTCTATAGGGAAAGAAATTCATTATTTATAGTTTTTTCTTTCGTTGTAGCATCAATTACTTTAAAAGGATATCTAAATTATTTTTTCCTTTACAAATGCACTTTTTATTCATTTTTTTATTGCTCTATTCAAGATCTTTTGTTCTTGTTTGCTGAAAATAACATTTTTTAGTATCAGTATATTTTTTCATCAGTTCTCATTTGCTGATTATATTTCCTTTTTCTTCCTGAAGAATTGTGACCTTTTCCTTAACTGTATGTTTCTTTTTCGAATTTCTATTCAACGTATTCATCGAATTCTTCTAAAATCCTTCTTAGGTGAAACAAGTTGTTTAGAACTAGATACAAAAGAATTTTTTTTGTCTTTAATTGAATATTAATTTTCATTTGTACTGCTTACATTATCTTCAAGTTTAGTATTTTTTATTACTTACACTTCAGTTTCACACTTCATTATTGATTACACTTCAATTCGTTAAAAATAGAAAATGATACCGAAAAAAATGTGTTTAAGGATTTCAATTTTTCTACATTATTTTGTTTTCATCTCTTAGATTCTCACTTCACTTAACGTGATATTTTATTTAATTATTTTAATAAAAATATTCTGCAAACAAATAAAAGACTGCTAATATGCAACAACAAAAAATTAACAACTCGGTGAGTTTTTTAAGGTTATTGAAAAAATTATACTACTAAAAGTCTGCTTATATGTAACTATAACAAAAGAAGAAAATAATAACTCGGTGAACTTTTTAAGGTTCTTAAAAAATGCATTTATACCCAATTCAGTAAAAAAAATTATGAGATAGAGTATCGAATAACAATTTTTTTTCATGAAATAAAATCTAATTTACTAAAAATGAATGCATGTGGGTGTCCTAAAAAAAGACAGAAATAAGCATTTATTTTCTTAACATCTGAGCATTAGCATATATTTTTAATTACAAAGACTTTCAAAATAAGAAGAGCTTCCACTTTGGTTTCTATAGAAATTGTTAATAAAAAATTAAAAGTAAAGAAATAAATTTTTATATGACCCTCATGCTGCAAAATTGCCATTTAATAAAATATTTCTCTTAAATTTATCTATACCAGCGCAAGGTATCAAAGTTACAGTGATATGACAAAATTTATAGACACAGACAACTTTTTTCCTATTTCTTTATTGGTATTTGCTTATTTTAGAAATAATATATGAATTATAACAAGTTATTAAAAAGGTAGAAACAAATAATAATAAAAATACTTTTAATAGCTACAAAATTAAACGAATGGTTCAATAATACACTAATGGCAGTGTTTAAAGATCTTTTTCGGAATGAAAATATTCGGGATTTATACGAAACATTCATCCAAGAACATTTGCATACAACTTAAACAGTTTGTACTTCAAAATATTCCCCGTTATTTTTTAAAAATTCAATAAATTGCATAAATTAGCAATCAGTGTTTCAAACTTTTTTCTTTTATCTGCATTGAATAAATTAGTATTAATAAAGTAAATATTTCTATTAAAAACAGTAATAGATCTTCTAAACTTAAAAATAGCATGTCTTTGCAAATTTTATAGAAAGAAATGTGAAGTTTCGTGGCTTGTGAGAGGTAGAAAAACACTGACTAGCTAATACTTTTGTACGATATGACACATATAAAAGTTTAATGCTTTAAACTTTTTATCAATAACATTCGATAATACCAATTGCATATAATTATAAATGAATATAATTATGTGAAAACAAAATTTAATTAATTAACCAAAAGGCATTACAATAACAAAATATTTCTACCCAGAAAACAATCGTTTCATATGTAAAAAAGCAATGCCTTAAAAGGACGAGTTAAAATTATTTTTAATAGAAAAACACATACATTTTAAGTTTAACTTCAATATCTAACAGAATTTGATAATAGTGCTAATTAATCAATACAATTAATCCTAAACCTTTATGTTTATAATTAGGTTAAAACATTTGTAATGCAATTATAACTCAAAACCGAGTACGAAAATGTTTATTTTCAGTGCATATATGAATTGAAACTATCAGTAAAATAATTTGCAAAGTCGAGATAAGAAAAATCTCAACAAATATTTGAATTACTTACTTCCATATTACATTTCTCCAATGAGTCCTTATTATAACATGTTCCATTATTTGATAAATTTAAATTTGTTTTTAAAATAATTTCAATTTTCAACGTTTTAACAAGCGTTCAACAAACTATGTAAAAATCCGATAGAAAAAAGGTTATACTTACAAAATCAATTAATGTCACAATTATTAAAAAATTGGAGTTTTTTATAGTATTATTCTGTCAATATTTTGAACATTTTAATATATATAATTTTTAAAGGGGAAAGTAGATATCAAATTTGTTGGAGATTACACTATATAGAAAAAAAATATTTTAAAATCCTAATAGAATCTATCGGCAAACATCATTTTTAAAAATTAAAAAGTCGAAAAATTGAGTTGCTTCATTATATTTATAATTTATTTTATATTCTAATTTTTAAAAGAATCGGTAAAAAGTTCCCAAATGTAAAAAATTGTATTTTTTTTTCTTAGAGAAAAGAATCGATGACTAAATTTATCTGCTATATTAAGATTTCATCTGTTACAGAAGAAAAGCTAATTAAAGATAATTACTATTCATCTCCCCTTTAAGGAAAACACATATAACGATATTCTGTTCAACCATAATCTCTTTACTAAATTAATACCGATTCAATTATCTAGTCCATAAAATGTAATAAATTCGCCAAAGTCATTTCATTTACTAAAGCGGGAAAAAATAACATTCTTGCTTATTAATTAGAAGTTGTTTATTAATATATCTGAAAAATGATTGCCCCCTACAAGCTCATTGCCTTTCTATTTTCTTATTCGTTTCTTTAAGATATTCCAGGAATGTCTTTATGAAAACCCGGAATGCAATATCAACCAGATGAAGAAACTGAAAAAAAAATTGTGATTAATAACGTATGCACTGTCTGCAACTACAAGGCTAACGATAATTACTGATTAATAACTTAGGTTTTTTTAAGTAAGTTTATGAAGCAATTAATATTTAAGAAAGGTTACAGCAATAACACATAGTGTGAAGCTAGGAGTTTGTGCAATTCAAAAATTATATTTAATCAAATGTCCATTAAAAAATCTTTTTTGCACCTAAAAATTAAACCATATTACAAGAGTAAAATAAGTTTTTTGTTAAAAAAAAACATATCCTTTCAGATTGACTCAATGTCAATCAAATAAATCTCATGAGTCAGTTTTCACAAATACAGAAGGTCTTTAAAAGCGCAGACAAATTAAAATATGCGATGAAATAAACGAATTTTGAGTTTAATTTTCATATGTAAGTTGGAACTATAAATATATATGATATGTAAAAAAACCATGTTTTTGTAATCCTTTATTTGATAAAAAGCAACTTTTAACAATTTGAATCTAAACCATTCTTATTTCATAATTATTGAATCTCCGATGTCTTATTATATGGAATAAAACTCGAGAGTAGTTATAGTTAAAATTCAAATGTTTTAAAAACTCTAGAAGAAACTATTTTTCGTGTGTTGCATGGTAACTATTATATTTACAGAATGTTGTATTTTATTTCGACAAAAAAGTTTAGTTACAGTTTTTCTGGGTGTACATTTCATAGGTTTTATTGACATTCATTTACATATAAAAATAATAACCTATTTTTACATTCCTTCACATATAAAAATCATAGCCTAACTCATTTTAAAAGCTATAAAAGGATTTATTACAATACCTGCTACAGAAAGAAAGCATATAAAAGAGAAAGTCTGATCAACAGTGACACATAATGTTTTTTGATGAATTTTTAAAAAATATTCAGTAATGCTGCTTTTTTAAACAGCAAAAGTTTTATGTTTATTCCTTATAGACGCAGTATTTCAAATATTCCCATAGTCAGGTGTCAGGAGGATACAAATCTAGAGAACGGAAACGTATGTTATTTATCATTAAAAATTTGATAGAGCAGTTTTTTCACACACACAGCAATACGAGTTGGTGCTCTGTTTCGCATAAATAATACTAACACTACTTTCTAGAATGCTGATTCAACTAGTGTCTGTTAGAGAACTAGCTCTATTGTAGTATGATTTTCGATAAAAAATGGACCAAAAATAAAGTTATTAATTTTACCATATAAAACTGTAACAAACACTGAAAGTAATTGTTTTCCAATATATGGCAGGTGTTTAAATGAGTCCCATATCCTGAAATTCATCGTTATCAGTTTTGCAAATCCTTAACTTTATATGGGTATACTGTAATATCAGAAAAACAGAATAATAGAGAACATTTTTAAAATTTTAAAACGATAAGAAATTTTTATTTTCCAATAAAAAAAGAATTTCATTTATCAAAATTCTTAATTTCACTAATAATTTTTCTGAATTCCGTAACTATGAATACCAACTAAATGAATTTCATAAATGTTATTATCTGTTTATTTTTTCAAATCTAATTGTCATCTGCCTTTTCAATATTCATCACTGAATGCTGAGAAAATTACAAAATTATTTCATGAGTTGAAAATAATCAAAACATAATACAATCCATAAATAAAATGTGAGCTTTAATTGATAATTATAACAGTGAAATAAAAAAATTAAAAATTTAAGAAATTTTTGATTTACTCCATTAGTTTATTTTAATTTCACATAACTAATTACTGATATTACATACATTTAATCAAAACTTGTTGCAACTTTTCACCTCATCAGAAAGTCTAGATAATACACTAAACAATTTAAGAATATAATTTTAAAAAATGGCAATTGGGAACGCTGCATCTCAAAAAGAGATGTCATATTGTATTCCAATAGAGGGCCAGATTTAGAGGGAGGGGGAATGCTACCTGCACCTACTTTCCATTCATGTTCTCTTAAAGATTCCTTGCACTGATTGCATTCCACTCTTCATATACTCTAAAAGCGAATTTTATTTCTTCCAAGTAATGAATATTCTTTCGAAAACTTATTTATATTAGTTTTGCTATAGTAAAGTAAATTTAAATTTTATTTCCTTCGAAATATGTTTTCCGTCGACTGATGTATCTATGATATAAATTTCTTCAATTAATTCGCATTGAGTCTTTGAAAACAAAATATTCTATGAAATTGAGTTCATGACAATAAAACAAGCATATTCATAAAAAATACTTATTGTAGTATATTAATATGTTGTAAACGGTGCGTTTATATATTGTACGAAAAAAATTTAGCAAAGAATTCGTTATGATTGCTTGAATCATAAATTATGTTCAGAAATTGCAAAATTGTTCAATTATTTTACTATAGACATTTATAAATAAAAGTTTAATGTAACTTTCTGAGATAAAATACATTCTTTATACTTATAAGGAAGTTTGAAATGAGGAAATGAAAATTTCTTGATATTAATTTCTTATTTACTTACTAAAATTGTGAAATTCCTCGGGGCAAAAACTAATAAAAATATTTTAAAAATTTAATTAAATGTGAAAGACTAGTCACAGAATGTACACAAGTAGCAATATCATGTAAATTATTATTATTATTAAGCAAGACTCCAAATTTAACTGAACTAATTTATTCTGAAAATATAATTATTTTTCATAAATTCTGTTACCTCTTACACAGAAAGGAGAATAATTTACCTGATCTCATTTTCATCCAAAAAGAAATAACTTTTTTTGCACATTCTTTTAACTTTATTTAATAGTTTGATTGGTATAAAAAGAAACTTTTTTAAATTGTTGAAATTTTTTTATGCAAATTACATTTTTTTTAACTTTTGAGATCGAAGCGGCGGAATGCGTCATTTACATATAAAAATAAGCGTCGTCTATTTTGTAAAGAAAACTTGATTAGGTTATGATTTGGTTGATTATATATCTAGTTTTCGATTTTTACAAAAAAATAAAAAGATCGATTGCTTATTCGTATTTTATATTCTATTAAAATAATTTAATTCTAATTTCTTGAAAAAGTTGTTCTTTCAATTCCAGTTTATGCTTATTATTTATTCATGCTTTTCAGAAAACTATTATTAGAAAAAATAGTTTAATAAAGTTGGAAGGTTCCTTTTGAAAAGTTTTTAGATTTTTAAATACTGTTCAAAAATGAATTTGTCATCCTTTAAAGTATAAATGAATTAAAAACAATTTTGCTTCTGCATATGAAAAAGCACAATCTCGATAATATATTTATTGCCAAAAAATAGCATCATTTTTTTCAAATAAATAATTATAATTTTATCAGATACTGATGTAGCAATAATAAAAAAATTTTATTCTCTTCTTTGTGACCAGAACACTTTTATATTATTCATATTTTTATACAATTCTTTAAAATCTGTAGTATATTGAATTATAATAATGTTCTTGTATGTATATTTATTATTTTTTTCTATAATCTGCTCATTTATCTCTACTACAAATCTTAATCAGATATGGTTAGTGATGTAATTAGGAGGCAAGAAATAATTGAACACTGCCAGCGACTCAATGTAAGATTTTTGATTTGTGCAATCAAATTTCATCGCACAATCTTTTTAGTATAAAAGAGTCCTTAACAATTCATTTTCCCAAAAAGGAATCAAAAATATGATTAGATTTCTAATTGATCATGGAGAATTGATACAGTTACATTAACCTTATCAATTTGTTAGGGTATTATTTAATACACTCTGTATTTTATTGTACTCCAGATATTATTTATTCTAGTTTTCAACAATTCTTTTATGCTATGTGTTTTCGTATTTTGTCATTTGTTTGTTTCTTTCAAATTAATTGCTGTGTAATTATTTAATAATGTCCACCTACATCAAAACAAACCAGAAAGAGACCATAAGAGCCCTAGAAACGGAGGTGTAGTGTGTGGTTAAGTGTTAAGTACACAAAGTTTTCAGAGATACCATTTATAAGCGTAGATTGATTATTGAGGTGTCTGTCATTGGAATTCTCTATTAACTGAGTATCAGCTTAACACACGCTGAAAAAAAGAAAAACTGGTTACCTTCTTAAAATCTTTTCGTCTCCATAAGCAAGGATAAATGCCTCAAAATAACATGGTGTGAACTCAACAAACATCTGAAGGTATACTGAAGGCAATTCAAAGCGTGGGTTTCTCTAGGCAAGCCATAAATCTATTGGAGTTAGATATGGTGGAGATGCACAGTATGTTTAATAATGGTCAGGTCTAGGGATTTAGGGGATAAATGAAAATATCTAAAGCCAAAAGAATGTTTCTGCAGTCACTCGGTAGTATTCTCAAGACATGAGTTACATGAGACATGAGTCAGATGGAATGCATAATTAACATTATGGATGTAGATGAACGAACTCGATGCTTATCTACAGATTTGTCAGATTCGTCTATTGATATATCAGTGTTTCAAGTTAAGCTAATTTTACAATCCATGTCATCTTATCATCTTCATCCGAATAAATAACTCTCTTGGCAAATCCATAGATTTATAAGATTGTATAGGTATAAAGCTTATTCTAACTAAAGAAACAAAAACTCTGAAATAATTCATGATAAATAAGATTATCAATTAATTTTTCAATGAAATAAAAATGAAACAAAATCACGATTGTTGGTCATAGCGCAGAAACTTCCACCTTCGCAGAATCACTCTGACTCTTTATTAGTCTGATTGAGCTTCCTTGGAACCAAAATTGTAAATTATAATGGTTAACTTTGCCATAGAAATGAAAGGTGATTCCATTCCCAAATACATACTTGATAAGTTTTGTTCACTTTCAACTTATGTTCTAAACACATGCAGCAATTTTCTGGTTAAGGCTTATTTAAAACCTGTTATATCTAAAATGTGTATAATACTATGTTTAAATGTATATGGACGGGCGTGTTTATTGACTGTGACAGTGTTATTAAGTACTTTTTATTTATAAAAACTGATAGAAGTTATTAATCAAATAATCTCGCTGTCAGGTCATTATAAATAATAAGTGAGAATCATGCTGACTGTAATTTGCGTAGATATACTGTGTTATATTTCGTATTTCCATTAGTTTAATTATCAATTTAATAGATTTTGTCTGGAATCAAGAATAAATTTTTAATTGTCAGGAAAATCATTTTTCTGGTCTCTTAATTTCTGTTTATATTAGTGTTATCTGCACATTCCGAATATCAAACATTAATTCTGCTTCTTCGTACTTAAATTCAATTATAAAATTGGTTTCAGCTCAATTTCAGTCGGTATATTTTTTTCCTATGACTCTCGGAAACTAATCAATTTGCCTTTGAAATTTATCTTCTAATATTGACTTTAGCTCTATAAAACACATCACGAATTTTGCAGAATCACAAATTAAACATTTGCTATAGTTTAAAATTTCAAAGGAGAGCAAATTTCATATATTATGCTAAAAAGCAGAGAACACAATGTCAACTATCGATGTTTGATTTTAACATTTGCACAGAAATTATGTGTCATTGACTATCTATTATGGTTTCTCTGTATCTCTTTAAATTTGTTACTATTATGAAAGCTTAGATCTAATTTCTAGAAATAGGAAATAAAGCATCAGATTTAATTGAAAATGCTCCTCATGTTTCAATTTATTATGAAATATGTGTTGTTTATGTTTGGCGATTTACTATCTATATATTATGTTATACCTGCTGTTATGTATGTATTACTCTTATCCTCCTTTCTATGCATTAAGATAAATAGGAAAACAGAAAAAACTGTCTCCTAGCCCCAATCACTAATCAGATTAGATAAATGTTTCTTGCATGTAAAACAAAAACAAAATTTCATTACTAGCTGATGTTAAAGAGAAGAAGTCCAATTTTTGCAACACTTTTCATTTGTGAAAAAGATTCGTAAATATCAAAATTATGTAATGTAGTTTTCTAATTTCGGATTGCTATTCCGAATTATAATATAATACGAGGAATGGTTGCCAAGTCGAAAATCGCCAAAGAATTAATAAACTCCGGTAAACTTGGGGGTCTGGGGTTTTTGGCCACGAGGAATCGATTGGTGCCGGTTTTGAAGTGCTACGGTCGAGCAGTTCGGAGTTACATATAGGATATTTTCAAACTTTATTAGTTCGCCATAATGGCTATAGATGGCAGCACTTAAATTTTCTTTGTCTATTGCCTAATAGGTTTCAAGCGGTAACCTGCTGTTGATTAATGTTTATTATGTTTATTATGTTATAGGTTTATAATATGCTTCTTATGTATGTATATATGTTTGGTTTTTCTAAATAAATTTGTCAAAAATATTGAACTTCAACACACTTCAATCTTTACCTTTACTTTACCTTTGTATAGAATAGCTCCCTTTCCAAACTCTAACTTTGTTTAGAATAGTTTACAATGGTGCACTTTAACCGGTTATCTTTTCACCAATGGTTTCACAAATTTTCTTATGGCATGTATTGTTTTGATAAATCACAACTGAAAATTTAAATCTTTGAGTTAGCTTCGATAACTGTTTTCTTCGAGCGGAGCTCGGTCACCCGCTGGTTATTTTAAATTGGAGTTACGAGAATAACTGAGAACAGCATTCGAGGGTATTTCAAAATCTAAAACAAAACTTCTCCATTTAAATACGCAGGTTATTTTTGTAGAAGAGTCATTTATTATGATGAGATATTTATTCATTTAACTAGAAAAGGCTTTTTATCTGTAATAGATGAAGAATTTTTATTGTGATAAATCTAGATTTATTATTATTGTAATAAGTCATCATTATTGTGAGTACAGTACTGGTACCAGAATTAAAGTATTGTCTTGCATGATAGTAAGGATTCAGCGTATGTATTGAACGTAAGTAATTCTATTATATAAGAACGTACCACTATGTAATATAGGCAATCTGAGCATTCAGGATTACTGGATTTCCCAATTTTGGATTATTTTTAGAAGTTTTATTTTATCTTTCAAAAATTTATTTCTCTTATTCATTTTTCTTTTAATTTTTGGCATTCATTTATAAGAAATACTTTAATTTATTGACATGATATATTTTCATATAAATCATAGTTTAAATTTTAACAAAGTTGAATTGTTAAAAATTGAAAAATACCTTGTTTGTATGTATCTCAACACATAATTTTATCATAATTTCAAAATACAATTTTAAGAAACAGAAAAATTTTCACATCACTGCCGAACTATTTCCTTAAAGCCATGATGCCAATGTTATAAGAAACTACAATTATATATTTTTTTTCATGCTTAATTATAAATTTTCTTTTGAAAAGGCTTCGAGCTCTATAAGTTTACATTAGTTTATAAGTTTAGTGGAAATTATTTCGCTAGAAATCTGTTGCCAAGAAACCATTTCAAAGTATTAAATAAGAATGTAATTCGCCTTCAGTGTAACTTTTCTTTTTAATTGTTTAATTTACTTAAACTAATTTCAATTCATTCATTTCTTTTAATTTTTAATAACAGTGAGGCTACTACAAAAGATAAAAGAGAGAACAGTTCGGAAAAATCTAAAATTTGTTTAAATCATTTATTGATAAAAAGGAGCAGGAAATATGATTTTAAAATAGATTTCTTTAATCTAATTTGAAAGTCAAGCACACTTTTTCGTAAATTATTAGCTTCTTCATCCTTTTAAATGAATTAGAATTAATTAATTTAATTACTTTTTATTTTTACTTTTTTATATATTATTGAATTTCCGAAAAATTTTGGTTTTGGACATATAACCATAAAGTTCATCAACGCTCTATTTTAGCAGTTAAAGTATAATTAAGAGTAACATTATCTCAAAGAAATTTTGTAAAATTATGCCAGAAAAATGATAATTAAGTTTTCTTCAATTGCTTCTCTCATCGAATAGGAAATTTTCCAGGAGAAATAAAGTTCCACCATTAATCTCGTTCTTTTTTTTTCACGTGAAACAAAAAATTGCGAATTTTTTTCTTTATTTGCAATACGTGAAGGTGCACAATTATTTCTACTTAAATGTGATCTGTCTCAAGATTCTTTTTTTTTCTGGTTTTTCTTTTGTTTAAAAGTAACATTTTCTTTTCTTATAAGCATTACTTTTTTCTCACACACAATTCATTAGAATATTTAGAGACTTTTTTTCCTTTTTGTAAACAACATTGCTTTTCTCGATCGTTTTATGCATTTGTTTCAATTTTTTCTTTAACTTCTACATGTTTGCTTAAACAAATGGCTTAAAATTTCCTATAAACGAAAACAGGTATTAAAATTTTGTTCTTTTCTTCCATTATCTTTCGATGAAAATTGATTTTTCTTCCTAATCTGGTTGTAATAATAATGGATATTTGTTATCTATAGCTTCATATTTATTTTTTTTCTCTCAAACAGAATTTTTTTCTGATAATTTTTTAGGATAGTTGTTCCCTTGGGTTCAGGCTCACTCTCTTTCATCTGATATTTTATTTATCCAAATTAAATGTTCCTGCTTAACTCTAGACCAGAAAGGAATTTTAATAATATTCTATTAGTAGGAATAAGTGATAGATGTCGGCTAATTTATTACACTAATTAAACGAGTCTATACATTTTTGTTTTCATTATACAGCTATCAAACACTATCTAATCAAAATACAAGTATAAAATCACCAAATTATTAATTTATAAGAACTATTTCTTTTTCAGTTCTCTCCAATAATTTTCATTCGAATAATTTTTCCTATATTTTCAAATACGAACACGAATAAAAGGTAACAAAATTCCCAACAAAATCAAAATAAGAATTAATTTGTTTATTTGACCAATTTGTGGATTATTTTTAAATAAAAATGAGCTCTGTAAGAATTTCTGATCCCAGCATTGGCAAATCAGAGAAAAGAAAGTACTTCAGAATTTCGAAAATCAAAAATTGTAACATTTTATAATATAAATCTAAATTTTTTAAAAAAATCCTTGTAATCACTTAAAATACATGATTTCAAAACAGTTTATTACATAATTTAACGCTCTTTAATATATCAGGCTCCTTAAAGTAAATGGTAGCAAGTTTGTTAAACTTGCCATTTTCTTGGATTTAAAATGGCCTCATTAAATGAGAAAAAGACTTCTAATTTATGTGAATGGATAGTGATCTTTAGGAAAACTTACGAAACAAAGGCTCTTTTTAGAATTTATTTATTTATTATCTTGATACAATACGTTTAAATCACCACAGAGATCACATAGTAACTGGGAATTATATTTTGGTTTATGACGACAATAACGATTTGAAGGAAATATTGGCTCATAAACCAGAATAACCTGCAATCGCCTTAGATCAGTCCACTGTTTAGTACAAATACTTATTTTAGTTCAAAACTTAGTTTCTGTATCTTATCCAACGATTAGAATTATTTTATTTAAATTATTATCTATTGTTTTTCAAAGAACCAGAAGGTTCTAGATTGCTCTTAAATATTCAAATTGGATTGCTCTCGAACATTCTATATATGTATAAAACTGATGGCTAAATTCTCCAATCGTGCTTTTGCATTGTCCTTATAAATCTTAGCATTTGCTTAACAATAGTTTAAACAAACAATTATTTGTATAAACTAATGACGTAGTTCTCAATATTTAAAATGATAAGAAGTCATGGCAAAATTTCTCGGAATGCATTTTATTGCTGATTTCAAGAGAAAAAAGATTGCAAAAATAAAAATAAAAAATAAAGATTTTACTGGAAATTAAAATGTTTATAAATTTTAAAGCAAGCAAGAGGAAAATGTCTTAACGTACTAATTTCAAGGAAAATATCTCCTAAATATTTACTTTAAAATTCTCAAAAATTTATAGTTAAATTTAGTGAAAGAAGTAATGTTTGCATTTCATCCCTCAGATTCCTGTTCAATGCGAAATCTTTCAAATCAGAGTTCACGTCAAAAAATTCTTTAAATGAGGGGAAGTTATAAGTTTCTAGTAACTAATTCTTCTACTAGATTCACCCTTCCACTAGAAGAATCGAGTTACAAAAGATATTTCTCTCAGTAAATTATTGATTCCATAAATAAGCTGTAAATCATACAAATAAATTAGTTATACATGAAATTCAACTTTGTAATTGAGGCCCTCAATATTGAAAATCCTTTTTCTGAAGCAAATCCCAATATAAATTTTTATTTTTAGAGAAATTTTCAAACAGTGTCTATCGTACTATTATTCTTGCGAATATATTGCGAATACAATATATCCATATTGTTGCAAATCTGTAATGTTGTTTCACAGCACAGTTATTCCATCACAAAAAAAAACAGTATTACGGTCAGCTTTGTTGATCAATGAGTCCCGATATTGATAACAAACTTAACGATCATTTGGTAACGAAATAGATGACACCAGAATTTTCAAGAACTTCGGATACCGGAATTTTCTAGAACTGGGAATGAATAAGATGCCAGTTATGCTTTATTGTTCAAGAATCTGATCTGCTGTGAAAACTTTAAAAGACTGGTAGTTCAAGCAGAAGACAATAGTATAGTGATCATATGTTAAGTCAGCGGTAATGTAGTTGAATCAGTACAGCCAAGAAAAAGCTTTGAGTGGAGCTCAAGAAATTATTGCTTTAAGAATTGCTAATATTACTTCATTGCATATTGTTTTTAGGGAAAAAAGAACCAGAATGATCCAATGTCTGTCATTACAATTATTTCTCCCATTTCTTTATAAACACCTGAAATATATATTAATAAAATATACAGACATTGTGTGCGCGCGTGCGTGTGCGTGTGCGTGTGCGTGTGCGTGCGTGTGTGTGTGTGTGTGTGTGTGTGTGTGTGTGTGTGTGTGTGTGTGTGTGTGTGTGTGTGTGTGTGTGTGTGTGTGTGTGTGTGTGTGTGTGTGTGTGTGTGTGTGTGTGTGTGTCTGTGTGTGTGTGTGAAATATGTATTATTTTGATACATGTATTATTGAAAATGGAGAATCGTGATGGGCATACATACTTAGAATACATGAGATTTCATACGTAACGAAATTGATGGAATTGCACCTGTGATAAGGGTTTGAGTTTTCATTGGTTTTAATTCAATAAATAGTCTAGCTGTTTTCAGTGAGCACTTTTTGCTTATTCAAAATAATGAAAATACCTGACAGAACTAAAGAATTATTTGCCCAGCCAAAACACCAGCCAATTTTGACATATTTTTCATATGAAATTAATGCCGTTAACGATAATATGAAATTCGTAACAATTTTTTTATCCCCCTAGAATTATTTAATATATATTTCTTTGAAATCATTCTAAAGCATGATTTCTCTGTATATTCTCTGTAGTGTAGTAACAAAATTCATCGATCATAACAACTAAGTAAAGAATTGTTATTAATTTGACACTAATATTTAATTTTGCCATTATTTATCTCTTATGAAGGATACAGCTTTTAAATATATCAACTGTAGTCTACTACATTTATCTTCGAGAAATAATGTGAAATAATGGTAACATCCCAAACTTCAATATGTTGACCACATTAGAGGATTAATTTCATCATTTAACAAAGATAAAGGAGTAAATAACAATATGTCAATTTATATTATGCAGTCAAAATTTAAGAATTATTCTCTTTTGATTTTATTACAGCATTTTTCATTAACAATTCTTGATATGGCTATGTCATTAATATGATCGATATAGCTATGATTGATGGCATTAGTATGATATCCGAAGTACTGTTAATTCTATTAATGGCCGCAAATGTAGACGAAGAATTAGTTTAGTTTTTATATATTGACGTCTAGTTTTAAAGCAACACTATGGCGAATTTGGACTTAGTAACCCTGAAACACGGTCAGGTGAAAAGAAGGCTACCTGAGCTATCATCCTACTTTTCAAGTTCCCCAGTTTCGAACCCAAAACTCTCTTGGTTTTTAAAGCCGAGGCCTTACCCACAGCCCGCCATGGCTTTGTGTAAAGGAAGAAAAAATCTTCCTTAAAAGTAAATAAATAAATGTTTCTTCATCTTTTAGAAATTTATTAACATTAAATATACAAAATAAGAAATGATTTTAAAAAAATCTTACACCTGAAAACTTTACCCTAAAGTGATTTTTAATTGTTTTTCAAGAAAACAAAGTTCTCTGCAAGCAACAGTGTGATTATAATCAAAGCTCTACTTTGAAGTGACCATAACAGGGAAACTACAGGAGCCAAATGTTATCAAATTCGGTAAAATTTAAAGCAGTTCATGGGAAGTTCTTTTTGTCTCCCCCTTATTTGCTAAGTTCAAAAACTCCCCATTAGTGGAGAAATAACTCTGCATCCTATGTTGTTAAGAAAAATAGGTCATGAAGAAATAGGTTTAAAATGCATTTAATCATTTTTGAAATATGTTACAAAGCATGTTCAATGTGATCTCTACGATTTTCTTAAAGCAAGTTTAATTGCATTACTGCATTGTCATCATACTGCATATTCTTAGCCTATCAAGAGATATGTTTTACAAATGTCGGCGTATCGCATCTTTTATTTCCACTAAATTTCTAAGATTATCACCATAAATGGTGCATTTAAGATAACACACAATGAACGGGCTTTGTAACACATTTCAGAAACGATTTAACACATTTGAAACTAATGTCTTCATGCCGTATTTCGCATTAAAATAATGTATATAGCGTCATTTCTTCCCTGGTCCATTTCAAAAATATAACTTTCATTATAACCACCTCGTATATGCATAGACATCTTAGCAATGCAAAATGAATGCATTGGTTGCTGAATATAAATTTTAATTCTGCTTCTTACTTATTAATTATGCATGTTTCAACGTTCCTCTTATTGAATAATGGCAAGTATAAAAATAGTGCTCAGTTCAATTTAAATCCTTTCAATATTCTGGATTTTCATTCAGCTCTAAACATTTTGCCCTGTAATGGCAATAAATATTTTCAACATTTTAATTATTAACTCCTTCAAAAAATTAAATTACGCTTTTGCTCAAATTAGCATTCAGAAATCAAAATTAATTACATTAATTAAAATGTTCCATTATTTCAAATTACACTAAAATAGAATTTTGTGAGAATGCGATAGAGAATTAAATTGTTTGTTCTTATTTAGTGCTTTACTGAACTAAATAGGATTATCTCTTTAATGAGCTTTATTCGCACATTTATTCTTTTAATCACAAATGAGATTCAATAAAAGTACAAACATCAAAAATTATAAGTCTCGTAAGGATTGTCTTAGTAATGAAAATCTTTCAACTCTAAAATATTTTGTTTCGCAGTTCATGATATATTTTAAAACATTCCGAGAAAAGCTTATCTTAATAAATACGTAATCAAAGAATTTCTGCTATTCTACTTTTCATATTAAAATCATATAGTGGAAAATTAATTTATTATGGACTGTGATTCTATACTTGATGTGTACGCAAAAACTATTCCCACTAGTGATAAATAATTTAAATATTTACAAAAAATATTTGCTGGCAACTAATTTAATTATCACAGATTGTAATTTCACTACTTCATGAATAAGATATAAACGTTTCCACTGTTGATAAAAAAATTTTAATGTTTATAAATAAAATTAATGCTTATGAATAATTTAATTTTTTATAGACTGCGATTTTATTACTTTATGAATAAGAAGAAAATTATTTCCAACCATTTTTAAATAATTTATTTGGAAATATCGTATTTCGTAGTTTTTTCCTGAGATATTCATTGCATTTTTTTAAATATAAGATAATATTCATTTATTATTTTTTGCAAATATAAGAAAATCTTCAAAATGATCAGCAATCTCTCACTATAAAATTATTAACTAGAATTCTTAACATTCTCGTAAACTCCACCTATAGGCATTCTAAATGTAAGATAAGAAACTTCCATGGTTGCTGGTTCTCACTCCTCTAATAGGAACATTAATGTTATAGAAAAGATTTGCTTCCATTTTAATGATAGAAAGTATTTTCTAAAGGTTAGATTGTATTCTGCCCAGCTGTGGACGTTTGAATTACACTATTACATGTGGTTAATGCAGGATTTATTTTCAAAAGGGTTAGATGTCGCTCACGATAATATGCTGAATCTTAGAAGATCACTAAAATTCTCTTACCAATCTCGTGAACCCCACCGATAAGTTATCCAAATATAAGGATAAATAACTTCCATCCATTGGTTGATTCTCGCTCTGCTGATAGGAATACTAATGCTGTGGGAACAATTTGCCTCCATTTTAATGGCAGGAAATATTTCTTAAGGGAATGACTGTATTATGCACAGTGATGGACAATCAAATTCAATATTTCCCCATTTCAATACTGCCATTCAGATTACACCAATCTTTTTAATTCGAGTGGTTTGGAATTACTGTACTTATGAGCAGAATTTCCCATAAGGAATTATAGTACATATTCATAAATATTTCCCAAATATCAAGGTATTAAAATAAATCACATACAGCAAAATTAAATTTCATATTAGAAAAAAATCGTTAACTAGAAAGAATATTAATACTATTTGTAAAACAAACAGTACATTTGCATTCCAAGTTCTAAAAATTCTTAATACATTAAAAAGATGATTCCCGACCAAAAGATCGAATTTCGTTAAGGAAATAAAGATTTAATTGCTCCGAAATCGCTAACGCTATTACTTTTATTCCATTTAACATATCCACCGCATTATTCTTAATATCTGTTCTTAATGTTTACGATTTTAACGATGTATACTTTAGAAGACTTCTCATTAAAATTTTTCGATTTCCTTCTTCTTTCAGGTCATGTAATTTCATTTATACTCATTAGGATGATTATTAATATCAGAAAATGTTATTCCTTTTCAAAAAAGACAGTCATGCAATAAAATTACATTCAAGTACGAATTTTTATTTTATTTTTTAAATAATTGTAACTTTCTATGTATGCACAAGGAAACATCGGGCTTACATGATAACTTTTAAATGATGCTAATAGTAGTAGATAGTCAGTGGAGCCTATTAAAAATAAAGTAGTAGTGAGTGAAATTTGTAATATTAGCATTCAACACTCTCACCAATTGATAGAAAGGATGGCAATAATGAAACATCATGATTTATATGTAAGTGATTTCATTTAAAAGTTGTTAATTATGGGCTTAAATAGATAGGATCATTATTTTCTTGAAATCTTTACTAATCATGTTCCAAATATTTTGAACCCAACTTTTCAATAGCCATAGGTATAACAAGAAATATTTTAAAGTTTTTTTAACTCAGTTTTGAGCATATTTACTTTTTGCTCTGAAGAAATTATGGATGAAAAAAATTTAATCATTCTTTTATATTGTCAGAATATTGGCCATTACATGAATAAAGATTTAGCATTATGTGATTTTTGAATACTCTATGCTGGAATAACTATTAAAGACTTTAAATTTCCAGACTTTCTTTTATTGAAGCATCATAAAATAATTTTATATACTAAAATAAACAAGAAGATCGGAATCAAATCTCAAAGAATGTTAGTTGTCATTCCTTTACTATGTCATTTTTTCGAATATGGATTGTAATGTGATTTCCATTGTAATACTATGCCAGGAAAAGATTCCAATTCAAATAAAATATGAAAAAAAATATACTGAAGTATAAATCAATTTTTTACTGAAATGATCTGGAAATGGTTCCATAAACTCATTAATAATTTTCAAACTTATCGCAATATTGTTTTGCAAGTTATTCATGAAATCGAGTCCTTTTTTCGAAAAAGAATTTTTTGTAGATGTCATTTTTTATAAAAAGAATTACATTGTTAAACAATTTAACAATAGGGAGACTATGTGGATTATTTATCAATAAGAAAGAAATCCTAACATGCGGCTAGTGCATCTTCCACTTTCGGGAAGGGTTCGGGTCCCGGAACGGATATGGTTCTTCTTCTGTGTTCTATCTGTGTGGTGCATAAACGTGTCCCCCTGCAAAAATGGCTGTGCAAGCGAATTTGGCGCATGAAGTAGCTAAACCATATTCTTGACCCTAGTTAGATCTACTGAAAAAACATGAGAAGCGCACTCGGCTTAAATTTCTGGCAGATAGCTGTCAGTGGGCTTCTAAAGGGGAACAAGTCTCAACAAAGAAATATAAATTCTCAAACTTATTAGCATAAGTATATACTTTTGTTTATTATAAACATGATTCCATCCATGTAACAATTTGTTCATATAAGTATATTTTGTAAAATTTCAATAAATTTTTAACTATAGTAAAATGAACCTAAATATTAATATTCTTATTTCAAGTAGAAAAAACAACCAAAAAAGGAGGAAATTGGTATAAATGCTTTGAAATTATTAATTTAGAAGAATTATAAGAATTTTTTCAATAATGTGGCATTTGTTATTACTTTGAAATATTATCGATACTGCACAATTTTAAATATTAATTAATTTTTATTCACTTATGGTCCAGATTGAGTTCGCTTGTTTATATTTTCACTTAATAATTTATAGAATATTGAAAACTTGAGGAGATAATTCTATTTTAATTCAGCTCATTAATTTTTGATAATCTTGTTAATTTAACTCTTTTCTGTTGTTTTAATGGCTTAAGGAATTTTCAGTCACTATCCTATCACTTCATCAATTTGATTAGTAATATAAAAGACTTTTGTGTCTAAATATATGATGGAAATTACGGGAAATAATGAATTTATCAGCCTTTTCTCACCAGATAAAAGCTATTCAAATTTCTCTCTAATCTCAAAATCATAATAATGAATCATTTATAACGAAATTCTTCATTGACCTTAAAATATTTAAATGCATCTTGCGCATTTGTTTCATTTGTTTGTAGAAACTATTCTGATTTTTATTACTTATAAAGAGCTTTTATACAAAATTCTCTAGGATTTTACAAACGTGCTCTCTATAAATATTTTAGAAATTAAAAATTGCAGAGCTGGGATTAGATTCTTCTTCTTCAGAACATTAAAAAAATGGAAATATTTAAATATTTTATTGTCCAATATTTTTAATTTGCAATTTTTACTTTAAGAAAATTATTCATTAAAAAAATACTCTAGATTAAGGAAATAAATTTAAAATTGCAACTTTTAATTCTTTTAAAACACTTCATTTTAAATTTAAAATAAAAAGTATTCTTTACTTTGTTTATTAATTTTGTAATGTAAAATTAAAAATTCGTAATGCATTACTTATGCTCTGACTGTATTTCTTAAAGGCTGTTTGACATAATTAATATAAAAGATATTTATAGGAGGAATACCTAATTTCAATCACGATTTCGTTCTTATCTCTTAAATACATTCTTAGATTAGTTCAATTCAAGGCTTAGGACTGATAAAAATATGATGTGTTTTCGCAAGCAATACCGGAAAGAAAAAATGAAATCATTTAGAGTATTTATAAAAGATTATGGATACAGACCTATGAATTTTTAAAATGTGGCGAGATTTGTTTTTCATTAATTATATACTTCCAAATACTGAATATATTTTTCTTTTGACTGAAATAATTTAGATATGAATAAATTAGAAATAGGATTTCAGATGTACTGTTTAATTTAAAAATAATATTGTTTAAATACAGTTTTTATTTATATCAATACTTCTTTTCAAACATCACTAAGGCTAAATCAATACAGAAATCGTGATTTTGAACTGCGTTTAAATAACGTGGTCGATACCTGAGCTGACATGCTCTCTACAAACTTCCGCAGCACACCAGAAGAAGAACATGATGAATAAAGCTACAATCATTTATATTGAAATAAGAAATGTGTGCAAGAATTAATCAGTTTTTTTACCTGTAGTTCATAATGTTTAATTAGCAAATTCGCATTGCATTCATATATAAAAACTGAATATGCAGGAATTTCGACAAATAATTCTTTAACTTTTGGATGAGTGGATAATGCTAAAAGTCCAAAAAACTGTAATGAAATCAATATTTCTAATTTATTGATGGTGATATTTTGTTAGTTGTATTTAAATTTAAAAACACTAGTAGAATTTACAGATAGTTTATATACAAGCGAAATCCTTTAATTAAAAAAAATCAATGATTTAATTTGATTAAAAAATAATAAATCTGTAAAGAAATATTAAAATCATATCAAACATATACAACTACCTCTTGTATAACACGGAAAAGGTAAAACTGTGATAGTGTTATGGAATCTGAATGAAAGCCAAAATGTTATTTGTGTTGATATAGACAACATATGTATACAAAAATATATTATATTTCAAAATTAAAGTGAAGAAAGCGATTTTCTCAGACCTTAAACTAAGTTTTCGGAGATATCAAATGAGGCATCCAGTTCTATTAACGGGAAATCATTTGAGTTGACCTATTCAGCATCTCAAGTAACCTGAAGATTTCTTCGGCTGGCTACAACATAAACAAGTAAGAATATTCTCCTTAAGAATGAAAAAATCGCTTAAATTTCAATTTATCTTTGATCTACAAATTTTACTTATCTCTTATTATTTTTATAACATAATAAATTTTATTTTTTCTAACACACCATTTCTAATATATTTTATTTTATCATCATTTTTACGCATTTTTGAATTATATGTCGACAGATAGAGGAATAAGCTGTCAGAGATAATTCGAAGAATGTTTTTCCTTGAATTTAGAAATTATGTGGAATAAAGATTCTAAGAATTACAGATTAAACCCATAGGAATATACCCCCTTAGAATGAAAGAAAATCGCATAAACTTTAATTTTGATCGTTAGCATACTAAATTTTATTTATTTATTATTAGTATTATAACTTAATTATTTTAATGTACTAAATTTTATTTTTTAAGATACCAAATTGTATTTTTTAACATATCACATTTTTATAGCAGATCAAAATTATTTTTTAACATACAAAACTTATTTTTTGACAAACCAAATTAAATTTTTAACATACCAAATTCAATTTTATTCTTTCGGGATATTTTCTTATTTTTTAATTATATGTCCACACACAGAAACAGGAATAGGCAGTCAGAGAAAATATGAAAAACGTTTTTCTCTGATTTTAGGAATTATAAAACATAATGATTCTCAGAATTACAGCTTACACCAGCTGAAGTATACATAATTAGAATGAAAAAATCACTTAATTATCAATTTTGATCTTTAACATATCAAACTGCATTCCTCTATTATTATTTTATACCATAATAAATTGTATTTTTTAACATACCAATTGTTTTTCTTATATCAAACTTTATTTTATCTTGCTATCCCATCTTCATATTTTTGAATTATATGTCCACAAGTATGACAGCAGTTAGAAATAATTCGAAGAAAATCTGTCCCTTATGTAAGGAATTGTAACACATAAAGATTATTAGAATTTTGAGGCCGAATTGTTCTGATGATATAATGCACTCCCTTTGTATACTTTGTAACAAAAAAAATAATATCCATTTATTTTATCAAACTGTTAAAGCTCAATCAGTGGAAACAGGTATAAATAAATTATCTCATTAGAATGAATCAAAAACCAAAAGAATGAAAAAAATCATTGTAAAAAATTATTTCAGTAACGCCTAAGTAAAAACAATAAATAAATAATTTTCTTAACCATTGCTTCCAGGAACAAAAGTAAATTAATAATCAATAAAAGAAAGCGGAGGAAAAATATTTAATTGCACAACCTTCCATGAAACATTACTTAGTTTCTTATTTAAACAAAGTACAATGAAAGCACTAAGCCAACCTATTGAACAAACACAAAAAAAAAATGGAGGGAAAAGTCAACCGAAAGGTGAAAAACCAGTAATCCAGCGTAAATGTGGTGCTAATACTCATAAAAAGAGAGAATATTATATTTAACAAACAAGAATAAAAGATCCACAAAGGAAACTTGAAAAACGTTGAATCACTTTTACAGAAATAAACAGTGAGAAAATACTGAGACTTCGAAATTTTTTTGTCTTTTGCATCTTAAGTAAGAGGAAAAACAATGCATTAATGAGATTAACGGCTGAGCTTTCGTCTTCCAAAAAAAACTTCACAAAAGGCGAGAGAAGCTTTTGTAGAAAACATAATTATCTTATTTCAGGTGTAGTCTTACAAGTTTTTCTAATTTTCCTCTTCTTTATCTCGTTAACCGATATAAGAACACGTTCTCAGTTTAAAAATTTCAATTACTCTCTGAGTGACAAAATAAATGTAGGGAAAAAAACAAGTCACTGGTGAGCCGTAACTAAGATCTTTATTATTCTGAGTTTAATTAAAAAGATGCGATAAAAAGATAAGTAGTTCAAGAAAAAAATGTAAAATTATACTAAAAGAAAGAAATCGAGTTAAATACATTATAAAAACAACAATTAGGCCAATATTTTGTTGGCATAAGTTTATTTATCGAATTTAAAAATTCCGCAAGAAATGTATATTACTACTACTACTGCTATTACTATTATTGTTGATGATGATGATGTTTGTTTTGTTTTTGTTATTCTCCTTTAAGATATACTACATCAGTTTAGAAATAAAGCAGTATATTGTTTCAAAATGTTACAAATCTGTAATGCTGCTGCCCAGCACGTTCGGTTCAATCATATTTCAAGGTATATAAGAAATAATAATTGCTCTTTTAAGGATATATGTTCATGTAGAAATATTTGTTTCAAAAAAAATTCTTAGAATAGGTTATTTCTAAGCAAATAATATATTTTAAGCAGAAATAATAATAACTATCTTTAAAAGTAAATTATGAATAAACTTAACAAACATGAAATAGAGGCTTGTATAACTAAAAGGTTTATGGTAAATCCTTGGGAATTTTTTAAATAAATAGCGGAAATTAAAATTGTCTTCAATTGATATCCCCAGATAGTCAATACGTTTTTAAAAATAAGGTTTAAAATATTTGTTTGAACAATAATATTGTAGGCTGAATGAGCATATTTACAGATCTAGTTTAAAATAATTATAAGGCAAGATAAATTATTAAAATCTTCTTTGGATGAAATACTTGAATTTTAAAAGTGTTTTCCTCCATATATATTTACATTAATGATCTATTTTAGCAATGAAAATATTTTTTTTGCGAATTGAATAAAATTCGAGTGGGAACAAGAATTATCATGCGGGAGTATTTTTTAACTTATATTTATCTGTGATTGTTAAATTATAACTGTTGATTATTTTAAAATAAATAAATTTCTTACATAGTTATAATCGTAAATTGATTTCAATTTGTATTGAAGTCAATTTAATTTGTATTAAATTTGATTTAAGATATTTGCAGTGTAATGTTCAAAAAAATATTCTGATTTTTTTAAATACCACATGTTATCAAGAATCATATATGAACAACAGAGGTTTACTTCCCATAAAAAGGAAAATATGTATTTGAAGAAATATAAATTTATGGTGGAATGATTATCATTATGATCCATGCGATGTAAACAAAAGAATACATGTTTTCAGAAACATTTCTTGAATGATCACATTTTACACAAAACAAACACAAACACGTAAAGCAAGACATTAACGTGCACGCACCTTAACAAAACAGCATCTCATGTCATTAATTGCAATCGCAATGCACTATGGGATGTGTGTCTAATCAGGTATTTCCATTTATTATCAGAAACATAAGATAAAGTTATGCAACTGCAACAAATTAATTTTTTATAGCAATGGTGCCCTAAAATTATTTTCCCTTTATTGTTATTATCGATTTTTTTTAATCTGATGGTAGTTTATGGTAGTTTTTTATTGAAATGTTTGAAATCAAACATAAAATATATTCTCTATTCTTTGCATCAAATACTGAAAGCCAAATTTCAGAATTATAACGTATCGGATACATAATTTTAAATTATTTTCACTCGATAATTATAATTCTTCATATGAAATTCTTTCCTGAAAATGCAAAATAGAAAAAGAATCAAGCATTAGTTGAATTTTACAATTCACACAAATTTTACCTTCTTTCTTATAAAATTTTTCTATGGAACGTTTTCTATTGGAAATCTTAGTAGAAGAGCGAGTATCCCTTTAAAGAAATCACACAACATGTTTTTATTTACAAAAAAATGTTGGAATTAAATGTAAACTTGTTTCAGGAGTGGTGATTAATTTAAGTATTTAGTTGGTTTTGGTTGTAATAGATGACGATGTCATTCGTGTCAAAGTCAAATTTGATCTGGCTCGGTTTTTGACACCCATTGGAAGAGGACGTGTGACGTCAGGGTTCCTGGGAGGCTCTTAAACGATAACGGATTCTGGAGATGACAAGTGATGTCGGATGCTATTTACGTGTTCCCTAAATGCACACTTTTTATGCTTACCCATATTTGGCATCACCATCTCAGGTGAAGCCTGCTCCTAATTAAATCTTATTCTATTTCTGTAATTATTAAACGTAATCTAAATAAATTAATTGTTTGTCAATTCGGATATTATTAATTCCTTTATTCAAAAAATTCACTCTACATCTAGACGCCGTACTAAATAAATAAGGATTAAAAGGCTTTGTTTGAGTAATCTTTTATTTTTCATAGATGAATTTTTAACGATGATTAAACGAAAAATATTTTTTTTAATTTATTATTATTAATTATTTCATTTAAAATGATTTAAGTTTTGACTGGTAGATGAAATGCACATCTTAATCAAATTTATCTAGACAATGTCAAATTTATGCATTTCCAAATTTCTTCAAAAGGAGTAAAATAATTGTCTCCAAATTTCAAATTAAAAATATTTTTAAATCATTTTTTTTTCGTGATGATTAGCTGAGAGAGAAACGATTAAAAATTAATAAGAACAAAATGATTTAGATTCATCTATTTTTATAAAAAGTAAGTACAATTTTTAACTTTCAAAAAAAGTTTTGTTTTCGCGTAATATTCATAGTATGTTCGTAAATATCGCAAGTAAAATCAAAAAAATATTGATTTATTTTTAAAAAAAGTTTGCCAATTTGGAAATTTGTATTCTTATAAAATGTAGAGGATTCTAGGTATCTAAAAAACATCATAATGTGTACAAAATTATAGTTTTGCTTGAAATAAATTACTGAGCATTTTAATTAAACTATATTTTTAAAAATACTTATTAAAAATATAAACACTCCACGTAAGTTAAAACATTATCATTACAATGGATTTTTTTTAATTCAAAAAGACATAAAAATAATTTCCCTTGAATATTTTCAGAAGTTATCCTTGACAACCCTTAAAAATAATTTATAAAATAATTAGAACAGTAATTTTAAAAATTTTAAAGTCTCTTTCTACATTATTATCTTCAAAAGTATATATGTGTCAAGTTTGATAGGTTTGGTCAAACAAGCTGACTTATAGAGTCTCAACAAAACACCTTTCATCTATATTATAGCTATGCTAAAGAAATAAAGATAATTAGGACTGATTTCTTAAATGCAACAGGGCCATGGGTGCATGTTGGCTATGTCTCTGCTTCGGAACCGGAGGGTTTCAGATTCGTGACCCAATTCCACCAAAGAACCGTCGTGTAAGCGCATCTGATCCACGTTAAAACCGTCCGGGTCAGACATCCTGATGTTGATGTGGTGTGGTGAGGGAGTGCCAGATCAGGTGTCTTACTCGTCTGGGTTGAAAACTACGATGTCCGTCCCCAAAAACCTCTAGTGTTCCTTTCAAACAGGACGTTAGCATAACTTAACTAAATTAAAATATTAAGTGCAGCGAATATTCATATGATACTAAAAGGAATGATCATATTTCCCTAGAAAAAAGCAAATAAAGATCAAATAAAATAGACTCTCTTCCTTTAGTTTAATAAGGAAAAAAAGGATCGGATTAAAGCGCAACAATGAAAAACAACTCGGAAACTTTCCAAAACTTTCTCATTATTCCATGATATCAGGCTGCAAGGAAATTTTAATCTCGCTTTATATTAATGAAATTTTTATTTGCCAGGCTGTACAAAAAAAAGCGTTTCGTGGGGAACGAAATGAATTTTTCGTGTACTCTATTCAAAAAGAATTCGCAGCACTCTCATGCCTTGAATTACTTATTTACATAATTACGAGTAAGTAAACTAGGTGCGAGCAACTATTGCTAACACTTGTTTTGTCGTCGTTATGTTGGAGGCGAAGTTTCTTAGAAAGAAAAATTCTCCGAAATAAAAGTGAAGCGGATGATATCAGCAATATTTTTTGTTGGAATTTGTAGGTGAATACTTTCATTTCTTATACATGATTTGTAATTTCTGAATAAGAGCATTTTTAGTAGGGTTTTTTTACCAACTTTATAAGGAAGATAAAGTGAATTAAGAGCAATAAAAATATGGATATTCATATTAAATAGTTTTAATTTGGACTCAAGGTTATTTCTCAAGTGGCTTTTGTACTAATAAATTACATATCGTCTTTAAATGGTTGCACTCACTGAAATAATAAATTGATTCAATATAAAATGAAACATAATTAAAAGAAAAGGACACAATCTGCGGTAATTTTACGATATTTACATCATTTGATAGATTTTTTTTTCTTGGAATAAGATTATTAATTATGTTTATTAAAGAAATTATGATATCCATATGAATTCACTTGATTTCTCATTGAGTTAAAGTAATGATACGGAAACATTCCTTGAAATAACTAATGGTGCAAAATGAAAGAAACATTAGTTACGTCAAGATTTTGCTCATCAAATCACAAACCAAAATAATGATACATGTGATTTATTATATGATTATTTAAGGCTTTTCCTTGTAAAATTATCATTATTATTTTGCTTTTTTATGTGAAACTCTAATGTTCCAAATCATTTTAATAAGTATTTATTTTCATGAACATTTCGTGTACCATTATTTCCGATTTGCAAAAGGCAATGATTGCTAAAAGATATTTTAAAAATATTCAATCATAAGGGCTTAAATACGCCATCATAATTATATACAGAGTTATTGAGCGTATATCTAGACAGAAACAGCATGCCTTTCAAGTTTCGCATGAAACTGCTGATATCTACGGAATTTTTTTAATCCTTATTTAAAAGAGAATTTTATTTGATGCTATATATATTCTTTCATTAAAACAGCAGAAGGGACTTTTAGAAATCAATAAATTTCTTTTTGGATAACTATCCTTTCAAACGTTTCAAAACGTAATAATTATTTTTTCAAATGCAGCTTGCTTAACAGTGACTTTGAGAAGACTCTAAATGCCTTGATTTTGACAAATATTTCATTTACTGCTCAGAAACAGTTTCATTCTATGCACTAATTATTAAATAATACTAAGTTTATATACATACCAAGTTGATATGCTTGGAATATTCTAAAAATATTGAAAGAGAAGACAGTGACTATTTATAACAAAATTATACTGAGATGAAATGCATATTCCAGTGCAATTTTATTTAAAACGCTCTTTCTAGAGTAATCTTCTAGCTTTATAATTTTGTTCACTTATTCAGTATCTTTATGAAGAACAAATGGATAAAAAACAAAATCCAGTACTATTTATTTAATATAATAGTATTTCGAGAATTATCTTCAAGCTTCATAATTATGTTCATCTAATCAGCATCATTATGAAGAACAGATGAAAAAAAACACTATCCAGTATTATTTTATTTAAAACGCTATTTCGAGGATTATATTCTAGCTTTATAATTCTGTTTACCTAATCAGTATTTTTCTGAAGAGCAGATGGAAAGTGCTCTTTTTACAGTCGCATTCAGATACAAAAACTAAAATTTACTACAAAAACTAAACAATCGTTTAACTAGTTTATCATGATAAAGACTGTGTGATAATAGTTGCAAAAGGACTCAGTCATGCCATAAAAATCAACTTCATCGTAGTGTAAACAATCAGTAACATTTCCCTGAATGGTTATGAATTATCATGCAGAGAAAAAATTCCTTATTATAATTCATTCTCTTAATAATCTATCAATATACTAATCTTATAAAATTACTATTTTGTCACTTTTTGAAATTGTAATCAGATTCCTTCTTAAGAAAAAAACTAATTTTCAATAAAAGCTAAGCTTCATTGCATTTCGAAAATTTACTTTTAATGCATAAGAAAACGAGAGAATAAACGAGAAGGATTAAGGCAAGTGTTGTCATGGAATTAATCCTCATACAATAAGGTCACCTTTGAATAGGAACAAACTTACATTCTTAATGTTTTTTTTAAATTTAGGTGTTTTATGAACTATATTCAATCAGATATAATTACTCATTGAATTTATGAGGACTTTTTTAATGCAGTATCCAAATCATTTTAAGTTACAATTAATTTAAAGTTTGTGACATACGTAAAGCGAACAAATCTTCTGTTGTTGTTGAGAAGATTTTTTATTTATTTTCCATTTCCTTTTTATAAGAAAAAAAAATCTACCTGTTGATTATAATGAACTTCAATTTCTAAAAAGTCTTTAATGTAGGTGACTACATTATATTTTATTCTCGGCGTATAAGCTCCTAGTGTATCTACAAATATGCCACAAAGCTTAAAAATGTGATTCTGTACACAATTGATAATTTAATAAATTTCAAATATAAGGAAGCAGGTACAACTGCAAAGAAAATTGTGGGGAAACAAAAAAAATATACAAATGCAAACAATAAATAAAACAAAATTGCATGCCTACTAACAGAAATATACAGTAAACAATATAATACAATTGAAGAAAGATGATCAAATAAATATAGTGTTCAAAATACGAATACAAAAACATAAAAGTATGTATCCAAATATATGTAGGCAAACACTCAGAAATAAAATGTAAATAATACGAGAAAAATACTATTAATATATGTAAAAAAAAATAATAGATTATTTACTCTCTGCAAAAGTGTTTATTTGTCAGTTTTTTAGTGCCAAATATCTTATATCTATTCATTCAAAAAAAATTTGAAGTTTTCTTGAGGAACCTTTTGTATTTAAAAAATGTTACGTTTAAATATTGTGTTCTTATTTTTAAATATTTTTTCTTTATTTTTTAAAGGCCTTTTCTCACAAATTGTATAAAATCGTCAAAGAAACCTTTCATAAATTAAAAAAACAAAGCCATATTTTTTCATTTTTTCTTACTTTATATAATTTTAATAATTATTCTCAATATACCTGAAATTCTAAAAATCAACAACAAGCTATTCAGTCTATTTAAAAAATATATTATATCTGCTTTAAGGCTTCTTAATACTAAAAAGAATTGGGTATAACATGTTATTTATGGTATGAACTCTTGTGTTTGAAATTTCTGACAGGATTTCTTAGTTCAAAATCTATGTAATATATCTCCATGATTACGAACAAACAATCTAATTTATTCAAAATCTTGAAATGATCGGCTATACTATTTTTAAAAGAAATAAACGCATTTCTTCAGAATTTTTATAACACTTTTGGAATTTAACTTATACATATTCAGTTAAATATACATTTTTTTTCCTTTTCACGCAATCTATTTTATACAAAAATCCAAAAATAAAGCACTTTATAAAAACTTCATTTTGAATATAATCCTATACCTTAAGTTTCAAAACTTTAATGAGGGAATTATGATATACTGCGGAAGCATAAATATCATAATAGAAAAGTGAAACCGACAAAAAAAACACTTTATCTGTGATATTTTGCTCATAACATTAGATTCGAATAAGTTTTAAATTAAATCCATCCAGTAGAATAAGCGCTGCTGTTCTTACGCAGTTATTCTATTTTTCTTGTTACACTATGAAATTGCATGAAAAAGACTAATCTTATATATACATTGAAATATTTTTTAATTTATCCTTAATATAAATATTGTAGGCAATTTTAACTCATATAAATACAAACACATGATTATTTCAATTACTTATTTCAGAGTATCAAAATTATACAAGCACATAATTACATTAATTCCTTGTAAGGCGAAAAGTGTTCAAGATTACATTTTTATACTTTTTACATAGTTTCTAGTTAATTCTGAATGAAAATAGTTACTTTGATTAAATACTAATTGGCATATCCTTGTATATGAAATAAGAATGCAGGATTGAAGAATACCCCAAATTGTTTGTTTAGGATACGGTGATACATATTGCAAATTCAGTAGGTTTTAAGGTCACTAAACATTTTTAAAGCACTAACGTCAACGGAAAATTGACAAAAATAGAGAGACCAATAGTTTTTTGTGGGAGTTTTTGTCACTCTTGCTCTATTTAATTTATATGCCAAGATCGTTTTGTGCGAAGCAGTGAATGGTTTGTTAAATTTCTTCACAAAACATAACTGAACAGCTTTCTTTGATTTATCATTTGATTTTTGCTTTATATTTTTATTTGATAACAATATTCTTTCCTTTTTTAAAAGCTTTATGTCAATCGCAATGCCTTTCAATTGTTAAAAGTGGTTTATTTATTTTCAAGTTACTTTACTACAATTAAACCTTACTTATAAAAAGTCCTGAAATCATCAAACAGAAAGTCACAAAGAATACAGAACAATCGAAGTACTAATGGAATATTAGTAGCTTTTAGAATCACAATTTCTGAAATTATAGTTTGAAAAATCAAAATGATATAATTGAAACTAAATAATTTTTATGTGAGAAAAAAAGACAAAAATTACTCTTAAATTATTTTATGAATACCTATCGAATACATTTATAATCTCAAAGTAATTAAATAAGCATCATATATTAAAAATGATACCCTTAATTGGTAAATATGCGCTATTTTAAAGTTATATATATTATTGTTTGAAGGAGAATTTTATTACAAAAATTTGAATCAATCTTTATTATTATTATTGAAATTTTTATTCATTATCTTCATTATAAGAATGTTATTTGTCTAATATTTCACTTTCTTTTATTAATATTTATAACGATTTAGAAAAATTGAACTTTTCATTATAAATAAAAATACAGTTTTTTAGAACTGAAAATATATCTTTTCCTGCATTTTTTATTCCTATTTCTAATATTACTGCCATTAGGTTTATAAAAATTCCAATTCATTCAAATAATTCCAATTCAAAAGTGCAAATTATATGATTGTGCATTCGGTCATTTTCTTCTATCATAATCAAAATTAAAGACTACATCTAAAAGCTTCTCTAAAAGATAAAAACATTGTTACGCATGGTTTATTTCTATACCAAGTTTTCTGGATATTTGTAAAAGAGTTATTTAAATATTATATTATAAAACATAAACTAAATATTTTTTCATTTTATAAATTCTGCTATTATTAATTTAAGAATTTCATATACCTTCATTATTCGAAATATTTAAAAGATATCTACTTAGTGACAAATACCTATAAGATATGATTGAATTTATAAAACTTATCAATCATATATATTAAGATAGCTGTAAATCATTTCTTCAATGCACAAAAGTGTACTTTGCATGTGAACCAATGGACATAAAAATGCAATTCATATATTTTTTTTCTAGAAAAAATGACTTTAACACTAGGTTTATCATGAGTTGGCATATACCAAAGGGATCAAAATGACTTATTTTGGTATTTAATCAGAAAAATTACAAATTGGCCAATCTGTTATGAAGTTTAAGCAAAAAAAGCTTTTATATTTTTCAGTTTGTTTGTTGGGGTGTGGTGTGGTGAAAAAAGTGCGTATTTTTGAGAATTAAAAAATGTGTTTATTTTCTAATTTAAGCATTCCAGGCCATCCATTCTTCTACCATCTTCTTCTACTAAAACATTTATTAACACATCTTCTTATTAACAACCTACAATTGCTTCTATCTGACTGACCTTTGGCGTGTGTGCGTCCCTTTCAAGCCGTTACATACGTAAATATAAAAGCACGCATTTTTAACAATATTTATTCAAGTAGTCAAAATAAGGAAAAAGTAAGTATTCTACACACATTCCTATGAAACTAAAAAAATAATAAGTAATATTTACGATTAAATATATTATAAATGTAAGTAAAAACTAATTAAAATATTCTCATGCAATACGATAAAAATTTTCTGGAATAAAATTAACGAAACGTTTTCTAAAAGGGATCAGAATTTTAACTTGGTAAACCTAGTGTTAAATAAGCTGAGCATTTTTAAATAAATGAAAATTAACTTAATTTTTAACCAAAATTAATAAAATTCTTAATAAATTTGTTTTAACACGTGATCTGTAAAACAATTTAATAATAATAACAATAATAAAATGATTGACTTCCTTTTATGATTTATTTGTTAACCCTTGATCGCTTGGTTATTAATCATCTATTAAATTTTAAAGTATAGAGTATTTTTTTAACTTTTATTAATTTGAATGTCTCTTAAAATAATCATGTAGAATATATAGAAATAAACTTTAAGCAAAAGAAAGCATATGAAGACGCAGTGGATGTATTTCAGCTTCAACAAAACATGAAAGTGATCAGTGAACGAAAAAGTCTCTAAAAACAAATTTAAAAAACTGTAAGAAGTGCAAACATATCTTGCTTTCAAATGTTTCTACAACGGAAATTCATTTTACTACAAAGACCAAGAAAGATTTCAATTATAGCTAATACGTTTTGAGCTTTAGCGAAACAGCAGAAGAAATTCGAAAGATAATGGAATCAAAGCTATTTTTATTCGGACGACGTTTACATTTGACACGTGACAATTTACATTTTCATTTGCGTTAAAAGCATTTCTCTAATTGAAGGCAGAACAAGTTTTTGGAGATCTTTGATCAAATTATTGGCATCACATGGCATTCCTAAGAAGATTTATCTCATTTGATAGTTTTAGAAATTCTTTCTTTAATGGAATTTGAATTTCTTATTTAAACGTTATTCTCCAGTTTTGGGGGTAGGTTTACATGGGATGATTCATGCATCACAATGATCTTTTTAGCAATACATGCATTATCTTATAAAGATAACGTATCTTTTATCTTAAAGAAGTGTTATAATCTATATTGATGTTTCTAATTAAATAAAAATATGTCATCTACACTGTATTCCATATGAATTAATAACTATAGAGATAAAACTTAACTATAAAGATAAGATGAATATAAAAATAAGATGATAACTATATATATCATCTTATTTTTATTTAATTAGGAAATCAGAAAGATTGGAATAAATTATAATGATGTAATTTTCTCTTTTTTTCTGCAAAAAGGTTATATATACTTTAGGAGGCATATGTCTATGTTCAGGATGAATATATTGAAAAACGTGACTACACAATCATATTTTTTTCTTAAATTTTACCTAAAATAGACTGAAAAATGCATCTATGAAATTAAAATATACTCTTTAAATGTCAAAAGCGTTGTAATTTGAAATAAATTGGAGTTTTCTCGCTAAAAAAGAATTTAAAGAAAGGAAGGCATTTTTTCTTAGACATTTTTCAACTAATGTATTCAAATTCTTAAAAACAGCTTAAAAAAAAGTTAATCCTCGAAAAAAATAATTTGTATTTTGATCCAGTTTATAAATATCGGGTTTCAGTTGATTTTTACAGGTTTAGGCTATGTTTGGTTAAATACATTTAAAATTGATTTTATTATTTTTATTGAATAAATAATGTTTTAGATATGGTTATGTTTAATGCTTCTCGCATATATTGATGTTTGAATGCTTCAGATATGTTCGGTTAAATGTATTAACGATTTATTTTACTATTTTTATAATTATTGAGCAATTAATTGCTAAAAAATTTTCTATAAACATTTCCTTTTAGAGTTTTTCTTTAATTAAGACAGTCTAAATAATTAGTAAAAAACAGGAAATAAAAGTCATAAAAAAATTTCTGATAATTGCAGAGAAATAAAGTGTTATAAAGCAGACTCGGAATACAACCTTCTCTACATATTATATTGGGTTTAAATATTATTATATATACATTTTATATTTTAGTGATTATTTCCTAGTTAAAATGAAATAATTTTATTTTGCACGTTTTGAAATTTTTAGTACTTATATTTATTTTATCAGTCTATAAAGATTTTTTAAATCTTTCATAATGTCCAAGGTTGTAGGTTTTGAAGTCATTAAGTTTTGGTTAACAAGCATCGTAAAAATATCAGCATCTCATGCACACTGGCATTATGCGGTTTCTTATAAAAATTTTCTGATAAGTAAATTTATTAAAAATTTAATGGATATTTAACTTTATAATTAGTAATATTGCAATAAGATAACATTTTAAGTTTGATTCGTTTCTCTTTATATTTTTTTCGAAAATATATTCTTAACAGCTTGTCTGAACGGGCAACTATTGAACATTTTTGGAAATTATTAACTAATTCGTATCTTATATTTCAATGTAAAATTAGATAGAAATCCTAAATATCTCAAGAAATCTTTGAAATTCAAGTTAAATCAAATCTAAAATACAATCTCAAATTAGAAATTATGATCTCATAAGATAAAAAAGGAAATGAAATAGTTACGCGATTAATCATTGCAACAATAATTTTCTCTTGAAAGATGTAATTATTATCGTCACAGAATATTATCGGCAACATTCTTGCATTACAAAAAAAATCTATGAAATATAAAATAACCAAAAGACCTTTTGTGAAATATATTTAAAATGTATTTAAAAGTTTATTAAAATGAGTAAAAAAATAATGAATAAGTTTTAACCAGCTTTAAAAAGAAATTTTGTGCAATAATATGCTACGAAATTACTTAGAATTAAAAGTTTTAGAATTTGGATTTTTTTTTTTTTTTTGTTTGTTTAATGTTAATTAAGAGCATATTGTAGAATCATGTCAAATTAATGCGCTAATTGTAGAATCTTGAAATTAATTCTGCCTCAAACTCACTTCAATAAAAAATTTCATCTATTTATTAGATCCTCTCATGAATAAGTTTTGGAAAATATTATAATAGTGTAACATGCATCTAAAAAAAGTTGATATGCACATCATACTTTATCTACAACATATGAAGTAGATTAAGAAATCAATGCTGAAATTCCATCATCATAAACATGAAGCAAGTCAAGTTAAATAAAAGCACATAAAATATTGTTACCAGCCTGTAATACTGTATCCAAGTACGGTGAGCTCTATCATCGGAAAGATCGATTTACAATAGTCTATATTGGATGCTGCTCGGGTGCTAAGCAAGAGATCGCAGAGCTTGGAGAAGAAATAGAATTTTAATGATCCGTCCAATAGGAAATGGTATACTCTTGACTGGCCCAGAATGTTCCCACCCCGCCTGCCGGGAATTATAAAAGGACGGTAGTCTCAAGCTGTAAGCAATGTATTTGGAGTTTAACTGGTTAACAGTTGAACGAGCTCTTACCCTGAATGCTTCGAACGGATTGTCGTCATTGGGCTGCATTGTGCTATTGCATAATGCTGTGTGTTGCTTGTGTGCATCTCCGGCTGTGAATTTGTCCGCGAATCATTGACATCATATTAAATAAAGTTGTAATTATCACAGAGGCCTGTTGACTGTGCATCTCCATACAACCACAATATGAACTGCTAATTTTACAGACTTACAGGTGAAAATTCCGTAAAAATAATCTGCGTTTCAAAATACAAGCATATTTTATGTCATATATTAAACTACAATTATAGAAACATTTGCCATTGAATTCACTCATTCATTTTACATTCCATGCCTTTTCATCTCATTTTTCTTTTGATTCGGTATGAAATCCGTCCATAAATATAATTCAAAATGAAAATTCACGGTCAAATCAGATGACGGTTATTATCTAGTTCAAAATCATTCTTGTAGAAATCTATTTCTATGCAATGAAAGAGGAATTTCTTCATTTTTTTATCCTTTGGGAAGCCAAGGAATATCTCATTGTGATTCCTTCTTTCCTTTTCGAAAGAATGATAGCATATGATGTCCTCCAAAATGGAAATTCAAGATATTCGTGAAGCGAAGATACTTAAAGCTTTGAAACGAAATAAGTTATTACTTCGTGAAAAAAGAGATTACTTTGCATTCTGCCTTTTTAACTTTCCTCCAGGAGGGAAATATAGAATTTTATAATTAGTTCTAGAAGAAAAAAATGTTTAAGCTTCAAACGATACAAAAATACCACCAATTTTTCATATTATTTTTATAGAAGATATTTTATATATTTCTAAATTCTGTTTTAAATAAAGAGAAATAATTCTAGAATTTTGATAAATTTTTAAGGATAGATACAATATATTTTTTTCATTCATGCAAAAACTGATTACAAAAAAAGAGAAATCCCTATCATATGAAAACATTCTTATTTTTAAAGTCATTATTTGTCTTAATTTAATTTAAGATCTCTCTCTCTCTCTCTTTCTAAAAAAACTTTCCTTTTCAATTTTTCTAGCTGGTAAGAAAAGTTTTGAAACACAACCGATTGTGAGATGAAAAAAAGCCATCGTTTTTCAAAATATCGATAATCTGATAATCTCGCGATTGTTTCAAATCTATTTAAGCTGGTTAATGACTTAATGACTTAAATTAATTGAGACAAATCATAAGAATTCAGAGAATGAATAATTTCGAAGCCAATGTATAACTTAAGTTAGAGATAAATTCGCCAAATATGACGACTTTCTGCATTATTTTCACATATCCCTAAAAGCTAGAAACTGGTGCCTCAAAAGCGATAAATCTATTTTTTGCGGTCACATTTTGAGGCTCCAACAATTTCTTGCCTGCTCAGTTTGAGGCTTGTGTGTGTGTGTGTGTGTGTGTGTGTGTGTGTGTGTGTGTGTGTGT